>CM067369.1:34590423-35190423 GCA_034401795.1 Chaetoderma sp. LZ-2023a
AGTTTCTCCACTAAAATATTCCAGATGTTACACGCTTACCGACGATATTTCGTTTCTGTTTAGCGCTCATCTGAAATACTCGAATATTCATTCATATAATTATACAAATATTAGAATACCGATTTTTATACGAATACGGAACATTATTTTTCATTCACAGAGCTTTTGTGATAGGTGAAATGACAGTACCGGTGCTCTTATTGCATGAATTTACTAAATCAATATTCCACTTGACAACGAAGCATAGCTTTCGCGAATTTGGCTTGACTCCTCTTCCTTGGAAGGGAGGGCAAGCACTCAAAATTTAAAGCATTCAAGAATGACGAAGACCGTTTTGAGACTAGGCCTACTATTAAGACAGCAGCCGATTATTGTACATGTTTACTGACATTGGGCCATATTCACGAAAGATTACACCTAAGTGGCCTAACTGTCAATACACACAACAAAGAACATGTTCTATGGAACATCTTCCACGAAACTCTTTGATGCCTGCTTCATAGAACTTTTTCCGAACATCTTCCGCTTCTTTTTTGCTCGTAGCAAAGGCTCGCCGGAAAAGCAATCTAAAATATAGCAGTACACCATTTTTACACTCTGCAGATGTTTCATAGAGCACGCTTGCTTTCGGTACACACGTTATTATGATAACGCATGTTACGGGGCTGTAATGGCCCAGTACCGGACCCGGTACCGGTACCACCCTGGTAACCTCGGTCAGCAGGGTAGTAAGCTTGTTCTCTGGAGCAATACTTCATAAACGTGTATCGGATATTACTGTCTCACGTGACTAAAGGATTTGTCTAAGCACTTATTGTGAAGACCGATTAAGGAGCCACCCACATTTACCTCCAAAGTCTAAATACCATAACAAATGAGTAGTTATAAGCCACCCTCCGTATTTAGTGGCCACTATCATAGCTCTGTTTGAATGCATACGAATAGGCTACCACAGGCGCATTATTGGCCACCGTATGAGACCCTATTGTTTGCGACAGTCACGACAAGTGGATCCTCTAGCCACAGATCTCGAAAGCAATTATTCATCAACATAGTATGTATTTTTTTTTTCGTAACATATATATATATATATATATATATATATATATATATATATATATATATATATATATATATATATATATATATATATATATATATATATATATATATATATATATGAATTTGTAATACAAAATATGATCCCTATTATTCGGTCTTCGGCCATTTGCATATAGGCATACAACTCATCGCGCTTAGTCCTACTACTGTTTAACGTCAAGCATTGCACCACAGGTACAGGTTGCAGTTAACGTACAGAAGTAGGAAGCGCAGGACATTATGGTAAGTTGTCTGAAGCCCTAATAGGCTTCGCTAAAAAAAAAAGGCGCGCTTTGGTGCTTTTGTTGGTCTGCTATTGACGCCGACGATGCATTCATTATTATTGAGTCACGTGTATTTTCTCGTTGTGAATATGCAAATAGGCCTACGTTAAGATTTTGATTCGAGTAAACATTATTAAATACAAATGTATTGATTAAAAAAACGATTTATAGATGTTGACTTCTGGGGTCAGAGTTCTAGGACCATGTGAAGGTTAATTCTTGTACATGGCATGATTGGAACCCGACCACGACTACATTAGCTGTGATAAATCTTGACTCACAGTCACGCCCTCCGTGCTTGAGATAAGGGCTGGGAGCCAAGGGACGTGCTAGCGAGTCTATATGATAAATGCTGCTTTCACTCTTTCATCACTGCGATATCCGTATCCTGCTAGACTCATCCATTGCTAGCTGTGGCACGCCTCATAGCTAAGCTCCGCCCATTTTAAAAATGTATTGAGTTTGTAACCTGAATTTGAATGAATATGAACTTTAAGGTAATTATACAGGTATGCTGTTAAATATTTCGAAACTCACTTGACTGCGAGTTGTTGCTGCCTTTGTTAGTTTCAAAATATTCAAGAGAATGATTATTAAATTGTAAATTTATACAATTGGTACACTATACTGACGGATCTTCGGATGTTCATGACATAGCGATATGTTATTTAATTGTGACGCCATCTAACGAGTGGTGTGATTGAGTATGACGTCACATACCCGAGTGACAGATCAAATTCACCACTTCCAAGGAAGCCTTTAAAAGTTTTTTGACTGGAAACTGTTGTTACCAGAGGCAGCAACAGCTTCCGGTCAAATTATCTATCCTAAACACATTTTCAAGAACGTACTATAGCTTAGCTGTTTCTGATAGGTACACGAGGTTCGATACCATCAGTATTGAGACATGGCTAATTGGACCAGGACTTTGGCTTTAAAATAAAAAATGTTACGCTAGAACAATTTTACTGAAGTATCCGTACACCTAAGTGTGCTATAGTAAAACAAATTGCCTGCTATATGGCGCGGCCATCAATGTATGAACAGTATAACATATTAGATCAGCGGTATATAGGTTTAACGTTCTAACACTTATATCAGCCAAAAACGGAATCTGCATTGGTCTTGAGAAATGTCTATTTGCAGACCAAGAGAAGACTATTTTTGAAAATTTTACCACTGGAATGACTGGCTCGATGACCGAATGGACATTTTCTATGAGAAAAATGAATTTTTACAAAAACAAATTCGAGGGCTAAATGATTAGACCACCTATGATAGGCGCGGAATAGACGAGATGCGGTCCAAACTATGTAGCCGAGAACAAATAAAGAAGAACGAAGGAAGAAAGATCCTGAGTAATTATAATAATCTACTTTTGCATCACAGATTAATTATTAAATAATTGAATTAGAAAATTAAAATTCCAGGCCTAGAAAGTTATAAATCAGCATTTTTATCATATACTTAGGTCATGGAAAGTGGTAATCATGCAAGATAAAAGAAATCTGTTAGCATAAATATCCGCCATCAACTTTATACAATAAAATTGTGTCAACAGCTTATTTGTTATTACATGACGTAGTATTCAAACATTTTAAAGGATAATGTCAGATCGTAATTTATGTAGCTACGTCATAAACACAAATCTCCTAGATATTAATTCGTAGAGGAATTTCAAACACAAAAAGGTAACCCTGTAATAATAATAAAATATTTTGCCTAGCGTTATTATCTGAATAAAATGGTGTCCATTCCTTTTGTATGGCTATGGTTATTATTAGAGATTACTCATAACAACTCTGCCTTAAAAACACATTATGCCTTAATGCACGTTACTAACACCCTCGCTGCCGCCGCCGCCACCACCACCACCACCACTACCACCACCACCACCACCACCACCACCACCACCACCACCACCATCAACAACAACACCACCACCACCACTACGGCCACCACCACCGCCACCACGGCCAACACCACCAACACCACCACCACCACCGCCACCACGGCCAACACCACCACCACCAACAACAACAACAACAACAACAACAACAACAACAACAACACCACTACGGCCACCCACCACGGCCAACACCACCACGGCCGCCACCACCGCCACCAGCACCAAACAACAACAACAACAACAACAACAACAACAACAACAACATGTTTATGCTGCAAATGTTGCTAACTTTTATAACCGTTATACTTGAGCTTCTATTGGACGTGTTTGTAATATCTATTGTTAATTTTGACGTCGGACAATTCTTTTGATATTCTTTTCTGAAAAGAAGTTTTCATAATGGACCTTTCCAGTCTTAGCTATACCCCACCCACCTCTAGCTAAGATCCACCCATACTTCGCCGTGTTGGGATTGATCGATCCCCGAATGCCCTGACAATCAATTTCCTGAAAACTATAGGCCTACAGGTAAGCTGATGGATATTTAAAGACTAATTCGACTGGGTGCTGGTGCATGTTTGTTAAATAGTAGACATACAATTAGTACAACGTGTCGGACTATTAAGCGTTAAAGATGGACTATTTCGAATCATTCATGACGTCATGAATATGACGTCAGCATACACGTCACGTAGTTGATTATGACGTCTTATGATGAATGGATAAACTGGAAAGGAAAGCTACGCCCCGCCCATTTCTATCTAAGCTCAGCTCCGTGTTTGCACGTGTTGGGATCGAATTATATATTTTGAACTCTGAATGCCCAGAATCGCAATTTCTAGGTAACTATGCAGGTCAGGTGTTGAAAATTGTGAAACTAATTTAACTGGGAGCTTGTGATAGCATAGATTAGTTTCAAAATATTCAACAGCATGTTTATTAGATCGTACATTCATCGAAAACAAGCAGTTTCTACACGGGTTTATAATACTCAAGAAGATCATGATTGTGACGTCAGCTGACTAATGGCGAAATTGATTATGACGATATTTGAGTGACAGATCGAATCCCTCCATTGTTGTCATTGAAAATCACTGGCCAATGAAATTAAATAGAAATATCTTTTTAGCAAGGAATATCAAAAGAACTCTCCTAGTGTTTATTACTTGTTATACCTATTTGTTGTAGATCTCTAGTTTATGAGAAATACAGGAACTCTCTATTCATTTTTGTGCTCTTCTCAGTGAGTTCTTTTTTAATATGTCACAGTCTGCATAAACCATTGTCCAGAGTTAGGATTTGTCACAGTCCGCACAAACCATTCTCCAGAGTTAGGATTTGTCTCAGTCCGCACAAAGCATTGTCCAGAATTAGGAGCTGCCACAGTCCGCACAAACCATAGTCCAGAGTTAGGATTTATCACAGTCCGCACAAACCATTGCCCTGAGTTAGGTGCTGTCACAGTCCGCACAAACCATTGTCCAGAGTTATGATTTGTCACAGTCCGCACAAACCATTGCCCTGAGTTAGGAGCTGTCACAGTCCGCACAAAACCATTGCCCTGAGTTAGGAGCTGTCACAGTCCGCACAAACCATTGCCCTGAGTTAGGAGCTGTCACAGTCCGCACAAACCATTGCCCTGAGTTAGGAGCTGTCACAGTCCGCACAAACCATTGCCCTGAGTTAGGAGCTGTCACAGTCCGCACAAACCATTGCCCTGAGTTAGGAGCTGTCACAGTCTGGACAAACCATTGCGCTAAATTAGATCTGTCACAGTCTGCGCAAACCATTCTCTTGAGGTAGGATATGTCAAAGTCTGCGCAAACCATTGTCCTGAGGTAGGATCTGTTACAGTCTGCACAAACCATTGTCCTAAATTGGTATCTGTCACAATCTTTACAAACCATTGCCCTGTGATAGGATCAGTGACTATTTACATAAAGCATTGCCCTGAGTTAGGATCTGTCACAGTTTACACAAATAATTGTCCTAAGTTAGGATGTCACAGTTTACACAAACCATTGCCCTGAGTTAGGATCTGTCACAGTCCCTACACTGTCGCAGTCCGCACAAACCATTGTCCTGAGTTAGGATGTGTCACAATTTGCACAAACCATTGTCCTGAGTTAGGATCTGTCACAGTCTGCACAAACTATTGTCCTGAGTTAGGATCTGCCGCAATCTGCACAAACCATTATCCTGGGGCATGATACTGTTTACAGACAGTATCTCATGGATCTTTGAGTAGGATAGCTGTAATTCTTTCTACGTGGTGGTGGATTAGAAAACTAGATGCTCTGCGAAGCCATTTCCTGATACTACTGAGCAATAACATTATTTTGTTTCAGACTTTGGCTCTAATTGATGAATCCACGTTTACCTATGTCCCGCCCATCTAGTTAAGCGCCACCCATGTCTTGCGCGTGCTGGGATCGATTTATATACATTGAATAGTGAATTCCCAAAATCCGAAATTCATAGCAACTATACAGCTTGCCTGTTGAATATTTTGAAACCAATTTGACTGAGGGCTGTTGGCAGCAACACTGCGTATTAAAATTAGATTCAAAATTTTCAACAGAATGTTTATTAAATTGCAAAGACATACAATTTGTACAACTGATGGACTATCCTGGTTCATGACGGAGTATTTCTGTAAATTATGATTGTGACGTCAGCCTACATGTGATGTAATTGATTATGACGTCATATACTTGACTGACAGATCGGATTCATCCATTCAACAGTATCGTTACTGTTACTGTGGGGTCATCTTTGTTGATCAGCCTAATGCTAAACATGTTGACCTAGTCCAGGAGCTCGTGGCGGAAGATTTCACCCCGTTTCTACCAGAAGGTTTAACCCCTTAAAGTTGCTTAGGCCACCTTAAGTCATCCACACACAAAAATGTCAGCTGCTCCCCTGCTGGTGGGTGTGACCCCAAGAGGCCCTTGAAAAGCCCCTCCTGTTTGTTGTATTTACCCCATCTAATACACGGACAAAACGTTGTCAAAGCAAAGTATTGTAGCAGTAGCTTACAAAAAGGAAAGCGTATCTAGTTTCAAAGAGGGACGGAGGCTCAGACACCCAAAAGAGCCCAAAAAGGGTGTCGATTTACCCCGTAAGCTACATGTACCAAATTTGGTCAAAATAAAGTAGCGTGATGGTAGATTACAAAAAAATTAAATGGACCAAGTTTCCGAGGGTGTTAGATGTAGTCAGACCGTCCTTAATGGGTCCCGTACACAGAGCCCAAGGTGGGGGATGGGGCTCATTTACCCCATATGCTACATGGACGAAACGTTAGTCAAGCCAAAGTATTACGATGGCAGATTAGAGAAATTATAAAACATACAAAATGTCCGAGTGGGAAGTTTTATCAGATCACCACAAACACCGGGTAGGTGGGATGGGGGAATTTACCCCTTAGGATGCACTTATTATACCCATTAAGACAAATAAGTATGATCGGCGATCATAGAGAGAATAAAACCTTCATTTTTCTGATGTTCAATAAAATATATTGACTTTGTTTTCAGTAATTTTCTCATCAGTTTATGGAGTAAATAACCCACCCAGCTCTTTATGGGGCCTTATTCCTCGTCGCTACAGTTAGGTTCTCCATCACTGCCACTTTCATCATCTCCGACTTCATCCATGTCTTCTGCTATAAAAAGACAAGGGCGCAAAATAAGATGTAGTGTAGCCTCCGGGCGTGCACGCTGGTCCCCCGGATACTCTCGTTCCGCGGTACCGCCAGTGCGCTGTATGTTGGGACGAGACTGCTAGTTAGCTGCGGATCTCAAGGTTGCGGATCCGGTGTTGCGCGTTGCCGGATTATACAAAGACAACATTCCAGTGGGGCCGTGCGACCATCGCCGCGGAAGTTGAACCTCACGGTCTCATCCTCGCTGTTAGTGTCACCAGTGTGATGGTCCCACAGCTCCATTTTACCGTCGCATCACGATCACATATAACAGCACAAGGACAAGTCATACTACATAAGCGTTGAAAAGCACATATAAGTTTATGGTGGGGACAAAGAGGCAGCTATCCAACTTTAGCGCCCTTCCCGTGAGGGCGTGGTGGGTTCTAAGACCGCACCCAGTCACTTGTAGAGTTAGATGGAGAGCTAAATCCTGTCTGTCACCAGTATGTCGGAACGGATCATATGAGATCGTACCCGGGGATCTAACATTTGCCTGTCGCTAGGGTTATGTAATTTCGCCAACAGATGCACTGCAGGCCAGTAACTATAATATTTTCGCAGTGCTTCCTACTTTGGCGGGGCCGGGGGGGGGGGGGGGGGGTTCTAACTAACTAGTATACGAAGATACAAGGGGAGGTGCATGCTCTGAAACCCCAGTAGTTCCAAAGTCAGCTAGAAATAACGTGACGGAGGGAGGTCCAGACAATTAATAAGCCCGAAGGCTGGTAGAGCGTAGACAGAGACAATTACTCATATAATGGAGCCCTTAAGGTATGTGGCCAATTTACACAATCTAGCCGGTGTGCGGTGTTTCATATCCGCTATTCCCGGAAAAGAGACTAACACAAAATGATTCCTACCGAGTAATCGTTCCTACTACTATAAACCTATCCTATTGAGCTAAAATAGTCCAGGTTTAGTCGGCCGCATGTCATGTTCCAACAAGGAGAACATGATCAGTGACCTCAGTGAAAAAGTGATGCTGTTGGGGGGGGGGGGGGGTGGAGGTTGGACAAGGTGGTGCAGTTGTTGCTGCTGGATTGTGTAGCCTAGCGAACTGCGGTTCCAATATTTTTATATAAAATAAACAAAACATATAACTAGGATGATGACTGCCATAACTTATCACAAAACAGTAAAGTAGAAGGTCACACGTCCTTGGCGGTGCTTATGGGCACAAAAATAAGAATAATATGACCGGGAGATACCTATTAGTCATCAGTACCTGTTACACAAAAGTAAAACAATAATAATATAACGATAACAGAGTACCTATTAGTTATCGGTACGGAAAATGTTCTAGAGTCACAATAGTTGAAGTGTAACACATTTGGAACGTGAGATGGCACGATGCGGAAGTTAACTGCTAGGAGAATACTGCAGGCAATTGTTAGATGTGGCTCATTCTCGGGAATAGTGCAGAAGAACGTTTGCCGAAGCGGATGGCTAGTAGCTAGTCATATCTATATACACAGTTAATAATTTAAGAGGTATGCTGAAAGTTCCGTACTGGTGCGGAAAGTGAAAGCTGCCCTGTGGTTCTTGAAGGGCTACACATGAAAAGTTAATAATGCGGATGAATTTTGGCGAATCACAAGACGAGATGCATCGAATGGCTCACATCATGTGTAGATTTATTACACCACTGGTCGGCGTGGTACGGCAGATCTGGCGAGTTACCATCAAGCACATCACTTGCCCCACATACTGGACGAGCTTTACATCAGGGCCAATAGGCCCATCCGCACGAAAGGTCCCTCTGCGGTTTTAGTGGCTTGGGTTACCTTACTTTAATTTCTTTATTGCTCCCAGGTGATATCTTCCTGGCAGCTTACAGAAACTTGTGGTTGCGGATGTGATGGCTAGTACTCTAGAGACGACGAGTGCTCAAAACCGCATGGCACCGTAGCAGATGTTGGGTATCTACTGTGAGTCTGTAGTACTATACGACTCGTCCTCTCAGACGAGTTACCTCACCACCACCAGTCTCTCCTTGACTGCTCCTGAATCTAATTTTCCAGCGCCTTTTATACTGCTCGTGACGTCACAGCTGGAGTGCCACAGCCAATCAGCTAGCGTGCTTCAGAGGCAGGGAAGCGGGTCACGTGACGCGCTATCGTACCAATGCACTGAGAGTAAGCATGCACTAAGCCTATGTGGTTCAATATTTTGAAAGGAATTTGCTGGCTCAATTAGCTATAACTCAGTCATTTCTGGACCGATTAAGAAAAATAGTAGAGATTTGGAATCCTCGCTTCATTCCGGCCATTATCGAACCAAGAACGACGAGGATGGTGTAAATTAAAGTAATTACGTGTACCAACTCGATACAAAATAAGATGCTATTTCTCTCCAACCTTAATGCACGTTGACGAGCAATCTCTGATGCCCGCGCATGTGCGCAAGGCGATCTCACGGACGTAATCATTTTACGAACCTCTCGTATCCAGCTCTATACACGCGTACTGTCCTATCCATGGGGGCGTGCTCGGAACATAGCCAATCCGGCCGTTCCACACCCAGATGTGCTTGGACGGTTCGTACCTGACTGGTCGATCCGCGCTACAGTAGCATGTTAAGTCAAGTCAGCTGAACAACTCGTTTTATTCTTTCTATTATCTACTATCATGCCGCTTTGTCTTAATAGGTATCATTAGTGCAGCTTAAGGGGTAATTGACAGTAGGCCCACTCCGGCTCTTTGTGGTGACCTGAGTACACTGGCCCACTCAGAAATTTGGTACGTTTTATCATTCTTGTAATCTACCATCGTTCTACTCTGGTTTGACAACGGTTGGTCGATGTAGTATATGGGGTAAATGACACCCCGCCCTTTGGGGCTCTTTATAGGGAGTGCATGGTGGGTGGTCTGACCACATCGTCCCACTCCGAAATTTGGAGTTTAATTTTTTCGTAATCCGCTACTTCATTTTGACAAAATTTGGTCAATGGAGCTTATGAGGTAAATTAGCCACTTTTGCGGTTCTGATCTCACATACCCCCTTGAAATTAGGTACACAACCGTAAGCTGTTCCATTTTTGTAATCTACTGCCACAATACGTTGGTTGTTTTGACAAGGTTTTGTTCATGTAGCAGATGGGGTAAATACAACCCCCATGGTGGGATTTCAAGGGGCTCTCGACGCCCCCCCCCCAACAGGGGAACAGCTGACAAACATGTGTGGATGATTTAGGTGGCTTAAGTAACTTTAAGGGGTCAAACTTTCTGGGTGAAATGGTGTGAAATCTTCCGTCACGAGCTCATGGACTAACCACACCATCACCGATTAGTAGTTGTCTAGAGATATATAAGTAAATAAAAATATATAGTTTTAAAAATATTCGTTTGGTAGATTAAGAATAATTATGTACGATGATGAGAATGACTAAAATTTACTGAATGGCTTGTATGTACATCTTGTGAACCGGCGTTCGTCGTACATCTTGAGCCAGAAACCGCTGCTTAATCTGCCTGATTTTTAACACTGTCCTTTTTGCTTGTTTGGATAATTTAGCTCTCTACCTCTGAAGTGACGTACTCTACCGCACAACCAGCGAGATGCAGACTCAATAGATTGAAATAAGGAGTGATCAGCTAATATTGTGAGTCGTGAGCGCAGTTTTACTCTATCTGGGTCGAGTTTAAGGTTAAGAAGTAGATTTGTAGAAGTTCTTCTACGTACGTCCGACAACATATTGCACTTGGATATGCATTCTTACAGCTGAATAGGGCTAGGTCTTCTATTTCTGAGTGAAATAGCAGACAAATATCAGATTTGTGTCCGCCCGTGAATCTTTTCCTAGTGCTCTGGAGAATGTAACTTCCGCTAAAAATTTTGTCTTTGATAACAGACCGTTGCACATCTCGTGTGTTGGTTGTTATGTTCCAAATATTGTGTGCTTCTTCGATCTTGCAGTTCTCAATCATCAGATGTTCTAGTGAGGATTTTCTCCGAGCTTCTTCCTGTAATCTTGTTCTTGGCCCAGAAAGCGTTGATATGTGAACGGATTCTTGAGCTCCAAGTGGCTTTTCCATGGGTGTATCGGTGGAGCACAATGGGCTGCCAACGTCATACTTGTGAAACAAGGTTGCAACCATACAAAACTAGCTCCTGTCTGTTGGACTATTGACAATGAGTTGTCTGTTAGCCAGATTTGCAATAATAGAACCTTTTCGACAATAAATGGAAGCAAATAATGTCAGTCTACGTGCATCCAGCTCTGCTTCGAGTGGTCTTGCTCCAAGAAGAAGGTGAATCGCTGAGTTAGAACATGTTTTGGGTGATACTGTTTGTACCTGTCCTCAGGAAGTAGTTCGAGGGCATTCAATTCATTCTGGTTTATTCAACTTTACTCTAGGCTTTGTATATAACAGGGTATGACAAATGTATTATATAGCCTATGTACTGGTGGAGGAGAAAGGCCATTGGGCCCATGAAGGCCGCCTCCCATCAGTATGCATATATTGTACGACGTCCTTTACTTATTCTATCATGAATAAATGATTAAACTTGTGCTGTGATGGTGACATTTCTGGTGAGTTGTAAGTGGGTGAACTCATTATACACATCAACCAGAGTTTTATTGATCTTCCATCTTTCTTCTTTCTTTTATTGATATCGTTCCAAGTTTCAGTTGGAATACTGGAGTTGAATATTGTCTATCACGCTCATAGTTGGCATAGTTTTCAACCATTGGCAGATTGCATGTCGTTAAGTGAGTCAGTCATGAGAATAATATCGTCGGCGTAAGCAATCCCATCCACCTTTAGGCTACCAATTCTAAGGCCGGAGTTCAGGTGGACAAACGTACCTAGGAGATCATTTATGCATACTTTGTAATCGTAGGCACATGTGATTCACCATTTTCGATTTCGAAATAATTGCTAATTTGATTTCGATATTTTATTCTAGATGTCAAGCCTTAATATGACAATGTTTTATATGAAGCCACGTGCCGCAACACCCATAGTTATGGTATTTCCGAATTAGTGACTTGTGGTTCGTGAAATCAAATGCTTTTTGCGCATCAACTGTTGCACACCTTGAGCAATCCAAATTGCAGATCATCTTGATCCTTGACCATGAGACTTCTTGAATGTGCAAGTATCATATGTTCATCAATTGTTTTATCATTTTATCTGCACATATTTTGAAGAAAAAGCCCCGGTGCAGATATTGCAGTCGGCTCCGCCCATCCAGTTATCTCCTCCAAAACCATGTGGTGGAATTCAACCAAATTTGTGAGTTACCCCAATATGATTAAATGAATTCGGTGTTGTTTGTACCACAACAAACGTTTGTCATGTCCTAGTAAGCTTACGTTTGGAACGGCTTTCACCACAGCATTGCTGATTGCCTAGGTGAATTTGAGGTTGAGACTAATACAACTAAATTTGATGTCTAAATACTAGTTTTGTATGAGGGAGTCTAAAACGTAGTGTGATCAGACCTGCCAGCTATAATTAATGACATGCTGACCTACATATGACGACTATGATGATGGCATCCACTTACTTTTAGATTGGTACATATCACGATTAACAGGTTTGCGCAGGTACGTCCTCTGCGAGCTTTGTAGTACAGCGAATTGGTTCACTTTCATTGACAGTCGGACCGTATTGCACATGGCGTCGTTGCTGTCCTACATATACCTTCATATACGCCCAACGAAATACGCAGTCTTGATAAACAAATTCCTCGACTGAACTAAAAATAGCAATATAATATACATTATCTATAATGAATGATAAGTCACAAATTCGGTAGTCGCTGTTGGATATTCTCATAAATTACAACCTCCCAACAAGAACCGTATGGATCCGATAGTCATCTTGCGCTGAACGGGGTCACCACATCCTCACCACGATACCAGATTGCTTAGAATAGGCTATTCTGTAAGTGTCACAGTCATGAATAAAAGGGCCTAAAGCGAAGTCTGGTCATCATTCATACAGTAACGCACGAGTTCTTTCTTCAACCTGAGCTCCACATGGACTACTACAAAGATGCCAAAATCCAGTCTACATCGTGTACTAATGGCATGAACTTGAGCTCTGTACCATGTTCTAACCGCGCTCAATCAATAAGGCAAAGTAAGGCCGTTACAATTTATAAATTAACCATGGGCGGACTTGTTCCCTGGTCATGATGCTAAGCCATACACACTACTCTAAATGTGTGCCGGTCCACATCCACGACATCAAACTATCAGAAAACCATCTTCAGAAATGAGCTGAGTTTAAGAACGGGTGCTTCACAGTCAGCAAAGCTGGACAGATATCCTCGAACATGACAGTTGATCAGACTCAGGATCAGAGTAGTGTAACAATCCAGTCATATGGTGATGTAATTGGGTAGATGCGTGACGCCGAGGCTTTCCAGCAGTGGCCGTTGCTTCACCTGACCTTGCGCTACTGACTTAGAGGCAGCACTGGACAAACCCGGTACCACAGACCAATTAACCCGCAGCTACCGCGTGAACAAGCATGTCCTAAAACGTTTCAAAGATGTCAAGTCATTGTAGCAATTGATCACTGCTATGTGCAATCCATTTTCAGGCAGCAGCCAGGGTCTAAACAGAACGGAGGGTGGAGGACACTAAGATCATGTTCCACATTAGCCCAACACTACGTGAGCTAGTAAAGTACATCGAAATTAGCTTTCAGTCAAACTATTTTTGAAATGATCCAGCATCACATTTCACTATTCAACAGATTATTCCTTACACAGCAAAGCAGTACACCACGTATGAGTATGCGTACTTATTATTATGAGTTTACCCATCCTGCGGATTACCTTATCCACTGTATTATGAAAATGTTTTGTGATAATCTTGTGTAGCTTCTCTGTCTGTGTATACTAACACCTCACAAACATTATATGGCTAGTCTGACAGGGAGCTATTGCTGTCCATGCCCCCTCTTATCCAAATTATAACTATTTTAGCCAATGTTTTCCAATGTCAACATTCCACCACCACGAGGTAACCCTAGCTGAGCTCCATCAACTATTTATGTATGCTGAAGTCAATTTATATACTCGGTCAATTCATATACTCGAATACTGAATTTCTAAAATCCCAATTTCAATGGAAACTATAGAGGTGAGCTGATGAAAGTTTTAAAACTTCAAGGTAAATATAGAGGAAGGCTGGTGAATATTTTGAAAAGTGAATTACCTGCAAGCAGTTGCTGCCTGAGGCAGCAACAGCTTTCAGTCAACTTAGCCTCAAGTTACTCAACAGCTGGCCTAGATTAGTGCTTTTAATCTGAGACCATCCATCACCACCAGATAACTCTAGCTAAGCTCCACCTACACTTTACGTGTGTTGAAATCGATCGATATTTCAAGGATCCAGAATTTCCTGAATCCCAATACCCAGTAACACTACAGGTGGCTGGTGAATATTTTGAAAGTTGGTTTGCCTGGAAGCTGTTTCTGCCAAAGGCAAAAACTGCCTTCAGTCAAAATAGGTTTTGAGGTGTTCAGCAGCTGGCCTATATGAATACTCTTAATGTGAGATATTAGGACTTACAAATCTATTTGATCGCAACAAAAATATAACATATTTACTGGTTACATACATATTTATCTTAAGATTGTCTTCACAATAGAATTATAAGTATGCAATGTTAATACTTTAATTATCCTAATGCATAAAAATCTAATTTTTCTAGTTCTTTTTCATTGTGTCTTCACCACTTGTCTAAGTTTACATTCAGTAGCATTTTATTTACCCCTACATACATATAGTTTTATTCTGTTCCTTCTGTTATCATTCACAATAACAACTAACAAAGCAGTACACCACGTATGAGTATGCGTACTTATTATTATGAGTTTACCAATCCTGCGGATTACCTTATCCACTGTATTATGTCATTGTTCTGTGATAATCTTGTGTAGCTTCTCTGTATATGTATACTAACACCTGCAGACCCCACAAACAATATGTGGCTAATCTGGCAGGAAGTTGCTGCTGTCCATACCCTCTCTCTCTCTCCCCCCCCCTCCCCCCTCTCTCTCTCTCTCTCTCTCTCTCTCTCTCTCTCTCTCTCAGGCAAATTATAAATATATTAGCCAATGTTTTGCATGTCAACAATCCACCACCACCAGGTAACCCTAGCTGGGCTCCAGCTACTATTTATGTGTGCTGAAGTCAATTTATATACTTGAATACTGAATTTCCAGAATCTCAATTTCAATGGAAACTATAGAGGAGAACTGATGAAAATCGTGAAGCTGCAAGGTAAATTTAGAGGTAGGCTGGTGAATATTTTGAAAACTGAGTTACCTGGAAGCTCTTGCTGCCTAAGGCAGCAACAGCTTCCAGTCAACTTAGTCTCAAGACACTCAACAGCTGGCCTATATGAGTGCTTCTAATCTGAGACCATCCATCACCACCAGATAACTCTAGCTAAGCTCCACATACTCATTACGTGTTTTGAAATCGATTGATATACAATCCAAAATTTCTATAATCCCAACATCAAAGTAATGTTAAAGTAACTATAAGGTAGGCTGGTGAATATTTCTGAAAGCTGGTTTGCCTGGAAGCTGACACTGCCTAAGGTAGCAATAGCTTACAGTCAAAATAGGTTTTGAGATGTTCAGCCGCTGACCTGTGACTAATCTGACAGGGAGTTATTGCTGTCCATATTTCCGCTTGGCCAAATTATAACTATTTTAGCCAAAGTTTTGCAATGACAACAATCTACCACCACCAGGAAACCTTAGCTCAGCTCCACCTACTATTTACTCCTTTTCTCTTCTATATTTTGAGTCTTCAGTTTCCAGAATCTCAATATCAAAGTAACTATACAGGGAGGCTGGTGAATACTCTGAAATCTGGGTTGCTTGGAAGCTGTTGCTACCTCAACAACCTTCAGTCAGATCAGTATCGAGATATTCAACACCTGGCCTGAAGGAGTGTTTGGCGTAAGCATTAACACCATATATCCACCATTGCTGCCATCAAACAACAATACATTTCCAGCGCCAAGATGAGGAAGCCACTCTGTAGTACAATGACTAACTAGATACGGGTGCCATCTATCCTATCTGTTTTCTCCTATCTTCCCCTGCCAAACTCTAATGCCTGCCAAATTCCCTTGCTCAACTTGTAGGAAACCAGTAAAAAGAACCACAGAGCACTATTATGCGATTTCTTTAATACCTGGATTCACTTGAAATGCTCTAATCTCACAATCTCTGACTACACCCATCTTGAAACCAATAACAAATCATGGCGGTGCATCAACTGCATCAAATCACTGTTCTCCTTTAATCACTATGACAATGATACACACTATATGCTTGCAATTCTAAATCCACATTGCAAATACAATCATATGCAACACATGGACCAGCAAATTATAAACCCATTTACACTAAATACATGCAAATCAAACCTGACTGATAACAGAACAGACCCAAACATAACACTACCATCATGTGACTACAACCTGCAAAAAACATTCAATGATAATTTAATAGCATCCAAGGAACACCTTTTCACTCTTACATGCTAACATACCATCACTCCTGAAGAACATTGACAGGTTAAGCTGCCTTCTAGAACTGAGTGCAAGTGAATTTGGAAGTATTGGAATTACTGAGACATGGCTAAAAGTAACTTCACCTACTAACCTTGTAAATATAAATAAATTACACATTTATTGAAAAGAATAGAAAAATTAAAAAGGGTTGGTGGTGTAGGCATGTACATCAAGGAAAATATTCAGTACACTGAGCGTGATGATCTTTCCATTCTGGACACACAAATTTTGAATCATTGTCTATAGAAATCCCAACAGAAAGGGTAAAAATAAAATAATAGGCACTATCTATAGTGCACCAAACAGCGACAAAAGAAAATTTATTGACCTATTAGGAGCAACCTTAGATTATATTCAATAAGAAAACAAACCAGTCTACCTCATTGGTGATTTCAATATTGACCTGATGGAACAAAACTGCTCTCATTCACAAGGTTTTACAAATTTGCTATATGCACATTCGTTTTATCCAAACATAACTAAGCCGACCAGAATTGCTGAGAGTTCGGCTAGAACTATTGATAATATATTCAGTAATACTATCAGTTTCATCAACAAAACACATTCAGGAATTTTCGTAGCAGATACATCAGATCACCTACCAATTTGTATCCTTAAAAAACAGGAAAACTACATTAGACCATTAAAAACGAAAAAATTAAGTGTAGAGAAATGAATCAGGTAAACATTGAAAGATTTTAAAAGCCATGTCTGAGGTAGACTGGAACGAAGTGATAGATATAGAGGCATGTGATGATGCCTACACCAAGCTCCACAACATATGTACTAACATCTTTGAGCACAGTTTCCCCATGAAAGAAAAGAAATTATTCAAGCACAACCCTACTAAGCCATGGCTGACAAGAGGATTGATATCTGTCTGTCATAAAAAACAGCAACTCTATTTGACATTTATAAGATGTCAAAGTATAATGAGACAAAGTTTTAAAAATATAGAAATAAGCTGGACCA
The DNA here is from genome assembly GCA_034401795.1 of Chaetoderma sp. LZ-2023a. NCBI lineage: Eukaryota > Metazoa > Mollusca > Caudofoveata > Chaetodermatida > Chaetodermatidae > Chaetoderma > Chaetoderma sp. LZ-2023a. The sequence continues at coordinate 34,607,956 of CM067369.1, forward strand.
AATAATAAAAACATAAAAAAGAACTATTATCAGAACAAATTTGAGCAATCCAAAAATGATATAAATGAAACATGGAAAATTATAAAATCACTTTTAAATAAAAACAATAAAAAAGCACAGAAGACCCAGTTTATCTACAATAATAAGGTAATCACGGATGACAATGAACTTGCAAATGGTTTCAATTAATATTTTGTTAACATAGGTCCAGATTTCTCAAAGAAAATCATATCTACATCAGGAATTAAATATAGTGATTACCTCACAGATACTCCCGCTTATCAATCCGCTTCGTTTTTTGCTTATCCTGTTAACAATGAAGAAATCTCCACTATGCTTAATTCAGTTAATCCTGTGAAAAGTGTCACTGTAGACGGGTTTAAATGAAGTATATTTTAAGACTGCCTATTTGATTTACTAACGCCACTTAACCATATCTCAATCAATCACTAGTACAAGGCATATTTCCATCAAAACTAAAATCTGCATGTGTCACTCCAATATATAAAGCAAAAGACTCGTCCAACTTCACAAACTACAGGCCTGTCTCAATACTTCCACTTTTCTCTAAATTAATGGAGTGATAAATTTATAATAGATTAATCAATTACCTAGAAAAAAAGGAAATTTTATATGCTTCACAGTATGGATTCTGCAAGAAACACTCAACAATTCTCGCACTAGATGAAATGACAGCAAAAATAATTGAATCAATTGAAAAGAAAGAACATATATTGGGCATCTTCTTGGACCTTTCAAAAGCTTTTGATATTATCAATCACAATATATTATTAGGAAAACTTGCCTATTATGGAATCCGAGGATGTGCACTTGCCTGGTTTCAGAATTACTTAACTGACAGAACACAATGCGTGAAATTTAATGCAACCTGCTCTGAAAACTGGAAATTAACTTGTGGTGTTCCCCAGGGGTCAACTCTTGGCCTTCTGCTGTTTTTACTCTATATGAATAACTTGCCAAGAATTTGCCACAATTTGTCACTAACACTGTTTGCTGATGTCACCAATGCCTTTTGCTCCGACAAAAACTTTGATATATTATACGACAAAATATATAAAGAAATGGAAGAAGTTATTAATTGGTTCAAAGTAAACAAGCTATCATTAAATGTTGATAAACAAACCATATGCTATTTTCAAAGTCTAGACAATCAAGAAACAATAGTATTCCAAAAATCTATATTAATAAAAAAGAAATTGAAGAAACTCCTTTTGCTAAATTCTTAGGAGTTTATTTAGACAATAACCTGACCTGTGGCAAACAAAATGGGGTAGTCACAGCTAAAGTAGCAAAAGGCATGTGGGCAATTTAAAGACTAAAGCCATACCTAACACAAGCCACCATTGAAACCCTGTATTCCACACTGATCCTTCCACACCTCACATACTGCAATGCCATCTGGACTAACACACAAAAAGGCAAATTAACAAAAATACAAAGCATGCAGAAAAAATGCATTAAAATGTTCTCAAAAACAGCAAAGGGTCAAAACATCTTCAAAACACAAAAACTTCTTAAACTCAGACACATGTAAGTCACAGATGATCAACATTGCCAGAGCCTTTCATCACAAAATCCTACCTAAATCTATAACCCACAGCTTTGCAAACAACATCGAAATCCACTCATGCAACACTAGGAACAAACATGATCTCCACATTAGATACACACGAACAGACACAGGGAAACGTAGAATCTCAGTTGGTGCCGTCAAAGCGTGGAATAACACAGATAAACAAACACGCGAAAAAATACTAACACTAAAATCATACAAAGACATAATTAAAACTAGCATACTCAATATATACTAGATCTAGATAACACACTACACAGCTATCATTACACAATGACATGATAACCAAGATCACACACTTACTGTATCATTGCGCCATAGCTACTATCATATCAACAACAACAACAACAACAGCAACAACAACAACAACAACAACAACAACAACAACAGCAAATACTACTACTACTACTACTACTACTACTACTACTACCACTACTACTACTACCACTACTACTACTACTACTACTACTACTACTACTACTACTACTACTACTACTACTACCACCACTACGACCACCACCACTACTACCACCACCACCACTACTACTACTACTACTACTACTACTATTACTACTACTACAACATCGTAATGCATTATTACTGCTATCGCGACTACTGCCTCCTTCAAACTGACGCACCTCAACAAGTGCTACTACTAAATAGCAACCTCCGGGTTAAGCCGGGGTAATTGGCATGTATGGCCCATCACTCTTCCTTTTCTCTCGCCCCCCCCCCCTCCCCACCAAATACAAATCTCTAATCTCAATAATCTCAATAACTAAATGGAAAAAAACATAGATGTATACATCTATGTCTACTTAGCTCAGTACCATATCTGTACATTCATAAGTATATCTCACATTCTATGCTAAGCTGTGTGTGTAATTGTATATGTATGGTTAATGTTAGGTGTTCGCCACCACTATAGGGAATGCCTTCGGCGGACAACCTGGATTGAAAATATGTAAATTGGTTTCCAAGAAGTAAAATAAATAATATTGAATCTTGAACCTTGAATGCGCCAACCTCACCCCGTCAGTTTTATAGGTCGGTGTGTATAGCCGCAGAAAAGAGAGCTCAGATTAAGTCTGTAAGAACGGCTATCGTGCATGCGCGACAAAAAGAGATAGCCTACCCACGCTGTCCAGAGAGTATGGGGAATGGCATTCTTATGTATATAGTTGCCTGTATTTCGGGAATCCTTAGTACTAGGCCTTTTTCATTCATCTTGGGCTCAATCATGGCCTGGATTTGTTGGGAAAAACGAATCCATTTACAAAATTGAAACCGGTCCAGGAATTGGAGAGATATCAGTAAATAAAGGTTTGGCCGTTTTAATTCTACAAAGTTGGTGTAGGTCGTCATCGCGCATGTGCTGGTAGGATATTGGTAGCGTGACGTCACAAACACATGTTCATCTCATGCTATCTCCTCCACGAAGTGCACGATGATTGGTTCAGTCTGCTATGGTGACTGCTGATTGGTCACCATACTGCCCAGTGTGGAAGACATAGTCTGTAGTCTTACTATGCAGAGCTCGCTGTAAGCAATCTATACCAGCATATTCCGTATCAGAACCTGAAACCGTGACTGGGATCCACACTAATTTATACGGCGCCGACTAATTTCTGGAACTCCTCTTCAGGAGTCAATAAAACAACTTAAAAGCAGGTCGCCACATACAAACTTGTTGGGGAACATTGGCGCCACCAATATCAATGGTGACACGATCTTAGGAAAGAGATCGCCGGCACCTGTTAGCGATGCTGTTCCTTTTGATCCATACCACCCAAAGCAGTATGTGAAACGATTGATATCTCGCCAAACATGGCGTATCACGCCAAAAAAATGGTAGCTAGAAGCATACACGTGTCAAGTGCCCTCTGCAACATTTAACTTCTGTTCTTACTGCGAACATTGCTGTCAACGCCGCTACTGAGTTAAGCGGCGCTGATCGTCTTGTGCCGTGACTATTATAAAACCAGCCTCTTCATAAATTGAGGCAACTTCACTTCTGCAGGCCAGATTCTGTATGCCTCATCCACTACAGCAAATTCGACTGCATTAGAAATTTCTGCGATATTATTAGCGCAAATGACTAGGAGGCGCCGACAGCTACCGTGCTGTAACCGGACATTGCGCTGAGGACTAGCAGGCACCAACAACTACTGTGCAATAACCAGATATCGCGCTGACGACTAACAGACGCCAATGGCTGTACCTTTTCCACAATAGCACCAATGACTTAGGGGCCCTTTTATTGTAACATAGTTATTTTATTTTCTTTAAGCGCTGATCACAAGTAAGCGCCGTAAGTCAGCTAGGCCTAATTGTATTGTACAGAATTGTAACACGGCGAGCGGCATTAAAACACTGTTTATTTTTTATTTGTTAAGTTAAATAGTTATATATTTTTTAAACTGCACAATGCTTAAACTTACACTATATTGCTTCAATAAATGCATCACCTATTTCCCTATTATAGCTACACTTTTTCACTAGAGTCGTCACTCGTGCCTGCACCACTAGACTTGAGATATGGCGACTGATCCTAACTATTATTGGCTTAGATATTTTGTTAGGATAAAGTAGTTAGGGACAACTGCTCGAACGAAGGAGTGCTGTTTATTGTAAAGCCGCTTTCCCTGCTCTGCTGCCATTACATAGTAAGCTGTGTTTCCATAATTGGCCACTAACTTTACAGCCTTCTAAATTACTTCTAGAGCAGCTGTCTTTTTCTATGACTATCCGGCCTTCCAGCCAACTAATTGTTTGGTAACTCCCAACCTGAGAAATTGCTGCGGTTACCCGATGGTTAGAATCGAAATGCCGATGTCTCACAGACTTCCCCTGTACCCTCACTGATAGCTCTAAGACAGCTTTAAGCCAAACTAGGTCATTGACCGAAGCTGATGCTATGATTGGATGCCGGAACCATAGAATGCGCCAGACCAATTTTTCTGTCCACTTTGGGGACTAATAAAGGCCAAAGGTATGCCAAGGTTATAAGCCGCCTCGAACTACTAGAGGCGTAATAAAAGAATACCTTCACCACCTATGGAAGGCGACAATTTTGGACTGCACCATCTCAAATCTACTATGCATCGAACTGCTCATTCTGATATCGTGCCAGACCTGTCCGGGCATGCCAAAAAGTGGTTATTTCGTAGCATATATCTAGTGCTACAAACTCTAAGTGCTTAGGCCTTCTGAACCTAAGCCGTTGTTCACTGTTGGACATTGCTTTCACCACCCACCTGAGCTTGTGGCGAGGATCGTCTTGTTCCATTGTTAACCTATATCTTTGTTGACATGACAAAATTATACCAAAGCATGTCTTCTTTCTTGCACCTCTTTTGACAGACCGTTCTTGAATTTCTTCGGTGTAGGAAACCATTCATCAACTACTGCTGATTCTAAAGCTGTGATCTGACTATTCTATTGAACTTATTTGTAATCATCAACTGGTGTGCCACGACTGAAGAGGCACCAACACCAACCGCTACAATCTTCACAGACTCTATACATGCCAACTACTAACAGGCACCAACTACTGTGTTATAGATAATTACTCGCGCTGATGACTAACAGCTGTCCTTAAGTTTACTATTATATTTATATCTTGCATTGATTACAAGTAGGTGCACTTAGGCCAGTCAGGCATTATTGTTAAATTCTGTAAAACTGTACTATGGCGAGTTAGACTGTTCTTTTTGTTCTAGTTAAGTTAAAGTTAAACAAAACCTTGCATTCGCTTTTTAATACTAGACTTACATTAGGTATCACACCATTTTCTAAAACGGCAACAATTTCTCACTAGGGACTGTTTCTCGTGCCTTCACCAATAGACACGAGACATGGCTCAACTAGCCAAACCCTAATATAAGCTCAGATATCTCAGTTAGGATTTTTGTAGCAAGCCGAGGAAGTTGTTCCAAGCGGATAATCGTATTGTAAAGCTCGGTTTTTCGGTGCCACATATTGTAACCAGTGAACACCAACTAAAAGACTCTATACAGGCCACGAGGCTATAAAAACCAGTTAATTACTCAACAACTGTCTCTCTTTGTGCCAACCTCCGGCCAACCTGGCCAAACATTGACTTGGTAACAACACCCCCTAACCCCCACCCGCATCCACCCCCACCCCTCACCACCCCTCCCCCACCCCACCCCAACCCCACCTTTGTGGTTGTGCTGACATGTAGCTAGAAGTCGCTCGTCGACTCGTCGACCAGACAACACATATTCGTTGTTGGCTTGAGGGGTCCACTCAATAGGTATGTCCTGAGATGGGTGCCTGAGCGACCTATGCAAGAAGACAAACTTTGTCAAAGTTAAGTAGAAATAGGCCGTTTGAGGCATAAAACCTGTGTCTGGACTCAATACCTAAACATTAGTTTAGTTCCTTAAGTAGGCCCGCCAAATTAACGCGGCAGTGACGAATCCATTGACAAAGTTAGGGAGCCAACTGCACCGATTTCTGTTGAAATATGTGCACCGTCTCTACGTAAAACAGCATTATCCTTATAAAACAACATTTTAACACATATATAATTCATCACTCCTGCATTGTTTTTGAATGGGAGAACAGTATTAAACCGATTCTCCTCCTCGGCGTGGTAGGCATTTTCCTGTGACGGCACTTTCCTCTTGCAAAACCAATTTATTGGCCCACGTGAGGCATTTAGTTTATATTAAACTAGTGTACTCTTACATGTTAGGCCGCTCAATGGTTCATTCCTCACTCGGATACCATTCATCTATATACGGATAGGTTAGATACTTCTGGCGAGATACCACATGGACAGTGCAGTACTGTCACACATCATAACAAGAGTGCGTCATAAACCAGCAGCAGTTAGTCCCTTATACCGCGTCTCAACAAGCCAGCATCGACTCGCTGCACCATCCACGTCAATGTGAAATAAATTCTTTTGAAATCTGATAATAAAATAAGCCAGGATGCAGTGCCACACCTGTAACACGAATAGTTGCGATGAGACGATGGTCTTTCGCATTGGCGGGGATGCTCTCCCGGCCCCACTGGAATGTGATCATTCCACCGGCCCTAGAGGTCGGTCTCTAAATTCCCCGAGGCCAGCTAACCAGCATTGTCGGGTCAGCGCATACTGCTAGTACGCGGCCCAATCTGAACCGGAGGACGCAATATTGGGACAACGAGACACTGGCGCTATATTATTTTGAGCTGAGCTCAAAATCTGACATATTATCATTGCTCCAATGGACCTATAAAGAGAGTTTTTCGCGTATATTGTCAGTACTCACAGAGCTCTGGGTATGCGTTGTCGTCATCACACTTCGAATCAGTTGCAGAATCAGGTTCTATATCTTCACGTTCCACAGCTATATTTGTGACTTGACATTCTTGGACACTCTTAATTAACCTGCCAGAAAGTGTAGGCTGATTGGACGACATGGTCCATTGATGAGACGCCATTCATGAGCAAGTGGTGAAGGAGGAGCATGGACACATCATAATTATGACGAAGATAGACCTGATAGTTTGCCCGCTGGAGTGAATCCAGATCTGGTGGGATACGACAAGTCGATTTACACTGTGTGAGGGCCTTGGGCAGATCAGTTTACTGACGATGTATGTATTTTTATTTTATTGACGCACTGGCAACGTGCGGCTTCAATTTCCATGTGCTAACTTAGCCGACAGTGATGCACCCGTTAGTTTAATTTGTTGATCACCATCGCCCGGTCGGGGGATCGAACCGCCATTCTGCAACTCCGCATAGCATCAGCAACCAGACATCTTTCCACTGGACCACCGCACCAAGACCAAAAAGTCAAGGTTTGGCCGACCAGCTTTCACATGTCTGATATACTGACACACTGACGATTCAAATGGGACTATCTGTGGATGCATCTGTCACAATCAATCCTAGGCTTTTTATGCCTATTGTACTATGACTCCAGCACGGCTCTGGCAGTATATGTATTTTTATTTTATTGATGCACTGGCAACGTGCAGCTTCGATTTCTATGTGCTAACTTAGCCGACAGTCATGCACCCATTAGTTTAATTTGTTGAATCAGTCCGTCTTCACTTTTGCCCACTGTGTCTTGTCCTCAGCCGAAATCCTTAGCTTCCTCATCCCTCATGCCAGGCAGCACTGCGCTAGCATACCTCATCCCTCCTTCTACTCACTCGTTCGACCTCAATTATGTGACCAACTCTACAGTCATTCCAGGGGTATTATCTTTTGATTTTTTCAAACCTAAATCATGGCACATTGGTAGTTTAAGCGAATAGTTATGATACTAATTTGCCATTGGAAGCTACAATTCTCACTAGTGCCTTCATACGCACAAACTCTTAAAAAAGTGCTGTTCAATGCGACAATTTGACATAGGAAGCCACAATTCCACTTAATTTCAAAATACTTTTTTACTACAACCACGAGGGAGCACATCGACCACCTAACTAATACGTTAAACGATACAAGTGTGCTCATCATTATTCGTCAACGATGACGATGGTGGACATTGTTCCCACCATTTTTATAACAATTTTTAATATTTAATAATTAAATTACTGTCGCTTTAACGACCACTCCTTAAATACGAGATGCATGATTATTATCTATATAATAGTATACATACAACATCGCTTGGTTTACCTATACATTACCCACATAGAGATGTACATTGTTCTGTTTTTTTGAAAATTAAATGACTGGTAGGAAGCCCCTTAATTTCATGTTTGAGGGTTTTAGATGAAGGGTAACGCGTTTGCATACAAATTGAAGGATTAAAAGCGAATCATAGATGCATTATGCACAATAACGAGGTGGTCAGAGAAAACATTTCCCTGGATAAATTTTTTAACACGCACAGATTTTATGCGCGTTAACCATTTAACAAACTGATCCATCGCGTCTAGCCCGTGAACATATCCAATATTTTCGCCAGCATGTATGTTTCATTATATGGAGGCTAGTATGCCACATTTTTTGATAGGTCGATAGTCCTCTCACGCGATATTCCTTATATTTTTTTTGTAGTAGAGCGATGTAGTATAAATATAAATGTTAATGTACATTCGGCTAAGATGGCCAGCAGTACAAACTTTGATGGATCAGATACTGGGTATGTGCGATGTCGTTGGTGTTCCATCGATATCTGCGACACCATATGCCGACGGTTGAAACACGAGACGGTCTGTAGGCGTATGATCAAGAAAACAGAACCTAAAGAGATGGTGTACACCTGCAAGGAGTGCTATTGTCTATTACCAATCAAACAGTAGCCGCATGGGTGTCCTGTAATCGGTGATACTCCGACTGATATACAAAAAGCAAACATGACGCAGTTTGTTACCAAACTGACAACCATGCCTGTGCGGATCTGCGAAGACTGAGACCTATTTCAAAACACGGCCCTTTTCAGGGCCCACAAATCATTCGAAAGAGAACTCTTTATCTGTTCAAAAAATAAAATAATGTAATAAAGTTTTTACACACAACACATCAAAAGTGGTCGACGGAATATCAATAGCGAACTGGACAGGCCCACTCTGCTTAAGCACAGAGGACAGCGCCAGGCAGAGGCCGGCCGGCCGCCATTGCATTCCTCCTCAGCCTCCTCCTCCTCCTCCTCCTCCTCCTACGACCTCCATTATCAGACCACCTCTTAAACTCTATTTTTTTACTATTGTCAATACGACTCTTAAACTCTATTATTTTACTATTATCAATACGACTCTTAAACTCTATTATTTTTACCTTATCTACCACACTACCACGGTAGATAACCACGGAGGGGGGCGCCGCCGCCACGTTAAAACGTAAAATGCACAACTTTTAAGGGTTAACATTTACAGAATACAGCAACATCAATATTCATTCACACGATTCGACAGCGTTCTAGAATCTAGCAAGTGTGGGGTTATAGTCGCCATTGATCTAAAGAATTTGCAGGCATTCGCTCGCCATTGCTCTAAAACACTCGTGGGCATATAGTCACCATTGTTCTCCAAACAATAACGACTGAAAATCTAGAATTATGGGAATATGGTCGTCATTGTTCGCTAAACAATAACGACTATACATGGAGAATTTTGATTGGTGAAAACCACATTCCAACGAAAAGAACAGTAGTGAACAGATACCCACTATACTACTTTCAGGGTCCATGAAAATGTTCACAACTGCTAAAGAAATGATACAAACGGATCCGGATTTTGTGCCAGACGACATAACCCAGTTTCAGTCAAACGCATGCGTTAATTTCCTGACGGTGACAATAATTTTAAGAAATAACAGATTTACATGCATCCCTGTTGGAAGCTGAGAGGCCTACATTGCAAACCGATACTGGGTTTACAAGCGGTAGATTTATTTGGAAGACTAAACTTTTATTATTATTATTATTATTATTATTATTATTATTATTATTATTATTATTATTATTATTATTATTATTATTATTAACATTGTTGCCGAACACCAAACAAGAATTGGGCCCCCCCCCCCCCCACACACATATTAGAATAGAATTATAATGCATGATTAAGAATTCGAAACTAATAAAGTTTGCTTTAAATGTCCTATAACCTCCAAAAAAGTGCATAATTTTTTTTTCATTTTTAAATTGTGGGGCCCCCTTGCTTGTGGGGGCCCCGGGGCGTTTGCCCCGCTTGGCACCCCCCCCCCCCCTTAAATACGGCCCTGGGTAATAATATCATTCGATAATAATCGATTGTTGTGCAAGAGGATAAAACCATGGAAACGGGGAAAATTACATATAGTTCTAGATTAACCAGAGTCGTGATGATTGAATAAGTTCCGTCATGTAGACGTAGTGTAAATAGTAGACCTCTGTCAAATGTCATAGTCCGTGGGCTGGAGGTGCCCACCTGATTACCCCCCCCCCCACCCCCACCCCACCGACCACTAATTGACGAAACTATATTTTTCTAACAGCTTTCGATGTCCTCTTTAGGATTATGTATGTTAACGTGTGATAAACTGGGACTCAATATGGTTTTTGATGGGTTATATTAGAGCTAATACCCACAGTGAAGCAGACCATATTAAGGGGTAGGGGTATTAAAAACTGAGATATCCTTTGATAGAATTATTGTAGATTAGTGATCGACCACTCAAAACGTTGCTTATAGCATTATCTACGATTGCATATGGGTTACATGCAAATCTGATTCATAATGAGATCGGCAGAGGTCAAAAGGTCACAAATATTCGCCACAGCTTAAAATCTAGCAACTATATGTTGCTATCACCGACCAAGCACCAGTAAAGGAACATTCTAGTTTTAATAGCTTAAGATTGATCAAAAGGCACCATTTGACAAATATAATGAGTAAAAGTGTACTCATTTAATAGAATATTGTTACTATGACAACCGACAGCATGGCCAATTTTTGAGAATCGATGAAGTGCATTCATTGTAAACTAATTAAGTAGATTTTGATAGAATCGGTGTAGATTGGTGATCGACCACTCAAAATGTTGCTTATCGTATCGTCCACGATTGCATATGGTTTCCATGCAAATCAATTTCATAATGAGGTCGGCAGAGGTCAAAAGGTTACAAATCTTCGCCACAGCTTAAAATCTAGCAAATGTATGTTGCTATCACCGACCAAGAACCAGTAAAGGAACATTCTAGTTTTAACAGCTTAAGATTGATCAAAAGGCACCATTTGACAAATACAATGAGTAAAAGTTTACTCATTTAATAGAATCTTGTTACTATGACAACTGACAGCATGGCCAATTTTTGAGAATCGATGAAAATGCATTCATTGTAAACTAATTAAGTAGATTTTCATAGAATCAGTGTAGATTGGTGATCGCCCACTCAAAATGTTGCTTATAGTATCGTCCACGTTTGCATATGGTTTCCACGTAAATCAGTTTCATAATGAGGCCGGAAGAGGTCAAAAGGTCACAAATCTTCGCCACAGCTTAAAATCAAGCAACTGTATGTTGCTATCACTGACTAAGTACCGCTAAAGGAACATTCTAGCCGTAACAACTTAAGATTGATTAAAAGGCACCATTTGGCAAAGATAATGAGTAAAAGATTACTCATTTAATAGAATATTGTTACGATGACAACTGACAGAATAGCCAATTTTTGAGAATCGATGAAAAATGTAATCATTGTAAACTAAACATGAAATGAACATATCATCGAATCGAAATTGTGTAAAGTAATTGCTTTACATATAGATGGATTTTATATGCTAATCAAACAACAAATACGGCATCAGGAGTAAAAAATCAAAGAAGTAAGATGTAATTAGAAAGCATTTGATCAATAACAGAATATGCCACTGTAAAAGAGTGTCTAAGAATGTCCAAAAAGGCATCGGAAGATGTTGGGCAGAAATATACCATAACGAACTTTGATCTAGGTGTGTGTATGAAAGCTTAGCCTATCATATGGAAAGGCCCAGCCTACTACAAGGATCACATAGTTATGATTGGTACTTTTCATTTGGCATGCGCCTATATGAAAATCATATAGGAAAGAAGATGAGTGGATTTGGATTCACTGAGATTCTACTAGAATCTGGCCTGATGTATTCTGGATCTATTAAAGGTGTGCTGTCTGGTACGAATTATAGTCGGGCCATCTACTGCCACAAAGCAATGGCTGAACGTCTTGAACGATGGCTACTCTACAAATACCATTCTACGAAAGGGTCCAATTATTAGAGAATTTGCCACCAAATTCATTGGCAAAAGTAACCACATTATTGGAAGTAAGAACCAAAGAGAAGTTCGAACTATTGTCGAATGATACAGCATTTCATTCATTTCTAAATGACTACTCAGACTTGCGACTGCGAGTTAGCAATGCCGAATTAGGTAAGATTGCCCCGTTTTGGTTATCTTAATGGACCATGTTTGGTTGCTGTGATCGCTCCTAAATGCCGTTAAGACAAACAATTACTATCTGTACGGACATGTCGCAATCGAATGGCCGACTTGTTCTTTAGTTCTGATGGGCAGAATTATGCAAGGAATCTTACCTACTTTTCTGTTTTCTTGGCAAGCAAAGAAGAATCACACCCCGGAGCAACGGAACTGATTACGCTAGATGCTATAAGTTTTGTAAGATCTGCTGCGCCTGGAAATTTGTGGGCAGTATACAACACAATAGAGGAGACATTTATGAAGCGCGCAAAATCGCATGCATGAGCAGGAGGAAGCGTGGCTGGCGTATCTGTTATGTTGAATAACTATGATACACATCGACGCTGGGGGGAAAGACGGCACATAAACGAGCAAGAGATGTGGAAACAATGCTCCAAATGGAAGATATGACAGACGAGACAGATAGGAACAATATACATTGGGATGTCCGTCCTTCACAGGTACGCAAAAGTGAGACAGCCACTGTAAATGTAATGGAGTCCGTAGAAAGCTTCACGAATCCTTTCAGTTTCGATTATAATGATAAGTTGTTCCGTTTTGGGGCTGGTGCTCCTGCACCTACCCATATCCAAACTGATATCATGGCTACTGAGTCAATTGGGAAACTGGCCAAAGAGACTTTTATAACAGAGAGACTTGAAAGGAATACAGATTTATTTGAACCAATAAAAAAGCAAAAATTGAAAACAAGCCGTAGAATCTGACAACGAAGAAACAGACACAATTAAGGGTTATTCTCTATTGTTCTTATACAACAAAAGAGGGATATGCTTTTGTGCGTATCAGACGTTCACCTAGCTATGCAGTTTTAATTCTCCTGTACTATGCCCAAATCATGAAGACACACGTATTATTTGATACTGGTTCTGAAAACAATCGAAAGCTGTTGGACATTTCAAGATTGGCTAAGTAATTTACACCGCTTTACTGTTCTGCCCTTTTGGGTCTTCATGCCTTCACCAAATATGATAAAACCATTAGTGTGTCATGAGACATCACAGAGAATCTCTTTCTTCAATTAGAGGATTTAACCTGCAGAATGTACAAGATTACTCCCATAACAAACGTTGACACACTTCGTTTCTCAATGTTAATGGCAAAATGTGGTGATGCAGAGAAAAATATCAATCCCAAGAAAAACGTTGACTTATCCACCTTACCACCCCCACCCCACCCCCACCCCCATCCCACCCCGAGAGTTTGCCTCCGCGTGCACATAAAGAGGGTTACCTATCAGGAAGCGATCCCATGCACCAAAGACATACATCCCTGAACCCACTGAGAATAATGGCTGGACTGTATAGAGTGAACAGTGACTCGAGCCAAGTGGTGTGACTCGATGACATGCTCATTTCAAGTTTAGTTTAAAATGATTGTATTTTTTCATCGATTCTCACAAATTGGCTAGGCTGTCAGTTGTCTAGAAACACTATTTTATTAAATGAGTAAACTTTTACTCATTATATTTGTCAAATGGTGCCTTTCAATCAATCGTAATCTGTTAAAACTAGAATGCTCCTTTACCGGTGCTTGGTCAATGAAAGCAACGTATAGTTGCTAGATTTTAAGCCGTGGCGAAGATTTGTGACCTTTTGACCTCTGCAGACCTCATTATGAAACTTGTTCTTCTTCTTCTTTTCGATCGCTGGTAGCACACTTGGAGAGCCGTTCTCAAGATGAAATCTATGGTTTTCTGCAGTTCTTCCACATGCCCATACAGCTTTTCAAGTAAAGAGGTTGACAAAGGCCAAATCTCTTCTCTCAGCAGCTGATACGTACTGCAACATTGAAGTATGTGCTCTGTGGTCTGTTCTGCTTCTCCACAAGGACAAGCGAGCGATGTCGTAAGGTGGAACCGCCTGTACATGTGTTGGTTTAGTCTGTTGTGTCCAGTTCTGAGACGAAAAATGGTCACTTGCTCTGGCCTCGAGAGATGATGGTAGGCATCTTCTGATTGAGGTGTTCTATAGAGTGACTTGATGATAGTCTTCATCTCTGTATGGGTAACCATGTTTTCTGTCTGATTCTCTTCTGCACCCACCTTTGCCATCTTGTCTGCTTCCTCATTTCCTTGGACTCCACAGTGTGAGGGGATCCACTGCAATGCTATCCGAAAGCATTTGATGGTTTGTAGTGCTTCTTAAAGTTGTTGCAGCCTACCTTTGGTGATAGCCTCAAGGACGGTGCGGGCATCAGATAAATAGACAATCTGTGCAATAGGGTCTGCTGTTCTCCTGATGGTATTAGCTGCATGAACCAGTGTTTCGACTTCGGCTCCGTAGTTTGTGCAGTGTTTGCCCGTCGGTATTGCAGCTGACTCATGTTGTCCGTTTGGATACTGTATGTGCAGTCCTGCACCTCCGCTCCTAATTGCATCTTTGGCTGATCCATCTGTGTAAATCCTTATCCATGTCTGCTGAGGGTACATTTCTTCCAGCATGGCTAGGGTCAGGGCCTTCTTGCTCACATCACTGTGCTCATCTTTGGTTGTCAGATTAGGTACTGTGGTGCGAATAGCTATGCTCTCTAGTTTGTTTTCCCAGGGTGGATGATCAAGGGTGTGGTTTGGGGCTTCTATTTGTGCTGGCAACATTTCTTCGTGTTTCCTTTGAAGTGCTTTTGTCTCTTTCACAAAACTTGATCTTTTAAGTCTTCCTGATGACAGCTGTGCTTGCCTGATCTTCATCGGGTGGTTGCTGAACGATTTGAACTTTGCAGCTTGGATCAGTGCTTTGCATTCCCTTCCTTTGCTAAGTGGAGGGATGCCTGCTGTCTGCTCCATTTTTTCTATTGGTGTTGATCTCATTCCACCAGGGATGATGCGCAGTGCCTGGTTTTGTACTCTGTCGAGGTACTGTTGATGAGATTTAGCTGCTGTCATCCATGAGCTGGATCCATACTCAGGGTGTGGTCGTACGGCACCTAGGTAGATGGTCTTGAGGATCCTTTCATTGGCAGCCCACTTCGTTCCTGCCAGCTTCCTCATGATGTTTAGCTTTCTTCTGGCCTTTGCCTCTGCGTTCTGTATGTGCTCCTTCCATGTTAATCTCCTGTCGTAGGTGACTCCGAGGTATGTCTGCTGGTCCTCGTACTCAAGTGGAGTACCGCCCAGTGTCAGATTGCCAACCTTGGTTTTGGTGGACAGTGACAATAGCATGGCTGATGATTTTTCTTTGTTGATGGTAATACACCCGCGATTGGCCAAAGCTGTAATTCTGTCCAAGGCGAGCTGCATTCTGTACGTGGCAGTCATTGTGTACTCCTCGGTGCACCAGAGTACGAGGTCATCTACATAGAGGGCTGCTTGGATCCCATTGGGCAGCTCAGCTACAATGTCACTAATGAAGAGTATGAACAGAGTTGGTAATAAAACTCCGCCTTGTGGCATCCCTTCTCTCAGCAATATATTCTGTCCAGATTTTCCATCCACCAGCACCCTAGCTCTGCGATTGTGTAGGTACGACTTGGTCCATCGGAACATGTTGCCACCGATGCCTGTGCACCGGAGCTTCACGAGGAGGCCATCCTTCCACACCTTGTCAAATGCCTTCTGCAGATCGATAAAGGCAGCTAGCATCACTTTCTTGGCTTGAAAAGTGTCCTCTATGACCTGTGAAAGATGTGTTGTTTGATCTTCTGTGCTCCTGTAGCTTCTGAAGCCGGCCTGCTCTGAAACTATAATGTTCTCTGACTCCAGATACCACAGCAACCGCTGGTTGATGATGCGCTCCATGGTCTTGCATATGCAGCTTGTAAGACTGATAGGACGGTAGCTCAGCACTTTCGTCTTGTTCTTCCCTTTTTTCGGAATAGGAGTCATTCTGGCTTCCTTCCAGCACTGAGGAACCTCTCCATTGGTCCAACTGAGATTAAAGATGTCTAGCAACTTGCGAATAGATGCATTACCAAGGTGTTGGATCATTTCATTCGTAATGCCATCTGGCCCCGGAGATTTCTTCTTCTTCAATTGGCGGATAGCCTTCTTCATTTCTGCTAAACTAATGTCAACTTTCATTGCATCGTGAGTGTTGGTGTCCGTTCTTTCCTTTGACTCTTTTCTAACCTCTTTTTGACGCATTCGTGGTATAGAAATGTTGCTTTCTTTTGCATATGCCTTCGCAAAGGCATCTGCAGCCATCTTTCCTGTCAGTGTTTGTCCATCTTCTTCAAGAGTAATCTTCTCTCCCCCGACACCCTCATCATTCAGTGCTTTAGTCAGTCTCCATAGCTTTGTGGTGTCTCTCTCTAAATTAAGCCCTGCCGTCTTTTCCCTCCAGCTTCTTCTTTTGGCCTCCAGCTTGGTCTTTAGATACCTGGCTTTAGTGTGTTGTAGTGTGAAGTGGTTTTACCCTCTGCATCTTATCTGGCCTTGTCTAGTTTATCATGTGCTGCTTGCAGTTCTGTTGTCCAGTAGGGGCGGTAATTTTTCATGAACCCTCGAGGAATCACTTCGTTGGCAGCCTTGAGGATACTTGAATTAAATTCCCTGACCACATTGTTGATGTTTCTCCCTTCTACGTAAATCATATACAATCATAGACGATATTATAAGCAACATTTTGAGTGGTCTATCACCAATCTACAACGATTCTATCAAAATCTACTTAATTAATTTACAATGAATGCATTTTTCATCGATTCTAAAAAATTGGCTATGCTGTCAGTTGTCATAGTGTCGGTCTCATTACGAAACCGATTAGCATAGTAACCCATATGCAATCGTAGAAGATACTATAAGCAACATTTTGAGTGGTCGATCACCAATGTACAATGATTCTATCAAAAGATATCTAAGTTTTTAATACCCCTACCCCTTAAAATGGTCTGCTTCACTGTGGGTATTAGCTCTAATATAACCCATCAAAAACCATATTGAGCCCAGTTTATCACATGTTAACATACATCATCCTTAAGAGAACATCGAAAGCTGTTAGAAAAATATAGTTTCGTCAATTAGTGGGGTGGGGGTGGTATCCAGGTGGGCCCATCCAGCCCACGGACTATCAGCCCTACAGGCCCATGTTCCCGAAGCTATTGTTAGCTAGCGATATCATTACACCCCTTGCTTTAGTATGGTGTAACGATATCGCTAACATAACGAGAGCTTCGGGAACATGGGCCGAACGGAACGAACTATCAACAATGGCACAAGGGGGATAATTCAAATAGTCTAATAGTGACATCTTGTATAATGTTCCAGAGGTTATCTCCCGTACACCATTCTATTTTCTTCCTTTCCTGTATCTGAATTTTAATTCGGTATCTGTTGACAAGAACGGTCATATGATGTTCAAAATTATGGGAGATCAAGAAAAGAAGCGCGAAGGCTAAAGCAGTCTTTCTTCGCTTTTAATATACATTGATTCTGCTTCTCCTAGAAAATACTGGAAAGACATAATGACACTAAATAGGGAAAGAAGATTTAGCGCGAGGGTGGGGTCGGGGTGTAAGAAAAAGAGTAAAACTGGAGAAGGCAAATGGAACATAAAGAGAAAAGATGGGAAGAAATTTTAAAGTGAAAAGGGAAGACAGATGGGAAGAATAAAAGTAGTGTGGAAAGGGATCAAAGACAGTATAAGGAATGATAACGTAAGAGGAGGGCGGTGTCGAAGGTGACGGGATATAAGAAAGAGCAAAAAGGAAGGCAAGGCAAGGCAAAAATGTGAGGCAGAAGTTAGAGAAGGCGAATACGAAACAAAGTAAAATTAACAGGAACACAAATGGAATGTAGAGAGAAAGGAGAAAGAAGAGGGTGAGAAATTCAAGATGGTAAACGGCAGGTGAGATATAAATAGAATGCAGAAGCGAAGAATGGGCCGATACACAGCCAGTACCCGCGCCGTAACCTGATCGATTTATCAGGTTAGCTTGGGGGGGGGGGGCATCATTTTCAGCGAGATCAAAAATTGTTTTGCTAATGGAGAGAGAGGAAGGGGAGGGAGGATATCGAGAAGGATAGGGAGGGTTGCAGAAAAGGGAAGGGAGATGTAATGAGTGGGGCGAAGAGAGAAGGGAAACAGAGAGAGAGAGAGAGAGAGAGAGAGAGAGAGAGAGAGAGAGGTGGGGTGAGGGAGAGAAGGAGGGCTACAGTTTAAATTATTGCAGTAGATGTTCTACTATACAAATAAAATTCAATACTATACAAATAAAATTCAATTACATGAAAGGAAGAAATCAGAATGATGTACGGGAGATAACTTCTTGAAATGTATGCGAAATGTCACTATTGGATCATCTGTATTAACTCCCTTGCGCCATTGCCGATAGTTTGCATATCGTATATCCCTAGATCCAAAATCCATAGATCGCTCATTTAATAACAAAACTGGGAACTGAATATACCTAAATATTAACCCACAACCGTTGGGGGAAACGAAAAAATCAATCTAATTCTCTAACACTATGTTACCACACGTGGTCATTTTGACATTCGACTGAATCCCGTCACTTGCTGATTGGTCGGATGCAGGATGTGCGTGTGTGTGTATCGGATTGTAGGAAATATCGGGCTGCATGCGCTCATTCGAGTAAAATGTAAGTGGGACAAATCTTATGAAATGCCAGAAAATCGTATCGTGCGATGGAACGATGTCTTCGATTTATAATTTATTATAAAGCGAAGAAATCATTCCATCGCATAACACTGCGTGCGTGGGTGCGTGCATGCATGTCTGCGCGCTCTGTCATCTTCGGTTGTAGTAGATACATCCTACAGCTGCAATCAGCCCTTCGCGTTTGACCACTTTGTGTTGTCCTCAGCCCAAATCCTTAGCTTCCGCAGGTTTATTCTTGGTTTGAGTGTACCGAATCTCGCATTCTTAAGATCACTTCGCAGCATGCTTACATCCTTAGCGCATTGTCAATCTTGCACCATCTTACCTGGGCGACTTTTACGGACAACGGCGATGTATTTAGTACACAGCTTGTATAGTTCATTTGGGGAGAAAGATGACACTTCCACGCCGGTCTCGCCCATAAGTAGCAACTTTGTTGGGAAATTCAAGGCTTGAGGGCATACAGAGGCAACGCAACTCTCATTATGTCTAACCTTCCTAAAACTAAAACATGTGTTCGACTTCCTAATAGGAAACGATCTTGCCAGGAACTTACCATAGCCACGTGGAATGTACGAGGCCGAACTGCAGCATCAACAAGAGGCTCGAGGGCCTGTGACGCTCACCTGGAGTATTAGCATTTGAAGCATTTACATTTAAATATACATGATTTGTTACATTAAACAAGATGGGAACACAATTTTCACAGGAAAAATCTACCAATCAAAATTCTGAATGGAAATTCTGGCGCCTATGATCACAGGATCATTTTAGCCAAGATTGGTTAAAATTGCTCGAAGTAGTAAGGCGAAGAAGCAATTAGGCTATTTCCAGTAAATTTGTAATAAAATATAAGATTTTTACCCAAAAGATGTGATGAATCAAAATTCTGAATGCAATTTCCAGAGCCTATGATCATAGGATCCTTTTGGCCATATTGGCTTGAAAAATCAGTTAAGTTGACAAGCAGAAGCAATTTGACAATTTCCAGTAAATTTGTCATAAAATCAAAGATTTTCAGCCAAAAATAGCTCAATCAAAATTCCGAATGGAATCTATGGAGCCTACAACCATAGAACCCATCTAACCAAATTTGGTTGAAATGTGTCAAGCAGCTATGGAGGACTACTTAGCATTTTGACAATTTCCGGTAAATTTTTCATTAAATCTTAAGATTTCAACCGAAAAATTGACGAATCAAAATTCCAAATGGGTGTTCTAGAGCCCATCACCACAGGATCCTTTCAGCCAAATTTGGTTGAAATCGCTCAGAATGGAAGGAGAAGCAATCTGACAATTTCCAGTACATTTTTCATAAAGTAAGATTTCCACCCAAAAAATAGATGTTTCAATATTCCAAATGGAAGTTCTAGAGCCTATGACCATAGGATCGTTTCAGCCAAATTTGGTTAAAATCGTTCAGAATTTGTAAGAAGCAATTTGACAATTTCCGGTACATTTTTCATAAAATCTAAGATTGTCACCCAAAAAATTGATGAATCAAAATTCCGAATGGAAATTCTGGAGCCTACCACCATATGGTACTTCCAGCCAAATTTGGTTGAAATCGGCGAAGTGGTTAATGAGGCGTAGTGTTTCAAAGCAAAAGTTGATGGATGATGGACGGATGGTTGAGCGACGGACGGTCGCCACGGCATAAGCTCACTTGGCCCTTTGGGCCAGGCGAGCTAAAAATGCAGACTGTGAACACTATAACATGGATATTACATGCATTCAGGAGACTAACGTCAATACCCACTGAGAGCAGCAGCCTCTGACATGCCACAAGGTAGTACTCATGGAGCAACAACAGGCCACATACGCGGGGGGGGGGGGAAGGGGGGGGGGGATAGGCTTCGTTTAGGCTTTTGGACCATGTCGATACGTCAGAGATCTTTTTACAATCATCGACGTGGCTATACCAACAGAAAAATGCACCACCACTAAGTGTCACATAGGCAATGCATATGGCCCAAATACTGAGAAAACCAAACCGAATCCATCAATATTAGATTCCTTTTATGCAGACCGGAGCGTCGCTATTATAATCCTAGCCAAATGGCAACTGTTCGTGTGTGGAGATTTCAAATTCCGTTGGGTAAACTCAGCAACACAGACAAGAATTCAGGACTCGGCTTATGCATGGGTTGTACGGAGAGAGTACACCCCACAGCAATAGAGATACACTGGTCGCATTCCTTTGTTCCAATGGCCTATTTGCCACAAATACGGCTTTCAAACACCCATGTCATCACTAGACAACAAGGACAGGACACATTGCTTATCGCAAAGCCCCAAAAGGCTCTAAGGCTACAACAGCAGTCGTCAACCAAACAGACTTCATACTATGCAAAACAGAAGCAAAGTCCTACTTCGGGATGTTAGTTCCTATGGAGTAACACACATTAATTCTGACCATAAGACAATTGTTACACGCCTGAGATGACCCATCCCTACCTTATGTATAAACGCCATACCAGGCAAATGGGTTGTCATCCATAAGCTACCCAAGTGAATGAACGACACTGATACTCAAACGGCACAGAAAAAGGCCCCTGGGGAACAAATAGTTAACATCGTTGTCAGCTCCTATCGAAACGAAGCCCTAGCAGCAATACTCAAATGTGTGGAATCATCAGCTACAAGCACCATATGAGTTCTCAAAAACACCAAACCAACTATTTATACTGATGACCCTGTAGTACACGCAGACTCCCTAGCAGATGAAATCACTGCCACCGATGGCTGTCACAAAATGTTTCGGGCAGTCCGAGCCCTGAGTCACCGACTAAACACCACCACCCACTGTACACAACTCTGAAGGACACTATCGGGAATGACCAGGGCAAAGCCGATGCAATTCGCAAATGGAACAGTTCACTAACCACGATGAGCCATTGCACCCGTTCACAGGTGACCCCATGCCATTAATAATACCAATTAAAACAGCAGAAGCTGAGAAGGCACTCAAAGGCCTGAAAAATGGCCGTGCATCCGGATCTAATGGCATGAGCAATGAACTATTCAAACACACAAGTGGCATTGCTTCCATGCACCACCTTCCCATCTATGCTGTAGGCCAAGGCACCCTTATCGCACTACTCAAGCTCAAGAAGTCCCCAACCATAGGCCCGCCTCAGCCAGTCTATGGTCCACTGTACTCCTCAACAGCATACAGAAAATCTTATCCAATGTTACTCTATGTCGCATCCGAGACAAGACTGATGACTTCACCGGATCATGTCAAAGTGGCTTTAAACATGGACGCAGCTGCGCATACGAGGCGAAATTTGGGAGATATGATTAGGGCTTAAGGGTCATTAATATTTATTCACGGGAACTTGATACGCGTCAAAAGCATAGCCGTCGTAGGCCAATAAATATGGCCATCAAACACGCTACATTTTTATTGCTCCACGACAGTCATGGTTTCCCTTGAACAAACCTTAACGGCCCTTAACCATAATCATATCTCCCAATTTTTGTCCAGATACGTTCAGCGGTTCTGGAGAAGGGGTTTTCACGAAAACTAGGTCATCTAAGATGGCCGCCGAAACATTTGTCCCATCAAGTTGCCTTGAAGAAACTTGGTTTAGCTCTTGCTCTAGATGATATTTCATGAGATTTGAATCGATCCCCCTAGCGGTTTTGGATATTTTTAGACTTAAAGCAATTTAAGCCAAAATCAAAGATGGTTGGCTTCCTGTCAACACACTTGGATTGCTATGCCCTAGGAGTGATTCCTGCCAAATATAATTTAAATTGGCATAAGCTCACTCAGCCATTCTGGCCAGATGAGCTACTAATTTACTAATCTTTTTCTGTGAATGAGGTTTAGGCAAGTTTGGTTAAAATTGGCACAGTGGGTCTTAAATTGTCAGAAATTTCTAGAAAATTCAAGATGACCACCAAACACACTAAATTTTGATTGATCCATGGTGGACTTATGAACATTCCTCGAACACACATTAATGGTGCTTAATCCCTAATCATATCTCCCAAATTTCAGCCTGATCAGTTCAGCGGTCGACTGGCTTCATTTGAACAAACTTGGATTTCTATGCGCTAAGGATGCCCAATATAATTGAAATTGGCCCAGTGAGAATACATTTTAAGTTTCTTATTGCTTTAGTATGGGAGCTGTTTGGGGGAAATGGTCCAAGATGACCACCAAAGCGTTTATCCAGCAAATTTGAAATCAGACTTTAATAGCCCTTAATACATAATGATATCACCCAAATTTTAGACAGATCCGTTCAGCTGTTCTGGATAAGTCATCCAAGATGGCCACCGAAGCATTTGGAACAAACTTTGTTCAGCTCTTGCTCTAGATGGCCTTTAATGAGACTTGAGTCGATACCTCAAGCAGTTTCGAAGATTTTTAGACGTTTCTAAAAATTGAAGAAAATCCAAAATAGCCTTAAGGATGCGTCCTGCCACATTTGGTTGACATCCGTCCAGTAATACTTATCAGTCAAATTAGTTTCAAAACATTCAACAGAATATTCATATCATAATTTATCATTTTTAGTCTGTAATGGTTAAAGGGTTAAGATCCATGTATTTTTATTTTATCAGAACTTATGCAAGTCATTTTCTTTAGAGTTTCAAAGTCAGTGGGTCTTTCAACTGATTGGCTTCAAATAACAGGTGACCACCCGAGTGACCTTGACTGAATGTATATGTATGGTGTTGGTGAGCAGTGGTGCCACCAGGAAATGTTTGGGTTTTTTGTGTGAGTGTGTTGGGGGGGGGGGGGAAGAGGCAAGAGCAGCAAGTTTGTTCTGCGCATGAGAGAAGCCTTGGCAGGCAACAACACCCCCCCCCCCCCCCTCTCCCACGAGTCCGGGAAAATTTGAAAATAGCATGCTCAGAACTCATTTGCTGCATTCCGAGTGATAAGTACCATATTTAATTCGAGTAGGCAGCATGTATTGATCTCAATGACAATACTGTATATATCAACTCCAGGCCTGAGCCTATGCATGTCGAGCAATCTGGGACTTTTAAAACCTTTTTTCATTCTCCCCAATTATCGGACACCAGACGCCAATCGGATCACTAAATCGAGACGTCCTCCAATTCGTGTCGTTTTCAACAATACCTATATGAAATAGTCTGACAAGTTTTTCAACAGTAGCGGTGGGGCAAAGCAGCAGTGCCAATGCCCATTCCTGGCACATCCGCTATTGGTATATCCTGATAGATAGGGGCAATTGCTCTGGTGAGTCAGTGGTATAAAAATGGAGCGGCACACATCTTGAACAAACAGAAGACTTCAGATATGGTTTATAACAATTTTTACTTCTCATAGAGAACTTTTGAACAATAATGTTAATTAATATATACACTGAGACAAAATAATGGCTAGGGTCTCTATAATAATATTAATAATAATATTAATAATAATAATAATAATTATAATAATTATTCTAATGATAATAATCATTGTTTTATAAACGCAGCATTATTATCATTATCCGTATCATCATCATCATCATCAGCATGGCTTGTAAAAGTATACTAATGACTGAACAACAGCACCATATATATCATTATGACCGTTTGTTCCCTTGGTCGTGTGCTGTCTAGAGATGTTACTGCGATGTACAGCATGTGAATATAAATGTATGATAATTCAGTGTCGATACTGTGGGCTTTAATCCTTTACTGATCATGTCTGGTCAGGAAAATCAATCTATTCTCTTAATCAATGTTCATTTGAAACTATTCTCTTGTTCAATGTTCATTTGAAGGTCACAAGATTATCTCTTTTTTTTTTACAAATTTACCACTGGAATTACTGGCTCGTCTATTGAGCCATGCATTCCAGTGGTAAACTTTGAAAACGTTTCTTGTCCTGCCAATGGACATTCCACAAGAACACGTGTTAGGCTGGCATGACCATTAACCCTTTCATGATGAAGTCGGCCAAATCCTTTTTTTTTTTAAACAAATTTTATTGCATATATTACAATGGGATTGGGCACAAGTTGTTCGAAACTTAGAAAAGCCCTCTCCCTACAGAAAAAATTTAAATCCTACCTCTGTCATGCTCTTGAGAAATGTCTACTTACAGGCCAAGATAAAACTATTCTTGAAAACCGATCCAGTCATTCCAATGGATAATTTTCAAAATTAGTCTTCGATTGGCTTGCAAATAGACATTTAATAGCAAATATTTTGTTATTCTTGACCAAATTTAGGCATCAAAGGATTAATCATTAACACACATATATATATATATTATATCTACATTGACGCTACAATGATTAGATTACCAGCAGTGGATGCTTATTCACTGGACTGCTGTGTTTGCTACGTTTAATTCTTATTTCTCCATATGACTATTACACATTTTCCTATTTTCTCCTATGTTTGTAGTTGTACAAGGTGTGCATGGAATAATAATACCACAGAATAATTAGGACTAGCTCCATGTCGTTGGTAAAATGTTCAACGACAGGAGAACTAGACACATATTCCTCATAAAATCTCCACACGTGGAGCGTTGCATTAAAAAGGTGAAACTATAAAACCAGCTCTATATATCTTTATAGAAGAATACATAAAATGATCATCTCTACATCACTACTGTTACTATTTCATATTCTGCCATTCATACACTACATTGATAACATACAAATTTCAGCCAGACAATGAAATTATCACTTGTTTGTACACACAGTATTAAAATCTTTCACACATCATAATAAAAGTTACAATTGCATGAATAATTAACAGAGAATATATTAATATGATCAGTAATAATAATAATAATAAAAACAGTAGGACAACGGTTATCCAGCAGATCACTAGAAGATTGTTATTGTCATTGTCATCATTATTATCATCTACCGGTAGAAGGTTTACAACATATAAAGAGGGACTGTCGATGGCATAACAACATTAATAATAACGAGTTAGGATATTACTATTCTTTAACATAATAATAATTACATATTAGCTACTATTCGGAATATGGCAATTCATCTCCAAACCAGTTAATAATATTATACTATGGTTAATACTACATAACTTTGTGCTGAAGAACGGTTTGGATATTATCACAAGGTACTCAGGTATCGCAAAACAAGAAAGTTAAGAAACTGCGGATCATCAGAGTATTATTCATGAACTTCAGAATTCATTATTGTATTTTTACTTGGCCAAGAAGCTATTTTGAAAATTAACTACTGGAATGTCAGGCTCGGTTACCGATCATGTCAGAACATTTGTAAAATTTTGAAAATAGTCTTCTCTTGACCGGAAATTGACATTTCTTATGATTACTGTAAAGACCATTTTACTTTTAAAGAGTGACATAATTGAGGTTAATGTAACCTGAAATAGCCAAGGATTGCTGTTGTCAGATCACTAACTATTTAACCCATTAATCATAAAATCTGCCCAAATAATAGCAATTTAGAGAAATGATCATTGGAGGACCTGTGAAGATATTTCATGTGACCAAACACTGGACTGACTGGCTCGGTTACGCAAGTGGTAAGTTGCTTTCTAGATTGTTCTTCTCTTGGTCAGGGAATGGACATTCTATAAGACAATTATTCCCTTGACCCTCTTTGAGCAGAGTAATTAATCTTTTAATGGTCAAATTTTGTCAAGAAAATCTAATTATCTGCCTAATGAATGTCCATTTACAGGCTAAGATAATACAATTTATGAGTTTTTCACTGGAATGACTGGCATTGTTATCGAGCCAGTCATTTCAGTGGTAAAGCTTAAAAAATTGTATTATCTCGGCCTGTAAATGCACATTCCACAAGACCACAACAGAGGCCAGTTTTGGCTGGCATGACCATTAAAGGTTTACATAATCTGATCAAGATGGAGATATCTATCTTTTAATGCTTATAATCTAATCAAGATGGATATATCTATCTTTTAATGCTTATAATCTGATCAAGATGGATATATCTATCTTTTAATGCTTATAATCTGATCAAGATGGAGATATCTATCTTTTAATGCTTATAATAATATATATATAATAGTACATTTTTAGAGCGCTTAATCCATGCAACTGCATGCTCTAAGCGCTAACGCGCGTAAGTATTCTATGGATATGCTATTTGAAATAAATAGAATTTAAGATTGGATTTAAAGATTTCTAAAGTTGATGAGTTTCTAATTTCATTTGGTAAGTTATTCCATTCGGTAGCTGCAGTGAAAGAGAAAGTTTTATGGCCATATGTTTTAGAGTTGACCTTAGGTACTTTTAGTAGATTTAGATTTGCAGATCTGAGAGAGCGACCAGGAATGTAAGGTTGTACAAGGTCAGAGAGATAGGCTGGTGCTGTGCCAGATACACATTGGTATGTCAGACATAGTGTCTTAAAAGTTATTCTTTGCACAATGGGGAGCCAGTGCAAATCATGTAGGACCGGAGTAATGTGTTCTCGCTTGGCACACAGGGATATGATTCTCGCTGCAGTGTTCTGGACCACCTGAAGTCGCTGAATAAGTTCTTTTGAGGCCCCAATCAGGAGGCTATTACAATAATCCAGGCGCGACGTTATCAGTGCTCGTACTAGCATGATCGCGGCCTCTTTTGTGATATAGCGCCTGATGCTGCCGATGTTGCGCAATTGAAAATAGCAGACTTTGCAGATGTAACTAACATGTTTATCCATAGTCAGTTCATTGTCTAAGTATACACCAAGATCCTTTACGACAGTTGACAGCTTTATTTGACTATTTCCAGCTGTGATGTCACATAGGTCGGTCTTAGCACGTCGGTTTGCTGGCCCGACTAACAGATTGAGATATCTATCTTTTAATGCCTATAATCTGATCAAGATGGAGATATCTATCTTTTAATGCTTATGATAAGTATTTAATAACAGAAATATGTCATTTGCCTTTACATACAATGTATGTAGAAAAACAAATGACATATTCCTGTATGATTCTAACACTACATTCATGTCAGAACAAGAGACAGAATACTCCATTCGATTGACATAATCAGTGATTGGTTCAAATGACGATGAACACTTAATATTTAAATACTAACGCTAATAAGCATTGGCTAAAATGTTTCCAAGAAATGATGAGATGTATAAATGAGCCAACAACAAGCAGGGTTAAAAAGCATCTCCAAGTTGCCATAACAACATAGGCATGAAATTTCAGACAATTTCTCATTCCTTGTCAAAGTGTCCTCGAAAGCTATTGATCATAGGATAAGACGAGCATTCACTATATTCAGTGAACCCTGGGTTATTCATCGGAGACTGTTGCTAAAACACAACATTAATCTCAAACCAGTGTCGAATTACATATATCTTTCTGAACAGGTAGCAACTGACATATCTAGACAACAAATTCATTCTATGCATGAGAGGATTGTATTTTCTTCATGTAATAGTTCCTGATGATAACTCTGAAAACAATTACACTCAAGGCCAGTACAGTCCAGAAGTCACGTTGGTTTCCAAATGTTCCAAATGTTTCCTTCATACCTTGACTGAAACAAATGTTCTAGTATCTATGAATGAAGTAAATTACAAATTATTCCATTATTTCTAATGGTCGATATTACAACATAAACAAAGATAAATTGATGTGATTCTACAGAAATTTATACTGTGTTTTGTATAAAATGGCAGCCGATATATCACTTAAATATCATATACCAGGACAAGAATATACTAACTTTAATTAATGAGTAGTGTTGGTATACAGACTTGCCTGACATATGTACCGGGTACCACAAATCATGCATCCATTGTAATACTCACCTAGACCATAATAATCAGCTTAAAAAAATGAAAATACCATCAAGCCTCTTAAATAACGCTGAACTGTTGTCATAAAATATTCAAGATTAACCTATACCTGCAATAGAGGGATCTGATACATCGCTCAAGTATTGCTGACAGCATCACAATCAATATGACTTAAGCTATGTCATGAAAATTGATGTCTGTCATGAAGTGGACAAATTGTATTTCACTGATTAATTTACAACTGAATAAACATTCTGTTGAATATTTTAGAAATAATTTGGCTGGGAGATGCAACAGCCACCAGTCAAATTAAGTTTCAAAAAATTTATAGTCATCTTGAAAATTTATATTCTGCGAATTCAGGCTTCAAAGTTTCAAATCGATTTCAACACATGTAAAATGTGAGCGGAGGTTAGCTAGAAACTGGCGGGGAATAGCTAGAAATGGGCAGGGCATAGCTAGAAATCGATCCCTCTAAATAAATGTACCTGCGTTACTCCGGGTACATTAGCTAATCTTTATCCCGTTAGACCTCGAATTTGTTCACGAAAATTTAAATTTTCTCATAGAAAATGTTTATTTGCAGACCAAGAAGACTATTTTTGGAAATTTACCACTGAAATGACTGGCTCGGTTATTGAGCCAGTCATTCCACCGGTAAATTTTCAAAGTCTTCTCTCGATCTGCAGATGGACATTTCTCAAGACCACTGCAGAAGCCATTTTTGGCTGATCTGTGTGTTAAAAGTCTGCATACTGATTCTAGTGATTCAGTTAACATTACTTTTGAGCGTGTCACTTGGCAAGAAAATCTTGGCGTGAGCATTATGTACTTACAAAATACATTCAGACAGAATCTCAAATCCAAATGTGGGAATGAAAAAGGGTGTACATTTTGAAGATGGTGTTGCTAAGACAACAACATCTTCCAGTAACAATTTTCAAGACCAGTTTCTTTACAATAGGTACAAGTCTTGAGTGAAGAAAAGCTCTCATCATAAGTACGTTATTGTTTAACTACCTAAACATACTTTTTATACTGGATGACGCTTGCCAGGTTTTGTCCAAATCATTAATGAAATACTAATGATTGCTTAGTGGATTCAGACCAGCATAGGTACAATTATATTAGCGATACCGCGTAAATGAATATTTTATCATGAGAGTTCAGCTTTAATATAAGGTAGTTGTCATACGATATTTGCCTTTTGCTGCCAAAAGATGCTGCACTTGTTTTCTTTGTTCCAAAAGGCAGGTACTAACTTAACTCCATAATGGTCAAACTGGCCACAACCAGCAACTGTAGCGGGCTCCAGTAAGCTCGATTTGCAGTCCAATATACAATTTTTGAAAATTTACCACTGGAATGACTACCTCGATCAATCTATTGTGTCAGTAATTTTAGTAGTAAATTTTTTTTAACTAGTCTTCTCTTGGCCTGCAAATAGACACAGACCATGTCAAAAGCAAATATACACAGACCATGTCAAAAGCAAATAGACACAGACCATTAAAGTGTCAAGCATATTTGACTGTAGTAATACTAGCACTTAGATCGATATATACGTATATTATACACACACACGCACGCACGCACGCACACATATAAAACATGGTGATTTCTCTACAGGTATAATAATAATAATAATAATTTATAAACTAAATTTTGAATATATTAGAATATTTTAAAAGATTAATAGATTTAGATTTCTTTGTTTTCAGCACACTAGTTATACACATAATGGTGTTTTCTTCTTTTTATTATTACTATTAAGACTACGATACACTCATAGCTAACTCTTTCAATAACATCTAGTAGCACACATGAACAATGATGGAATGGGCACTTTGTAAATGGATCCTCATTTTTTATTATTAAAATAGTCATGTAGAATCAGTTTTTATACATCATATAACTTAAGAACTAGCTATAACATGAGAAATTACATGAAAATATTGAACCATTTGTCCATGTTTTTGGTCAACTTAAAAATACAAAGATTGCGAAAAAAGTACCATGTACATGTTAATGTTTAACCCAACCTGAAAGACCCTGTTACCCCTCTAACACTCATATCAGCCAAAAATGACTTCTGCAGTTGTCTTGGCGAAATGTCCACTTGCAGACAAAGAGAGGATTATTTTTGAAAATTTACCACTGGAATGACTGGCTTGATAAACGAGCCAGTCAATCGAGTGGTAAATTTCAAAAATAGTTTTCTCTTAGACAGGAGGAAATGGACATTTAATAAGGAGATATTTTAATTTTCTGATCAAACTTAGCCATTTAAGGGCTAAAGTAAATGGTATGAAGGTGTTATCACTTACAAAAATGTCTGTTTATTTCTTAAGTATTTAAAAACAAGAGGCGTAGGCTTACATGTCGAGCCATCGGGACGTTTTCAAAAACATTAGGTTTAACTATGCCTCAGATCAAACACTCAATGCCATTTGGATCGCTATGTCAAGGCATCCACTGCATTGCGTAGGACTAGACAATTAATTAACCCTTTAACCCTCGAATTTGTTTTAGAAAATTACAATTTTCTCATAGAGAATGTCCATTTGAAGACCAAGAGAAGACTATTTTAGAAAATTTACCACTGGACGATTGGTTCGGTTATCAAGCCAGTCATTCCAGCCATAAATTTTCAAAAATAGTCTTCTCTTGGTCTGCAAATGGACATTTCTCCAGACCACGGCAAAGGCCATTTTTGGCTGATATGAGGGTTAAAGGGCTGAAAGTATATTGTTTTAAAATGATCACATGACATGTTTGTGATGAGAGAACCAGTTATAAGCCAATGTCAGCCCATATGCATTACACTTCTACATCATTGTGCAAGTATTCCAAGCAAATACTGCATCATTGTGCAAGTACTCCAAGCAAATACTGCATCATTGTGCAAGTACTCCAAGCAAATACTGCATCATTGTGCAAGTATTCCAAGCAAATACTGCATCATTGTGCAAGTATTCCAAGCAAATACTGCATCATTGTGCAAGTATTCCAAGCAAATACTGCATCATTGTGCAAGTACTCCAAGCAAATACTGCATCATTGTGCAAGTATTCCAAGCAAATACTGCATCATTGTGCAAGTACTCCAAGCAAATACTGCATCATTGTGCAAGTACTCCAAGCAAATACTGCATCATTGTGCAAGTATTCCAAGCAGATACTGCATCATTGTGCAAGTATTCCAAGCAAATACTGCATCATTGTGCAAGTATTCCAAGCAAATACTGCATCATTGTGCAAGTATTCCAAGCAAATACTGCATCATTGTGCAAGTACTCCAAGCAAATACTGCATCATTGTGCAAGTATTCCAAGCAAATACTGCATCATTGTGCAAGTATTCCAAGCAAATACTGCATCATTGTGCAAGTACTCCAAGCAAATACTGCATCATTGTGCAAGTACTCCAAGCAAATACTGCATCATTGTGCAAGTACTCCAAGCAAATACTGCATCATTGTGCAAGTACTCCAAGCAAATACTGCATCATTGTGCAAGTACTCCAAGCAAATACTGATTTAACCCTTTAATGGTCACACTTGGTGAAGAAAGTTTAAATTTTCTCATTACAAGCTCTGCATTTGAAGTCTTTTTTTTTTTTTTTAACAAATTTACAACTGGAATGACTGGCTCGATTATCGAGCCAACCATTCAAGTGGTAAATCTTTAAACAAACTAGTCTTCTATTGGACTGCAAATGGACATTTTTCAAGACCACTGTAGAAGGCATTCGTGGCTGGCCTGACCATTAATTGGTCAATACATATTGCATACTGCTAGTTTGACATAGCAGCATATAATTTTAAATACACGTACTACTGTAGTTTACGCACACTGATAACACATATCTCTACACTATTTCAAACCCGAAAAGAGATCAGTGGATATCGTGAAAACAATTTATCTGACAATTATTTCTGTAAATATCAGTAATTAATAATGGGTTTTTTTTTTAAAACCTGGTTCGTTTGGGAAAAGGGATGAAAAGGGTGATAAATGTAATATGTAGACTTCTATTAATACACACATGAAAATAGGAGACTGGAAAGCTTCTTTCTACCCCTACTAGGTAGACAGAGGTTCTGAACACTTTAGACAAAAATGACAATGTTTTGTTTTTCTCATTTCCGATCAAAAGGTCTGCAATCCAATAACAGTCTGAAAATCTTCATGCCTAATTAATAGCTAGCTAATTTAGAATTATGTTTGCAAAATGTGAACATTTTCAGTTATTATGGCACGGCTTGTAGAAATCCTGCTTTACTAATTATTTTATTGTGTTAGTTTATGGAGATAAAAGCTGAATGTTAGTTTATCGAGATGATTGCACAGGATTATAACGTGATTAACATGAAAAATGCAGAAGAAAAAGTAACAATAACAACATTAGTCCAGTTTGATGAGTTAGCCCTATCCACCTGATAAAAAATACACAGAAACTTGAATTTCGCGACAAAGTGAGAAATCTTTTTTGAAGGTTTTCAATGAAATCTGACTTGCAGATGTTGCTATCAAGCGTATCAACATCCTTCTGTCAAATTAGCTTCAAAATATTTAACAATATATCTGCCTGTTTATTTCGAAGTTCACATTCTGGAATTTCCGAGGGGCTCGGGGCTAACAATGAGATCATTGAAACAGTTTAGCCTATAAGTAGCTACACTCTGAATGTTACAATAAAGATAAATAGTTATACGACCAAAATTACGTCTATTTCAAAAATACATCATCAGCATGCATAGTGAAAGCAACACATGTCATCATGACTCGGCACCGAGCAGGTAAATATAAATGTGAGTGGATGGGAGATCTTATCGTGGATTATTGGTATAAACATGAATACGGGTATTAATTTGGATGATTATCTTATGGTAACCCTTTAACTCCTGTTTGGTCTCGAGCCAGATATTTCAGTAGCAAACTCTGAAAAATAGTCTTATCTTCGTCTGCAAATGGACATTTCTCGAGACCACTATAGAAGCTGTCTTTGGCCAGCTTGAATTTTAAACAGTTAAAAGATCAATTATGTGAGTTCTTAATGGCACACATTTCATCATTGAGAAGATCAATCAAGTTCTTAATGGCACACATCTTGCCAAGATATGTTTGATAATTGACCACTGCAATTACTGGCCCAATAACCAAGCCAGTTATTCCAGTGCTAAATTGTCAAAAATAATCTCTTGGTCTGCATTTTTCTATGGGAAAATTTAAATTTCTTTAAATAAATTTGACGGTTAGGACAATTAACCATTATCAGTACATACATTGATAGAACAGAGCGTCGTCCAGTTCAGAAACACGATGATCCATTTAACGGTCAGTATTTGTCAAGAAAACTTCAATATTTGATTAGTGAAACGTCCTTCACAGGCCAAGAGGTCAGGATATTTTTTAAAGTTTACCACTGGAATGACTGGCACTGATCTCGAGCCAGATACTTCAGTGGTTAATTTTCAATAGTCTTCTCTTGGCTTGGAGATAGAAATTTCTTAAAACCAATGCAGTAGCTGTTTTGACGCGCTTGACCATTAAAGTACTATATAAGTCTTAATAAAATTAAAATTTTTGAAATGTATCATAGAAAATTACTGTGTTGGAAAGTTACACAAACGATTCAGAGAGGAATCGGAATTAACTCCTTTAAATTGAAGCATTTTCAATTGTTATATATTCCGCACGTGAATATAGTCTTTACCATGCACGAATTCAGTATTCCCTCTACTTACCTATCCTAATTATAGACCTTCACATGTGTATAATTATGGTATGCCTGTATTTCCCACAGGCACATCAAATACAGACTAGGCAATGTGCTTCAGGCAGAGTACCAAACTAACCTGCTACATGACATACTACAGCTCATAAATAACTTAACATACTTCCAAAACAGAAACATGTTAGTTAACCCTTCAACCCTCGAATTTGTTTAAAAAAATTTAAATTTTTTCATACAAAATGTCCATTTGCAGACCAAGAAGACTATTTTTGAAAATTTACCACTGGAATGACTGGCTCGGTTATCGTGCCAGTCATTCCAGTGGTATATTTTCAAACATAGTTTTCTCTTGGTCTGCAAATGGACATTCCTCAAGACCACTAGAAGACATTTTAAGCTGATATAAGTGTTAAAGGGTTACTACAATTTTGAACACAATTTAAGAGCTGTGAGGTTAAATATTTTGAACATATTAACTGGATTGGAAGACATCCAATTGGGTTCAAAATATTCAACAATAATATGCTTTGTTCTGTTTTGGAAACATTTTATCTTATTTCTGAGCTGTACTGTATGGCAGTGTTTGCAATGTAACCCTATAATGGTCAGGATAGACAAAAAAACGGCATCTGCAGTGCCCTTGAGAAATGTTCATTTGCAAGCAAAGAAACCATTTTTTAATATTTACAACAACAATATGACAGCCTCGGCTATCAAGTCTGTCATTGTAGTGGTAAATCTTTTTAAATAGTTTCCTCTGGGCTTATAAATCTACATTTAGTTACTAGGCAAGATCTGTGATCTTCTTAACGAATCTTGACAATTAACCCTTTAAACCTCAAATTTATTCAAGAAAATTTTAATTTTCTTATACAAAATGTCCATTTGCAGACCATGATATCGAGCTAGTCATTCCAGTGGTAAATTTTCAAAATTAGTTGTCTCTTGACTAGCAAATGGACATTTCTCAAGACCACTGCAGAAGCCGCTTTTGGTTGTCTGGCTTCAGCGTTAAAGGGTAAAAATGGCCTGCCTTACTGAGCAGATATTTCAGTACTGAACTGCTACCCTAGAGGGTAGTCAGCTGCTGTCCCACTGAGAAACACCATTACTTACTCATTACTATTAGCATATATTGTTGATTCAGAGAGAAGAAAATATCGTCATACAAAAATAACTAATTACAATTGACATACTATCACAGACTACAAACACAAATGATTTTGTTCAATGTCATGTCATATAACACATAGTGCTCAACAAAATACAAAAATGAGATTGTTAAAAAAATAATTATATGTGCTATATTTAAAATTTATAAAGTGAGCACATAATCTCAACTAAAACACCAGTCACTAAGTAGCCTTCAACAATGGCAGACAGCTGAAGGGACATCCACATTAATTACTGACTGGATTGTAATCAATTCTGGATTAGCAATGGCTGCGTAAAGTCAGACCGGCTGTAAAAGTCATCGGACAACAGAACAGATTTAATTGTCTTCCCAACAAAATGTAATCTAGGAAATCTGTAAAATCCTGTGATATTAACGACCTGGATCCGGATTATTATGAGCCGTACTAATAAACAATAAGGTCAAATGCATGGTAAATATAGACCAAGCACTATGTGTAGTACAAATTAACATAATCTGCATGCTATATCAGTGCCTTGTCTGTGGTCAGATCTCATATATATATATATATATATATATATATATATATATATATATATATATATATATATATATATATATATATATATATATATAAATAGGTATATAAAGCCAAAACTCAACTACCACTTCCACTATCACTATGCCCTACTACTGCATGTATTTTACTTAGTTTTCTTTAGATATGTCTAAGAGAAGGTATAGAACAGTGTTTCATTTCACTCTATGCACTCAAGAAAAACTTCAATAGAAAGTGTCTGTCAAACACTCAGTTTTAAAATACCCGTATTTCAACTGTCAAATGTACAAATGTTCACCGAATGCATAAAGCATGAATTATCACATGAAACAAGAGATCGCTTATTATTACATAGGATTTTTACAGGACTGAGGTAAACTGTTCCATTATGATTTAGACTGATGTGGGTGGATAGATGGTGTGAGAAATGAGGTGGGGAGCTATATTTTGGCTACTTTCAACTACAGACCATTAGAACACATTTGTGGGCTAAATTCTTAACGATTATCACTCTGATGTCAATATTCTATCTTTTACTGTATCATTATCAAAGAACGGGTGTACATTTTTCAACAATTTTGCCGGAAGATGTTGCTGTCTACGACAGCACCATCTTCCACCAAATTTGTTGAAAAACGAACACAAGTTCATCTTTTAATTTAATTTGAAAGTTTAGAATTTTGACACCAGAGTGTTAAGTGTTACGGCAAACTGATATATTTCATTGAGGATCTTTCCTAAAAATTTATGTTCACAATTCTTTTTTCAAAAAACATCTGCTGTGCCTACAAATGAAAAATTTTCACTACACATAAAAATATTGGAGATGATATTTACTATTATAAAATACTCAATAGCCAGCAGATTATTAACCCTTTAATGTCCATGATGGCCTAAACCAGCCTCTGCAGTGCTCTTGAGGAAGCTTTTTTGGAAAACTAACCACTGAAATGGCGGGTTCATTACCCAAGCCAGTCATTCCACTGGTATATTTTCAAGCACTGCTTTACTTTGGCCTGTAAATGGACATTACTCAAAAATCTCAATTTTCACGACCAATCTTGACAATTAAAGGCTGTACGAAACTGATTGAACATTATTGTTGCCTTGCAACACGCTTCTGCCAATTTCCTTAAAATTTGTTAGCAGATTTCATAGTCAGTTCGTTTGAATTCCTGTTTTGTGAAAATTCTAAATGAAGAGCATTATAAGAGAATACAGAACTTAGATTTGTGAAGCATAACACGGTTACATAACAGAAACCATGACAACAGAAGCAGATTGCAGATGTATGATTCACTGGCAACTCTCCTCTGTATTGGACAAAAATCAGACACAACACTGTGGGAAAGTTCAACTATCTAAACACTCCCAAGAAAAGAGTTGAATAATTTATTCCTTTAAGTTGACATGAATGAAGATGATTACATAACACAGACAGAATTAGTCTGCAAGATCATTTCTCTTAAATGAACATTGGCTAGAGAGGGAGGGAGGGTTTGAGCAAGAAAAAGCCTGTTATATAAGGTTCAGTATATCCTGGGGCCTTCCTGATTATTATATAGACTGATGAAGCGTAAGTTAACATAGTGCCATTCTGTACATCTAGCTACCCAGCTCACCACCCACCCACCCACCCACCGCCTGGCTCTAGATCTAATTCTGGTGCGCCAACATGCTACATAAAGTATACCATCGCAAGATAGCGGTGGACACAGGCACCCGTGTGGGTGGCTAAGGCGCCTGTGTGTGGGTGGATAGAGGCGCCCGTGTGTACGTGGATAGAGGCACCCATGTGTGGGTTGATAGAGGTGTCTGTGTGTGGGTGGATAGAGGCACTCGTGCGTGGGTGAATATAGGCACCCGTGTGCGGGTATATAACATTTAGCTTAGCAGACAAGAATCTTAATAGTCAAGATTTGTCAAGAAAATTATAATTTTTGCTGACTGACTATCCATTTGTAGTCCAAGCGGGCTAGTTTTGAAAATTTACCAATTCAATGCTAGCTTGATCATAGAGATATTTGAAAAATTCTACATTCATATTTAATCTTCATTTCATTCAATATTACGCAACATTTATCACTTTTGTCAACAGATTTAAATCACAACTGGGTGTGAATTCAAATGTCAAAATGACTAGCAGCATGAAGAATTTTTTTAAACAAATAAGACCCCTTATTGTCAAGGTTTGTCCAGAAAATTAAACTTTGCTCTTAGTGAATATACATTTCCTGAACAGTAGAAGACTATTTTCAAAATGTATCACTGGAATGACTGCCTCAGTTATCGAGCAGTCAGGTTTAATGGCTATAGTGCTAATTATGTTACAGTAGAGCTCATAAATAAATTAAAATGTGAAATGTACTGTTGAATATTTTGAATATAATTGGATTGGCAGAGACATTGCTGCCTTAGGCAGCAGGCAGCAGTCTCTTCCAATCCAATTATGTTCAAAATATTCAACAGTACATTTCATTCTATTTTGGAAACGTAAGTTATTTCCAAGGTACACTGTAATACTAACAGTGTTATAAAACAAGTACATAAGCATACCCATGGACAAGCGAAAATATCCAACACTAAGTCTCTTTTAGTTCAGGTTTCTGATTCTATTACAGGTTATTGATCTGGTTAAAGGTTTATACAACAATGACAATCCTTGTCAAAGCAGGACATTGTCAATTGCTGCTATGTTTGCCTACAGAATAAATAAAGAGACAAATGGTGAGAAAATTTAAACAATTATCATTTCTTTAAATGGCTACACCAGACCACAGACACCGCAGCGATTAAACAAGCATGGAAGCATTGTGTTGATCTTGTATTGACCACATGGCCACCAGTCACATGCTTGACCACTATTGTTCAGGAAATACTTGTTTTTTATTCAATTGTCACACAGGCATGCACTCACGCACTCACGCACGCACGCACGCACGCACCCACTTACATTTAACCCTTTCAATGATAAAAGGTGTTGAATATTTTTACATCAATATGACTACAAGACATTCCTGCCTTACAAGGCATTAGGTAGCAATGGCTTCCAATCAAATTAATCTCAAAATATTTAGCAAAATATGATTTCATAAAGAATGTATATTCTCCAGGATATATCGTTGAAAGGGTTTCTGCTACTTCCTTACACCGTAAGCAGTAACTATGCATATAAATAGGCTCAGCAAGCACAGGCATTATTACGGTTAGAAAATAGACTACTTATGATTGTTTTCTTCAAAGAGAGCCATATACGTGTATGTTTAACAAACAAGATCTTTTAACCTTTCACACAAAACACAAAGGCCATCAGGAAATCTGTCTCCATGTAAGCAATCGTCTTTTAAACATTACTGAATTAATTTAATTAAAAGCTGTTACTGTGTTGCTCGCTGCCTAAGGTCTACGCAGCAACAGCTTCCAATCACAAATTAATTTCGGAATATTCCCCGGCCTGAAATCCTAATATATCAGGGTTACTTGTACTGGTCAAGCTTGGTCAAGGTAATTGGAAATTGTGCTTAGTGAATGTCCATTTGCAAGCCAAGAGAAATGAATTTTTGAAAATTTCTCAATGTAATTATTGGTTCAGTTATCAAACCCGATAACCAGTCATTTCAGTGGTAAAATTACAAAAGTCTTCTCCTGGCCTACAAATGGACATTTTTTCAGAGCAAAGGGCAGTTTTGTCTGTCTTGAGAAACAGAGGGTTAAAAACTGATAATGAATACCCGTGAACAGTTTGAGCATATTTGTAGTTCTAAGCTTACAAGAGGCGGTGGTGGTAAAACAGAAATACTGAACATATGGTTCTTAAACTAACAATAACAATGCAGTAGACCATAAACATACTGAAGGCGGGTCTTAGAAAATGTTCTCTGGAGATTTATTCTATTGTACAGGAAAACCATGTATGCATGATATTTCCAACCATAACCCTTTCAACCATACAGTCCACTATTAACTCTTTAACAGACAAGCCGGCCTCTGTAGTGCACTTGAGGAATGTCCATTTGTAGAACCAGGGAAAACTATTTTTGAAAATTTACCACTGGAATGCCTGGCTCAGTAACTGAGCCAGTCATTCCAGTGATAAATTTTCAAAAATAGTCTCCTGTCATGCATATGAACATCCAATAACTAAACATTTTAATTTTCTTAATTAAATTTGACCATTAAAGAGATAACAAAATCATGATGATCTATGATACATTGTGTAAATGTTTAATATCTTAGCCCTTTAACACTCGAATGTTTCAAAATTTTAATTTTCTCATTTAAATGGCCATTTGCAGAACAAGGGAAGATTATTTTTGAAGTTTTGGTAAATTTTAAGAAATAGTCTCCTCTAGTTCCGAAAATGGACATTACAAGCCGACTATAAAAGCTGTTTTTGGCAGGCTTGAGTGTCACTGCTAAAGGGCTAAAATTAATTAACTTGAGTCTGTCTCCCCGCCGCCGGCCTTAGGCAACAACAGCTTCCAGCTGCATAATGGCTTTGAAATTGTTAAAGATAGTTGTAGGCAGCAACAGCTCCCAGTCAAATAGTTTTCAAAATATTCAGCAGGTCCAGACTCCAGAGATAAACTTCATGGAAAATGTAGTCTGCAGAAATTCAGAACTGAGACAGATAATTGATATGATGCTCCACAAATTCACCATGGCAACAGGTCTATCTATATCCATTCCGCCTATAACAGCGTCTCCTTATTACTCCAGTTTTCTGTGACGCATATTATCTTAATATATAAACATTAATCCAAGCAGTAATTTGTAAAAAAAAAAAAAAATGGATTCAGATCATATGCATGTACTAACCAAATTAAAGATTTCTCAATGAAATTGTTGAGATACGCGTAATCGTTTCCACCGAATAAGCAATGTTCTTGCGCTTAACTGCCTGTACAATGTACAAGTTAAACAGTCAGGGAATACCACACACCAGAGCCTAGTTTGTTTAATCCTTTCACAGATGCATCCCCATTTACATGTATGTCAAGTTCAAAGTAAATATACAAGAAATCTGTTGAATGTTAAGAAATAAATTTGCGTGAAAGTTATTAGGCAGCAACAGTTTCCAATAAAACCATTTTCAAAATAATCAACAGCTTTGCATATGCTTGTTTTGAGATTTGTGTATCAGGATTTCCTCGGTGAAAGTGTTGCGTTACTTAGCATTGTCAGACTTTTCACATATGGACCTATAAAGAGCACCTATTAACCCTTTAACACTCATATCAGCTAAAAACATGCTTCAGAGAGTGGTCTTGAGAAATGTCCGTTTGCAGACCAAGAGAAAGCCGTTTTTGAAAATTTATCACTGCAATGACTGCCTCGATAACTGAGCCAGTCATATCAGCGGTAAGTTAACTCTTGGTCTGCAAAAGGACATTTTCTATGAAAAAATTGAAATTTTCTTGAACAAATTTGAGGGTTAAGGATTGACTACATTACAGACAACATGTACTCTCTTTCTCACTCTTAAACATCATTAACTATACCATTAACAATAATTATAGAGCACAGACAATCAAAGTCACATAAAATGAATGATGAATGTAGTCCAGATGTATAAACATGCATGCATACATAGTATATATAATAATGTGCATGAGTTTGCATATCAATAGTGACATGTCTACTTGTAAAATAACCACCTGTTATAACGGAGAATCCAGCGGTGGTCGAGAAAGACAGTCGAGAAAGACACGCCAGCTCAGATAATTAATATCTAGTGGCTATAGGAAGGGAATTTGTTTGGCGCAAAACGGTGCTTGTTTAAGTCAGGCAGTCTTTTAACCACCTGCCTTTGTGCAGCCAAAAATTGGGGGGTGGGGGCGCATCTGATCAGACTTTGCTGTTTTATGTATAAAGACTTACTACTAACCCTCTATTGGTCATGCTGACCAGCACTGGCCATTGCATTGGTTGTCAGGAATGCCCATTTGCAAGCCATGAGGAGTTTTTTTAACAATTTGACACAGGAATGACGGGTTCGATAATTGAGCCAGTGAGTCACTCATGGTAAATTTTCAAAAAATACTCCTCTCTGCCTGTGGATTGACATTCACTAAGCAGCGAGTTCTTGAGGGATAAATGTAGCACAAGGAAATCTAAATATTTATTTATTGAATGTCAACTTGCAGCCCAAGAAGAATTTTTTTGGAAATTTACCACTGGAATGACTGGCTTGGTCATTGCATTGGCAAACTTTCAAAACAGTCTTTTCTTGTTCTGCAAATAACCGTTCTTAAAGACAAGTGCAGAGGTCGGTTTTGGCCGGCTTTCGACAGAAAAGGGTTAAGCAACCCTGTATGCCCTATAGTGTAAAAATAAGACAAACACATAACAGAATGACTAATGAACCAATATATGGACTTAATAGTAGCTGTGAGTCACCACCGCTAAAGTGTGCTTCACAGTGCGACAAAGGAAAAAAATCTCTAACAATTACTATAATTTACTAATAACAAATACAATATTGGTAAATGATTTTAAAAAACCCAGCCTATGTAATACTGTACATGTACGCATGCATGTGTGATCGTTTGACAGTGTGTAGATGTGCATGTGTGTGTTTAATTAATGCATGCCTGTACATGTGCATGCCTGCCTGCATCCATGACAATGTAAAAGGTTATATATCGTACGCCTACTATTCACCTACTACTAGCTGTCGGTCACGCGCTCGATAATGTCTAAAGTATTTTCAGATATTGGCAACAAAACGTTCAGACTTGTCGTAAAAATACAGATCCTAATTTGAAGGTCGTTCATTATTGTTATTATCAACAAGTGTAAACCTCTACTAACGGTCATTGTAATAATATTAATAATAATAATCTTTATCATAACAACAAAAACAACAACAACATTGACATTACTAGCAATGACATATAACATAATATATCTATTATTATTATCATCACCAGAGCTAGCCAGTGCCGCCTGCATTGGATCAGTGCTGTGGAGTCGTCGCCCTCTTCCCTGATGAATAAATCTCAAGTTCTTCTCGACTATTCCCAATATCGGTGCTGGCAAATGACAAGCACACATCTCCTGACATAATGTTGAAGGTGCTTGTTTGTGCTGATGTGCTGCTGCTGCTGCTGTTATTGTTGTTGTTATGGACTGTGGAAAAACCACCATCGCTGCCCCCACTCTGTATGCTACTGTGGTCATCTGTGTCACTGTGACTGCTATTGTACCCAACAATGTCGATTTCATCTGAAATATACAAGAAGAAACACTGAAATAACATGATTTATACTCATAGATGAAGCTAGAATTAGACAGCCTATGAGACACAGCAATAGTAAAGGCACTGTCATAGATAATGATGTCTATTTGCAGACCAAGGGAATATCTTTAGACCGTAATGATGAAGACAGACAAACCTGGCCTTTGCCCGAAGTAATGTTCATTTGGAGGCTAAGAGATTACTTATGAAAATTTACCACTGCAATGCATGGCTCGATAACTGAGCTAGTTATTTCAATGGAAAATTTTTACAAATTATCTTACCCTGCAAATGGACATTCCATAACCAAATCCTTTGATTATCTTGACCAGATTTGACCATTAAAAAGTTCAATAATGTATCAATGGAAGGTGACTTTCTCATTAAGCCAAACCACCATTCTGGGTAAGATCTCTAAAGGAGGATTCCTCCACTGGTCTGCAACTGGCCATTTCTCAAAGCCATATTCCCCATACAACACAATGAGGATACCAGTCTATCCATCAATCACATAACTTCATAATCAACTACATGATGTATAGAATGATGTCATAATCAATTATGTCATGAATGGTGTAGCTAAGTTAATCACGAATGCTTAATTGATGACAGACTAAGCGTTGTTGTACGAATTGTATGTCTTTAATAAACATGCTGTTGAATATATTGAAACTAATTTGACTGGGCACTATTGCTGCCATTAGGCAGCCAGCACCCAGTCAAATTAATTTCAAAATACTCAACAGCTTACATGTGTAGTTTTCT
The DNA here is from genome assembly GCA_034401795.1 of Chaetoderma sp. LZ-2023a. Lineage (NCBI taxonomy): Eukaryota > Metazoa > Mollusca > Caudofoveata > Chaetodermatida > Chaetodermatidae > Chaetoderma > Chaetoderma sp. LZ-2023a. The sequence continues at coordinate 34,652,232 of CM067369.1, forward strand.
GGAAATTGAGATTCAGAGTGCAGGGATCGATCAATCCCAACACTGGAAAAGTGTGGGTGGAGCTTAGCTAAAGCTGGGTGGGGCATAGCTAAAACTGAATTTATCCATTGTCAGTGTAGTACACCTTGCTGCCAAACATCTATAATAGCATGTTTGGTAATGAGGAAGACAGATCACCTCACTTCTGACTCTGACTTGTCTCTCTAAGCAATCCACAATTTTTAATGAAAGCCAGTTGCCAAATAAAATGTACTTTGTCCTTCCACAGGATGGTAGATTATCATAAATGAAAACACCTTAAAACGTCTTAACGATATTGAACCACGTGTATTAAAAGAACCACCTGTCATAAAGAACCACCTGTTGCAATGAAACCACTTTTCTTGTGGCACCAGTGTTCTCTCATCTAAGTATAACCCCTTCAATTCTACATTCCAAATACCGGAAATTCCTGAAGAACAAAGTAATCTGCTACATATTACGCGGTTAATTTTACTGGAATCTAACTAAATACATGTACCAGTATAGTTGCTTTGGAATGAATAACTGAAAGGGCTTTAAATTACTTTCAAAAAACCTTTTACTGTTCTATAACCATCTAGCAGTAAAGAGCCTTTAGCCCACTGATGTCAATATTCTATATTTTATTGTGTCAGTATCAAAGAAACTGGTGCACATTTTTCAACAATTTTGCTGGAAGATGTTGCTGTCTATGGCAGCACCATTTCCCCTCAAATTTGTTGAAAAAAACCAGTTCATCTTTTAATTTAATTTGAAAATTTTAAATTTTGACACCAGAGTGGTAAGGTTTAAAGCTCAAGTTAGCCTTTGTAGTCAAGTACATTGAAGAATGAATGTGCGTGTGCAGACCAAGACGACTATTTTGAAATTTTACCACTGAAATCACTGGCTCGATAACCATTCCAGCGTTAACATTTAAATATAGCCTTCTCAATTGCCTGAAAATAGACATTCAATTACGCAAAGATTTTCAATTTTCTTGAAAAAACTATGACCAACAAAGGGTTAAAGATTTTAGGAGATCGAGACCAAGTAGTAAGCCAATCAGATCACAGCAGGAGATACACAGTACATGTTCATACAGCAATAGTAAACATGAGCTATGTGGGTCTTCAATTTTGTGTCTACAATTAAACGTGCCTATTTGAAATAGAAACCCCTTGATGAATAATATGTGAGAGATTCTTTAAGTCAGAGACATGACTATATGGCTAACGCTACAATAATTCATGTCACAAAAAGATACAGTAAAAAAATTAAAAATCTCTGAAAGCCAACTATTTTGAATGAAAAATAATTTCACCCTTTAACTCTCAAAACAGCTAAAAACTACCTCTGTAGTGGGAGCCAGTTATTCGAGTGGAACAGTTTAAAAAATCTCTTGGTCTGCAAATGGATATTTTCTACAGACAGTTTCAATGTTTTTGAACAAATTTGATTCAAATACATTTCAAAATATTTTTAAGAGCATAGTTGTCAGAGCACATAACACATATCTTAAATATTTAGCCAGTGATGGAAAGGTTAATCTGTTAATTGGAGTTTAATCTACTTTGGCAATAAAATCTGACATGGTGATAAATCAGTGGATGGTGGGAACAAACTTGTATTTCCCCTATGAAAGTGAGACTGCAAATATTTAAGGGGTGATAACCCTGGCATTTGATGTCCTATCAGTTTCATTTTCACAACACAGATATTAGATGCCGACATTAACATTGTGACCAAGTTTGGTGTCAATCCGTCAAGAAATAACAAAATGAGCCTCCATTGATGGTGACGGACAAACAGATGGATGGATGGACATACAGAAGACGGATGGGGTCATCGCTATACGACAGCAGACTGACAAGTAAACCGAGTTAAGAAAACCAATTTCGGCTTCAAAATCCATCAAATAAAAAAATTGAATATGGCAGCCAAACACGCTAAAATTTGATTGGTCCATGGCGGCCATGTTTTTTACCTATCAACTTCCCATGAACAAACTTTAATGGCCCTTAGTCCATAATCATATCCCCAAAATTTCAGCCCGATCCGTTCAGTCGTTCTGCAAATCGTTTTCACGAAAACTAGGTCATCCAAGATGGCCGCCGAACCATTTGGCTAATCAAGTTCCTTCGAACAAACTTGGTTCAGCTCTTGTCCTGTATGATATTTCATGAGTTTTGAATTGATCCACCAAGTGGTTTCGGAGATTTATAAAGAGGTTTCTAAAAATCGGTCAAAATCCAAGATGCCTATGATTGAAATTGGCCCAGCAGTTCTTGAGAAGTCGTTTAAAGAAAAAGTTGACGGACAGATGACGGACGGTCGCCACGGTATAAGCTCACTTGGCCATTCTGGCCAGGTGAGCTAATAATGGAAGAATCCAGTTTTAGCTATGCTCCACCCATCTCATGCTAAGCTCCACCAACACTTCATCCGTGTTAGGATCGATCGATCGATCCCTGAATTCCCTGACTATCAATTTCCAGAAAACTATACAGGTAAGCTGTTGAATACTTTAAAACTATTTGACTGGGTGCTGTTTAATGCCTATTAAATAGTAAAGACATGAATTCGTACAGCAACGCTTATTCCGTCATTATTTAAGCATTCATGATGAACTTAGCTATGTCATTCATGATATAATTGATTATGACAACATCCTACACGTCACACAGTTGATTATGACATCATATGATTGATGGATAAACTGGAATCCTCCAAGATATTCAACTGTTTGCGTGTTAATGTTGTAGATATGTTTATTCTGTAATGGTCAAAGGGTTACTGTTTGGCTACGCTCACGCCGAGTGGTGGTCAATGTTAACCCTTACCACTTTAAAAAATTTTTAATTTTCAAATTAAATTAAAAGATGAATTGGTGTACATTTTTCAACAAATTTGCTGGGAGATGATGCTGTCAGACAGCAACATCTTCCAGCAAAATTGTTGAAAAATGTACACCAGTTTCTTTGATATTGACACAGTAAAATATAGAAGTTTGACATCAGAGTGCTAAGGGTTAAAATCAATAATATACATGTATAAATACCTCAAGCCCAACCCAAACGACAGAGCTGCTTACAGGCTCTGCTTGTTCAAGGGAGAAATATTAAAACACATGTACTTTAGAACATGCATGCATGTGATCCAAACAGGTCATTACTCGACTATATACACTGATGACCACATGTACATGTGCCAGTTTCTTGTCAGCTCAACTATTCGAATATTTGCATAGAGACAAGTAAAACAAAACAAAAAACATAGGCAGAACAAAAATTTCAATTTTCAGGGCGCTTTATTTTATGTTTCCCTAAAATCTGTCAAATACCGGACATCTGGAATGTGTAAATTCAGGTGACATACCCAGGCAATCAGAGAAGCATGCATGCATGCACGCACGCACGCACACAGACACACACACACACACACACACCCACACACACACACAGGCGCCTACAGCAATCCTGCAGATTTACCAACATTTATGTGGCATTGTATGGCTGGGTAAAAAATGGCTACAGTACAGCACTCATAAATAAATTGACATGTTTCCAAAACAAAAAACACAAACATGTTCATTAGTACAATTTTGAACATGATGTAAAAAACTTTCTGTTGAATAATTTGGACTTTGATCAAATTAAATTATTTATAACCTGTACTGTACGTGTTCACTCAACCCCTTAACCCTTAAATTTATTTAAGAAAATTTCAATTTTCTCATAGAAAGAGTCCATTGCAGACCAAGAAGAGTATTTTTGAAAATTTACCACTGGAATGACTGGCTCGGTTATCGAGCCAGTCATTCCAGTGGTAAATTTTCAAAAATACTCTTCTCTTGGTCTGCAAATTGACATTTCTAAAGATCACCGTCAAATTTTCTAAAGAAAATCTAAATATTTTCTCATTGACTCTCCAACTACATACCAAGAAAGGACTATTTATGAAAATTTCTCACTTGACTGGCATGGGTATAGACAGAGTCATTCCAGTGGTAAATTTTCAAAAATCTCTTCTTTGGCCTGGAAATGGACCAAGACCACTGCAGAGCCAATCTTCGGACTATGAAGGTTAATATTCTGCAGCTCATTGATAATGGAAAATATATGTAGCATTTGCTTTTCAATCCTTGATAGGCGTCTTATCAGTTATCAACAGCACAGGGCCAGATTTATTACTGTGTAATACCCTGGGCAGTAATTAGGGAGGGTCTGGAAGTGTCTGTCTCCCATAGACATGGTTTGAGGACCCATTAAACTGCTTCTCAGAGTATCTAATTTTCAATTTTTTCCCAGGGGCGGACACACATTATTTCTTACTGACCCTCCCCCATACAGATTATAATTTTGTCTTCACGGCACAACAGTAACCTAAATCTGACCATCCACCAGTGTGTTTTAAAGAACCACACCGCCAGCTTGTGGTTCCAAACTACGTCCTCACTACAGTCAGCTTTATTTGCATATAAAATGGTAGGTTGAATTCTCGGATTTCCAGATCAATATTTATGATCCTGGATCATATTGATTAAAAAATCTGAATTCTCTGCTTTCCTACTTAAGAGTCAATATGGTATAAGGCAAAACAAAACCCACCCCGGCTTCTGCAGTGGTTTTAAGAAATGTCCCGTGTGGCATTTTGCAGTCCAGGAGAACACACAGTTACTGTTGAAGAATTACCACTGGAAAGAGTCGCACGGACACATTTTCAAAATAATCTCTTGCTCTGCAATTGAATATTAGGGATGAGAAAATTCAAATTATTATGAAGAAATTTGAAGGTTAACCCTTTAATCCTCGAATTTGTTCAAGAAATTTAAATTTTCTCATAGAAAATGTTCATTTGCATACCAAGAGAAGACTATTTTTCAAGATTTACCAATGGAACAACTGGCTCGGTTATCGAGCTAGTCATTCCAGTATTAAATTTTCAAATCATTTCTCAATCCAACTGCAGAGATTGTATGTGGCTGATATGTGTGTAAAAGGGTTAACAGATGTTATTCCTCTTAGCCACACCAGCCTCACCCCACCTCCACACCCCCAGTTAGTCTGTAAAGAGGTAACCAGAGAAAATATCTGAACTAAAAAAAGCATTTCAAGCAATACACCAACAGCATGTGGTAAGTAAGAGTGTAGGTCACTATACTTGTACATGTATAGAGTTGCCATAAACACCAACACACACTTGAAGTAGTGGCTGAAACAGGTTTCTGCTAACAGGGAAAGACAAAAATACTACTCTATGTTGTGCATACAGGGGTTAGAGCTGAGAAAACATGAGCTGACACTTCTATCTAGTTCATCAGGCTGGGCTCAGGAAAAGTTACACAGCTAATCATGTAACATTGAGCTCAGAGCCCCCATTCCACACATACACCTCTCCTGCTATCTTTATAATAGGCCAGGGGGTTACAGGTGAAATGAATCGCGTTACAAAAGCATCCAATCAGAGCTAAGGATGGGTGTGGCTAGGAGAGCAAATCTAGGGCTGTTTACGCTCAGATATATAGGTTAAGCTTGAAGGTGTAACAGTCAGCTGATCTGCCGGGTATGCTAGTCAGCTCAGGGATGGTGTAGATCATAAACAATAACATACACAACTCACATAGTATTGCATAGGTAAATAAAACATACAAGCTACTATGTTTATCTGCCTGATGGACAACAGTTAGTAGTATGGCTGTATAGAAGCTGAGGAGAGATTTACTGACTTACTGACAAACTGATTGAACTACTATTTAAATCTGCTCACTTACTTATCAAGCCAGTAATTTCATTGATAAATTTTCAAAAATAATCCTCAATTGGCCTGCAATAAATGTACACTCCCTTATAATTGTAAGCAAAATCATGCTTTTAACCCTTTAACACTCAACCTGGGCAAAAATAGCCTCTGTACTGGTTTAGAGAAATGTCGATAATCTAACCAGTCATTCCAGTCGTAAATTTTCAAAAGGTCTTCTCTTGGTCTAAGACTGAAATTTTCATTTTCTTGAATAAATTTGATGGTTAAATGGTTAACCCTTTCAACAACCTGAAGACTAGTTCCTTATGATACATTTACGATATTAACATTGTTGAATTGTTTTGAAACATTAGACTGGAAGGCGCTAATTTGGGCAGCAGCTCGGATCTATCACATATGCAGTCAATTCTTAAACCATTCAACAACTTGACTTTAATGTCTGCTGTGAGATTGAATTACTGTGATTTTATGCATGAAAGCATTACAAGACTCATTTGAGCAATAAGGACAGGTAGTGTGTTTGGAATGATGCCATGTAATGGTCTAAAGGGAATAATCTAATTTGCACCTGAGTCAGTCAGTCAAAGAAACAAGAGGCTCAAGGGGCCTGTATAGCTCACCTGGACCATAGGCATCTGAACTAGAATGGTCATTAACAATAAGTAAAACTCTAATGAGTTGAGCAGACATGTAACAAGAAAACAGAGGCCATGTTTCTTTATGTATCAACTTCTCCTGAACAAGCTTTAAAGGACAATTATGGGATGATAAAAAGTGTGCTTTATTTGAAAGATTATTACATGTTTAATGAAATTGCTCCAGAATAATAACCAGACAGAATTAGCATAACCAACTATCGCTAGATAAAGTCGGTAAAATTTACAATTTTTCGCACATCTGGGTGCTACCATTTTATCGTGTATAGCGACGTCAGCCCCGCACCACCGCTATTGCGATGACTGAAGGAGCGAGACCAATAGATACGGGTATATATTTTAAGGAAGTATACGTAAATGATAATAGCAAACGAACTGCTGAAGCGATTCCAATGATTCTAGGATCTCTAAATAGGTGCCGGCCTCGGGACTAATATGATATAATGGATGTTAATATCAGGCAAGAGGTTCAAAAGACTGGAATATATAAAAACAAGAATTCCGCAGAATTAAATGTCTCGCCAGTCGCATGTTTGTCACAGTGACCTTAGCCTTTGACCTTGTGGGCTCAATGTGTCCAAATTAGTTCTGGCAGTATGAAGCAATTCTGAAATATAAATGTCTGATTTGCTAAACGCAAAACTTAATGTTGAAAAATCAGAGATCAAACAGCAATGTCCTAATGACAGAGTTCTGTATTAAAGTCACAGTGATTATGACCATTGGCCTTGTGACCCCAACATCATCATGCAGCTTCCTAACATTATATGTAATCATGTAGCGAAGTTTAGTTGCAATAGGCTTAAGCAATCCTGAAATATAAGCCAAGATGTTTTGCTAAACACAAAAACTTAATGTTGAAAGAACAGAGTTCTGTATCAAGGTCACAGTGACATTGACTGTGCGACCGCAACGTCACCATGCTGCTTCCTAACAATATATGTAACCATGTATCCAAGTTTAGTTGCAATAGGCTTAACCAATCCTGAAATATATGCTGAGCTTTGAAAAAAAAGTTTTGTACAAAGGTCACAGTAACCTTGACCTTTGATCTTGTGACATCATTATCATCATAATGGTTCTTAACTACAGAGGCACCCACTTCACCAAGTTTAGTTGTAATAGGCTTAATCAATGCTGAAATATAACTTGATAAGTTTTGCTAAACGCAAAACGTTAACATTGAAAAAACTGGGGTTTTTTTTACCAAGGTCACAGTGACCGTGAACTTATGACCTCATCAACGTCATGATTGTTCCTAACTACATAGGCAAACACTCAACCAAGTTTGGTTCCAATTGGATCAGGCATTGCTGAGATATAAGACAATAACTTTTGTTTAACGCAAAAACGTAACGTAAAATATTAACAAAGATTATACCATGACCTTTGACCCCCATAACGTTGACCTCATGAAGTCTACATCAGCATGCTGCTTCCATTAAATGTAAATCACCATGTACCCAAGTTTGGTTCCAAATGGATAAGGCATTGTTGAGATATAAGACAATAACTTTTGTTTAACGCAAAAACGTAACGTAAAATATTAACAAAGATTATACTGTGACCTTTGACCCCATAACCTTGACGTCATGACTGCCTTATCGGTGGGCTGTTTCCATTCAATGTATATCACCATGTACCCAAGTTTGGTTCCAATTGGACCAGGCATTGCTGAGATATAAACTTAACTTAAAAGTTTATGCCGCCGCCGCTGGAAAAGTGATACCTATGTCTCGATCCTGCTTTGCAGGCGAGACAAAAATTATTCACCTAAGATACGATCTGAGAATATGTTATCCTTTTTTTGGGGTAAAATTCAGCATGAGATGTTTTTTGTCTCGCAAACTCTATCTTTGCATATTGTCATTAAATTGGAGTGTGCTTAAAGCTGAAAGAAATGGCTATTTGCCTGACTCACGTAAATATTGCCACAGATATCACCACATGAATTAACATTTTGTCATAAACTCTGGAAATTTTCATATTGCCCGGCAGGCTGTAGTAATTTCAATAATTAAGATATCTTGATGGAATTTTTCCTGTTATGTGATAACATTGTAAAGCTTCGGCACAATAAACTATGTCATTGTAGCTGTAATACTCATTCTGATATGGGTTGATGGATAGACTGCAGCCTGAAACTTTTGTTTGAAATTTTGCTGGCTTAGTTTTTCCCGCAGAGTGTATCTTGTATCTCTAGCATTGGATAACTCTGAATTTGCAACTACAGGTAGGTATCAGAATTATTACAATCGGTTCAGTGGTTCCGGCAATATTATCATATCATTTGCTTTCTTGGAATATATACTGAGCCAAAAAAGTTGAGCAATAGTGAAGTTTGGTTTGTTGTATTAAAACTATGCGTCCATTTATAACCAAATTTGCAGGCATGTTTCGTCAATGTAATGTCTCGCTGATCATGAAGAAATGTAAATCATTTCTTGCATTTCTCGGCCGCACGCTTACTGCATGTGAAAATGCATTTTTCATGCGCTGGCCCACATTGGCCGGTAGCGAAGGCAAAAATTCACCATATAGCAAAAGCAGATAAAGAATGTTAACAGAAAATGCTTAAAAGTTTACCTTAACGAACATGGGCCGCCGCCCAGGGCTACCCGAGAATCAGCGCCATGAAGCAATGGGAAGACTCGCTGCTGGGCAGAGCGTTCGCGCCATTGCTCGACATTTTAATGTTCACGCCTCAACCATTTCCTGTCTCCGCCAACGTGAGCAGGAAATTGGACATGTTAATGACCGACCACGATCTGGCAGACCGAGAGCAACAACACCACGAGAAGACCGCTACTTAGTGACATCATCACAACATCACAGGTTTGAGACTGTGCTGTGGCTGTCCCGTAATTTGCACACCGCTACCGGCACTACATTGCATGCACAAACTGTGCGAAACAGACTCCATGATGCTGGACTGCATGCCCGTCGTCCACTTGTTGCTGTTCCGCTTACAGAGCATCACATCGAGAATCGGTTTGCATGGGCAAGAACTCATCAGCGATGGCGTGCTCAACAATGGAGCCACATTTTGTTCAGTGATGAGTCGAGGTTTTGTGTGGATGTGGCGGATGGTAGGCAACGAGTTTGGCGACGTATAGGAGAACGGTATGATGCAGCCAACATCATTCAGCACAACAGATTCGGTGGTGGCAGTGTCATGGTGTGGGCTGGAATCCATGAAAATGGCAACAGATCTTATTGTGATTCACAGAAATTTGACGGCTCGACGTTACTGTGAAGAAGTTGTCGCCCCTGTTGTCACCCCTTTTATACAGCATCATGCAGACTTTAGGTTCCAGCAAGACAATGCCCGTCTTCATTCAGCTAGGGTCACCAGTGATTTCCTTGAGGCTAACAACGTTCCGGTGTTGGACTGGCCAGCGCGATCACCGGACCTGTCTCCTAGCGAACACGTGTGGGACATTCTTGGCCGTATGGTGCGTGAGAACCATCCACATCTTCACAACGTGCGGAAGCTGGAAGCTGCACTGCTCCAGGAATGGGATGCGATTCCTCTTCGTGACATCAGGTGCTTAATTCGAAGCATGAGAAAGCGATGTACTGCGGTGGTTAATGCGCGCGGAGGTCACAACCGGTATTGACAGCTCGGTGTCATTATTTAAATTGGGCCCTTCCGTTGAATGATGCCGTGTTAAAGGCGCGATGCTAGCATTACAGTAACAAGAGACTGTTGTTCAAATTGGAAAATGGCCTATCAATTAAATAATATATTTGAATCAATTTATTGTTTTTGTTAAATAACATTTATACAGTAATATTCTCAGTTTTGCTAAACTTTTTTGGTTCAGTATATATTTACACTGCCTGTGACGCACGCTATAATGGTATCTTGAGTCCGCAGAATAATTTGACAATACGCAAGTGTCAAGTGTGCCACTTCATTTAACCCTTATCGCATGGTGTAAAATGTGTAATAGCCTACTTACAGAGATAGTGCCAGGGTACGTTTTGAGAAAAAAAATATTGCTGAAACGTGTTGCTGTCATGCACAGCAATGACTTACAGCAGCGTTGTTACCAAAATGAACACATTCTGATAGGATAGAGAAAATGGAATCTGTGCTTCAACGGTCGAGGGGTTAACGATTCCTCACTGACTTCGGATACTGGAATTACTTGAAAAACTTTCTAGCTTAACTGGACAATGTCATAACGATTACAAATTAGCACATGTTAGGCCTCCATGCATATACATATTTACTGTACAGCCTTTGTGCTCGGCAAACATAGCGTTGGTACGGGGATGACGTCAGGATCTCGTGAAATCTCGCTCTCGTTGCAAGAAAATGGCGACGCCCAGGAGATAAAATAATCCCATGCTTACGATGGTATAATTACTCGTATTATTTGTCTATTGTTTTTATTTAAGATCCAATATGTTAGTCATATAATAGTCTTTCAAATAAAGTACACTTTTACCAATCCCGGAATTGTCCTTTAATGGTGGCCCTTAGTCATCAATATCATATCTCCAAAATTTCGGCCCAATCCATTCAGTGGCTCTGGAGACGAAGTTGCTTTCATGAAAACCAGGCCATCCAAGATGGGCACAAAAATCCAAGATGGCCGCTGGTCAAATTGGCTTCGTTTGAACAAACTTGTATCTCTACAACCTAAGGATGCTTCCTGCCAAATACTAGACAATATTTCATGAGTTTTTATTCGATCCCCAAAGCGGCTTCAGAGATTTTTAAAGACATTTGTAAACATCGGACAAAATCCAAGATGACCACCGGACAAACCGGCCGATCAGCTTTGTTTGAACAAATTTGAAATCATATGCCCAAAAGATGCTTCTTGTAAAATATAATTGAATTAGACCAAGTAGTTCGCAAGATTTCGGCTTCAAAATCCATCAAATAAAAAAATCCAAAATGGCCCTCAAACGTGTTACATTTTGATTGGCCCAAGGTTTTTGGGTGGACTAAGTCCTCTTGAACAAACTTTAATGTCCCTTAGTCTCTAATCATATCTGCCAAATTTCGGCTTTATCCCTTCACCGGTTCTGGAGAAGTCATTTGCGGGAAGATTAGGTCATCAAAGATGGCCGCCGAACTAGTTGCAAGTTCTTTTGAACAAATTTAGTTAAGCGCTTATCCTAGATGATATTTCATTAATCGATCCCCCAAGCGCTTTCGGAGATTTTTAAAGATATTTCTAAAAATCAGCCGGAATCCAAGATGATCACCAACCAAATTGGCCGATTGGCTTTGTTTGAACAAACTTGAATCCCTATGGCCTAAGGATGCTTCCTGTAAAATATAATTGAAATCGGCCAACTAGTTCTCAAGAATAAGACATTTTTATTTTCCCATTGCTTTAGTATGGGAGATTTTGGTGGGAAAATGAGCCAAGATGGCCGCCAAACCGTTTGTCCGACAGTTTCGAACAGGGCAGATTTGAGATCAGAATGCCCAAAAACATATATACATGTAAAACTAATTTCGGCTTCAAAATCCATCAAATAAATAAATCCAAAATGGCCACCAAACGTGCTACATTTTGATTGGTCCAGGGTGGCCATGTTTTTCGACGGATTAACTTCTCTTGAACAAACTTTAATATCCCTTAGTCCCTAATCATATCTGCCATATCTTCTGGAGAAGTCGTTTTCGGGAAAACTAGGTCATCCAAGATGGCCACCAAACTATCTGACTGATTAATTTCTCTTGTACAAACTTGGTTCAGCTCTTGTTCTAGAGGATATTTCATCAGTCTTGAATCGATCCACCAAGTGATTTCGGAGAAGATTTAAAAATACATTTCTAAAAATCAGCCAAAATCCAAGATGACCACCGGTCAAATTGGCCGATCGTCTTCGTTTGAACAACCTTAGATCCCATGCCCTAAGGACGCTTCCTGCCAAATATACTTGAAATCGGTTTAGTGGTTCTTGAGAAGAAATCATTTAAAGAAAAAGTTGACAGGCGCCGGACGACGGACGGTCGCCACGCATAAGCTCACATGGCCATTCTGACCAGGTTAGCTAATAATATATTCATCTATGCCAAAGTGCAGTGGTTTGTTTATGGTGAACAGACTAAATGCATTGTAAGACAGTAACATTTGTTGGTTTGGAAATTCACAAACCAAGGGAAGACAAACCATGGTTCGGTTCACTTGCATGGGATTCTTGCTGTTCTTGAGTCATATATACACCTGTGCAAAAGTTGAGCACCAGCAAAAACAATAGAACGTAGAAACATGATGGTACAACTAGGCTGCCATACTTTTTGTCCCTGCGTTAGCTGACATAATTCCAAGTACGAAATGCACATGCATGCATGACTTCACGCCGCTTGATGTCCGTGCGTGGCGGGAAACAGCGCACGTGTTCAGTTATGTAAAAGTCCGGTTTGAGGTGTAGAACATTACATACAGATTTAGGCGACAAGATTAGGAATTTTGTGTTCATGACCGTGGTTTATTTGTACAGAGAGAATTAGCTCTTGATTGTGAACCGCTATGGCAAGACGAAGGTTAAGTGATCATGTGAAATGGCAAATCATAGGCATGCATACCACTGGTATGTCATGCAGAGAAATTGGCAAACAGCTGAACATTAACCATACTGTAATCAGTCGTTTGATTGCAAAACATGGGCAAACTAACGAGGTGAAGGACAGGCCTAGATCTGGAAGACCGAAGAAGACTACTGCCCGTGTTGATCGAGCCCTAGTACACCTTGTTAGGAGATCTCCATTCACCAACAGCAGAGTGCTCAGCCAGCAATGGGAAACGCACAATAGAGTGTCAATGTCTACCATCAAAAGGAGACTGTATGCTGCTGGCATGAAAGCTAGGAGACCTGTCAGACGTCCTCTCCTCACTGCACACCACAAAGAGGAGCGTCTGAGGTGGTGCAACGAAAGAAGACACTGGAACATGAGATCCTGGAGACGGGTACACTGGTCCGATGAAAGTCGGTTCCTGCTTCATGCCACAGATGGTCGAACTCGTGTATGGAGGTCCAGACGCACGGCGTACGACCAACGTAACATCATGGAAGAAGTTCCATTTGGTGGAGGTTCCGTTATGATATGGGGGTGCATCTCATTTGATTGTAAGCTGGATCTGTTGACTGTACCTGGAACACTAAATGGACAAAGATATCAAGATTCCATACTGGATAGAGTTGTGGTCCCTCATTTTGTAAATCATGCACCTGAAACCCACCCTATATATTCATGGATGACAACGCCCGACCACATCGTGCTAGAGCTGTGCATGAATACCTTCACCAGAATGCCATCGAAACCCTACCATGGCCAGCAAGGAGCCCTGACATGAACCCTATTGAGCATATCTGAGACATTCTGGGAAACATGGTGAGAAGGAGGGATCCTCCTGTGCAGAACCTACAGGAATTAACAGACGCACTCCATCTTGAATGGCAACGAATACCACAATGGCGTATCAGTCGGTTGGTGACCAGCATGAGACGTCGTGTCCAGGCCGTCATCCAGGCACAAGGTGGATATACCCGGTATTAATAATGACAGTCTCAAACTCGTGCACAGATGTTAAACTTCGTTTTCAGACACCATTAATGACAATCTAGCCACGTGTGTCAACTGTAGGGCAATAGTTGTCAGTTGTGTCAACGTAACCATATTCAGGCCTCGTTTTCAAGTTCAAACAAAAACATACAGTGTTTCCCCACCATCATAATCAGCATTCCTCTAGTTGCATTATTACCTCTTGCACTAAGATGGATGGGTACATAAATGTTTATGCTATTGCTTTCTTCATAGCACATGAATATACCCTCGCATGTGCGTAAAAATAGGGTGGTGCTTAACTTTTGCACAGGTGTATATAAGCTAACCTTTTCACCGATGAATTCCCCATATCTCATTTTTAAGGCGAAAACTGTTGAATATTTTGGAATTAATTTGACTAGAAGCCATTAACGGCTTCCAGTCAAATTAAATCCCAAAATTTCAACAGAGCAAGACTTACATCGTAAAAAATTTACTTTTTCAGTGATTTGTCGGTGAAAGGGTTAATGGACACGCAATCTCTGAATGTCCTGTAAGTGTGACAGTTGGCAGTTTGGGATATCTATGAGGTGATGTTCCAATATTCTCATTACAAGATGGTCTCAGGAAGGAACCTCCCCTGTGAAAATGAGAAAATTAGATGCCTTGAGAAGCCTTCTACTGCATTCTGAGCAATGAATATCATCACTTCCCTGATGTTTGAATGCTGTACTCAGTTGTATGAGAATTGAATAAGTATACCTAAGAATTCCCAGAGGACAGCAGTTGCCCCCCACCCCCCCCCCCCCCCCCCCCGAGTCCTGCAGGTTAATATGGTCCTGTAATTATGGTGGAATGTCTCAGCCTTAACCCTTTAGTGGTCAAATTTGGTCAAGAAAATCCAAATATTTGCTTATTGAATGTCCATTTGCAGCCAAGAAGACTATTTTTAAAATTTTACCACTGGAATGACTGGCTCGGTTATCGATCAAGGCATTCCAGTGGTAAATTTTCAAAAAGAGTTCTCTTGGCCTGCAAATGGACATTCCTCAAGACCAATGTAGACGTTGGTTTTGGCAGGCTTGACAATTAAAGGGTTAAATTGTATAATTGGAATTGCTACTTTGCTGCTACTATGTAGCTCCTAGTATCAGCAATACATTGGCCCTATAGTACGGTGATACTTTGTCACTGGCTGGTCAACTAATGTGGTTCAATCAGCACATGAAGTGTTTACATTCTCAGCCCATTCAGTTTACAGTACAGAGAGGCCTGCTGTAATTCCAGCAATCAATACACTATTTTAACATATGCTGTTTATGCAGGCACATACACACAAACACATGGACACACTCACACACAAACACACACTGTAGGCATCACTAGTCAAGTGGCATTTCAATAGATCAATCATAACACATATTCACAGGTACACAACACAATCAACCAGGGACTATGACAAGCTTAGGTCTGACATAGTACATTACAGAACATTCCATCATATATGTTCAGAATCATTAGTCAAAGTAATATTCCAATCATATTACCTTTCCCCATGGATACATATTGTCAGTAATGTTCCATGCCTTAACAGGTACAGTTGTATACTGAACCGGAATAATGGGGCTTCACAGGTCATTGGGTGAGACCTGAATCAATACGTATCTAATATCTGGTCCAACCCGAGTAAAATGGACACCACCACCACCTGCGGACTGAACATAGTGGTCCATTAAGCCGAGTGGTGAGGTGACTGGACCATCTTTCTAAAGCAACCACCAACAGATAACTAGAAAAAATAACTCCCATAACAAGTAGCCAGTTCTATCAAATGTCCATCTAGCTAAAGTAGATATGTTTTGATGGCCCATAAAATAATCGTTATAGATAACATAATGCTTAACTGTATACATGTATAATATTTGATGTGCAGAAAAATCATATAGCCATTGATCTATACATACACTAAACCTTTAACCCTAGTTTGTTTTTTAAAATTTCAATTTTCTCATAGAAAATGTCCATTTGCATACCAAGAAGACTATTTTTTAAATTTACCACTGGAATGACTGGCTCGGTTATCGAGCCAGTCATTCCAGTGATAAATTTAAAAAAATTGTCTTCTCTTGGTCTGCAAATGGACATTTCTCAAGACCACTAAAGAAGTCGTTTTTGGCTGATATGAGTATTAAAGGCGCGTGATCACTGTAATATGAATTCATGTACACTCACACGTACACATATATGTAAGTGCACCAATGCACGCACGCACGTACGCACACAAAGTAACAACAAAACATCTGTGCAGTCTTATCATGCATTAACCAATATTGACACTGAACTAGGCTAAAAACTAGCTTCTCTGCAGTGGGCTTGAGAAATGCTCATGTACAGCTCCTGAGAAGACTAATCTTAACATTATCTGAGCCAGTCATACCAGTTATAAACCTTTCAAAAAATAATCTCTCGGTCTGTAAACGGACATTTTCTATGAGAAAATTTAAACTTTCTTGAATAAATTTAAGGGTTAAAGGTTTGAAAAGGTTAGGAGTAATTCTCTCTCTTTATTCACTACATACTTAGAGGAAATGTATTAATTACACTGAATCATTAGGCTCTACACATAAAGGTCATGTAGGTGTAGTGAAAGGGAGTGTGGGCCATGTTTTAACCCTTTAACCCTTTAAGGATGAAGCCGGCCAAAACCGGCCTCTTTAGTGGTCTTGGGGAATATCCATTTGCAGGTCAAGAAGACTTTTTTTAAATTTTACCACTGGATAACCGAGCCAGTCATTGCAATGGCAAATTAAAAAAAATAGTCTTCTCTTGGCCTGCAAATAGGCATTGAATAAGTAAATATTTAAATTTTTCAACAAATGTAGTCATTAAAGGGTTAATGGTCAAGCCGGCCAAAACCAGCCTCTGAAATGCCCTTAATGAATGTTCATTGGGGGGGGGGGGGTAAGGACTATTTTTTTTAAATTTACAACTGGAATGACTGGCTCAGTAACTCAGAGCCAGTCATTCCAGGGATATATTGTAAAGTCTTCTTTTGTCCTGCAAAAAGACATTCAACAAGGAAGTGTTTTGATTTTCTTGATCTAATTTTACCATTAAAGCTTTAAGATAGCTAATGTACATCGTTGCAAAGTGCTGCCATCTTAGACTTCATCATATTAACCATTCAACCATCTTAGACTTCATCATATTAACCATTCAGCCATCTTAGACTTCATCATATTAACCATTCAGCCATCTTAGACTTCATCATATTAACCATTCAACCATCTTAGACTTCATCATATTAACCATTCAGCCATCTTAGACTTCATCATATTAACCATTCAGCCATCTTAGACTTCATCATATTAACCATTCAACCATCTTAGACTTCATCATATTAACCATTCAGCCATCTTAGACTTCATCATATTAACCATTCAGCCATCTTAGACTTCATCATATTAACCATTCAACCATCTTAGACTTCATCATATTAACCATTCAACCATCTTAGACTTCATCATATTAACCATTCAACCATCTTAGACTTCATCATATTAACCATTCAACCATCTTAGACTTCATCATATTAACCATTCAACCATCTTAGACTTCATCATATTAACCATTCAACCATCTTAGACTTCATCATATTAACCATTCAACCATCTTAGACTTCATCATATTAACCATTCAATAGTCAAGGCGGCGTAAAAGGCCTCTATGTCTTGAGAAATGTACATTTACATGCAGGACACTTTAAGATCAGTTTTGAAACTCTACCATTAGAATGACTGCGGACAGTGATTGATTCCGGTGGTAAACTTTTCAAAAATAATCTCTTGGTCTGCAAATGAACATGAGAATGGTGAAATCTTCTTGAACAGATTTGAGTGTTAAATTGTTAACTGATTCTGCTGGAGAAGCTGTAGGTTCAAGACTTTTGTAACTCAGGAGGAGCAAGAGCATTGAACTCTGTAATCAATATCCATAAAGCCACAGAAAATGTATATTCTATATGAATGCCAAAAAACCTAGTGATTGATAAGCCACACTTGCACACTAATTCACCTTTCCAGAGTACCCAGCCATCATAATGAACTGCGTGGCGTGTACAATGACATCATAATGAATGACGTCGATAAGTACGTCACGAACGCATATTTGATGACGGTCTATGGGCTGTTGTACAAATTGTTTGCTTTTACTATTTAATAAATATTCTGTTGAATATTTTGAAACTAATTTGACTGGGCGCTGTTGCTGCCATGTTGCTGCCTATGGCAGCAACAGCACCGCCTATGGCAGCAACAGCACCCAGTCTAATTAGTTACAAAATATTCAACAGCTTCCCTGTATAGTTTTCAGGAAATTGATAGCTAGGGCATTCGGGGATCGATCAATCCAAACACGGCGAGGTGTGGGTGGAGCTTAGCTAGTGATGGGCGGGGCATAGCTAAAAATGGAAAGGTCCATTACATTAAAAGAGTAATGCTGGCAATATTTGCAAAGGTCAAAAACATGATGTATAGTTACAGATCATATATGCGCACGTGCACGCATCCATGCACACACACACGTGCACTCACCAACCACATCACACCCTAGGAGAGGTGTACGGTAGTGCACAACTGCTACAAGTATTTAAAAGGTTTTTAACCCTCCAAAGGTTATGCAAGAATCGCATTACAATTTACAGTACAAGTACACTTAATGATAATATTAATCCTTAAATGGTCAAATTTCGTCAAGAAAATCTAAATGTTTGCTTATTAAATGGCCATTTGCAGGCCAAAACTATTTTAAAAAATTGGCCACTGGAATAACTGGATCAGTTATCGAGTCATTCTAGTCTTAAATTGTCAAAAATAGTCTCCCCAAAGGGGATTCTTGCGTAAATCGTAGTCTAATTTTGTCAGTCGCTGAAAAGAATTAAATTCAGTAAAGGTTTCATAGGGATCATTATGAGTACAGGATTAATGTCTACAAGAACAATATTCGCTTAGAAAAGATAATCAATCGGATAAGGGGCAGGAAGGAGGAATATAAGCCGAATTCTTCTTCTGCATTGACATAGTTTCGGTGAGTTCGTTTTGTTTTCATTTTTTCCAGATTTTAGTTTGTTTTCCCCTTTCTAGCGTAATTTTTGCTCTATTTTGACTGGGTTGCTGCGGGCCTTCGGACGGTGGTTTCTGGGGGGGGGAGGGAGACTCTGGATTTGCTGGGTATTTTGTGGGCTGTTTGGCTGAGGGTTGTTGGTGAAGCCACCGGCAATTTTCAGTCGGATTATTCCCAGACTATTCGGTGGGTCTTGGGTTTTTGCTCGTTGAGGTTGTTGTCTCGGGGCTGGCGGCGGGCCGGTTGGAGTGGGGTGGGGGTTGGGCTGGAGGGGGGAAGAGCAGCCGAGAATCTCTGGATTTTAGCAGCCACCAACTATTTTCGGTCAAAATGTTTTCAAAATATTTTGCAAGTCCAGTGATATTACAGTTGTAATATTTCGTCTGCAAAATTCAGTATTCAATCAGTTAATATCTAATATCAGTGTTCATTCTTTCCTTTTGTCATTGCCATGGGGTTTTCTTTCATTTTTAGAAGGAGGAATGAGGTTTAGTCTTATGGATCATCCTCTACTAGAGCTGTTCGCGGCCTCTGAATGCTCAGATCTTCTCTTACATGTCTCCTTTTCCGGACAGTCAAGCCCTGGTGGTGGATGCTCTGTCTCAGTAGTGGACAGGAATGTTTGCCTATGCCTTTTCTCTAACGATTTTGATTTAGTTAGTCTTGAAGAAGGTCAAGGATCAGGTTTGTGAAATTCTTCTGATAGCTCCCTTTTGGCCAAAGAGGATTTGGTTTTTAGACCTTCTAGATTTTCTGGTAGATTTCCCTCTTTTTCTTCCAGTATCCCAGGATCTTCTATCTCAAGTAAGAGGTCTTTGTGCGCATCCAAATCCAAAAATTTTTAGTCTGTGTCTGGAGAATCTCGAGTCTGAGGTCCTTGAGAATAAGGTTTCTTCTGATCTCAGGAAATTATTGACTCTGCCAGAAGGGATTCGACCCGTCGAGTTTACAAGGGTCTACTTAAAATTTTTGGTGAATGATGTTCAGACCAAGGTTTCGTGCCCGATTCTGTTTCTATACCCCAAGTATTAGATTTTTTATCTTATCTGTTTGATCATTTTCGTTTGTCAGTTATTACGGTCAGGGAGTATAGATTTTCTCTGGTGTCATCCCTTCCTTGTCTTCTGTATGCCGATGTCAAGGATACTAAGACTCTTAATAGTTTTATTAGAGGTCAAAGTAATATTCGTCCTCCGATTGCTAAGCCTTTACATTCCTGGAGTTTGGCTTTGGTTTTTCAAGTTTTGGCAGGTCGCCATTTTGAACCTATTTCTTCTATCAGTATTAAGTTTTGTTTTGTTTTTAACTGTCAAAGCTGTTTTTCTTGTTGCTACAGCCTCTGCTAGAAGGCGTTCAAGAGATTCATGCTCTTTCTGCTGAAAAGGAGAGATTTATAGTTTCAGGAGACGGTTTGGTTTTATATCCCAGAAGGAATTTTTTATCTAAAACTCAATCTAACCGCTTTCCTGTTAGTCCTATCATTTTAAAATCTTTTTCGTCTTTCGCCATCCGATAAATTTTGGTGTCCTGTTAGGGCATTAAGAACCTTCAATCATCGATCAGATTTTATAAGAGCCGATCCATCTTATTTATGGTTTTCCTACGCAGAAGAGTTATCTAAGCCAGTCTCAAATTCTTCGATTGCCAGATGGATTTGTGAGACAATAATTAAGCTTTGTTATGAGATAGCCTCACCGGATCAAATTAATCTCTCCCTTATTAAAGCCGATGACGTTAGAGGTATGGCTACTTCTTTCGCTCTTTTTGACGGTTCGTCTTTAGATGAGGTCATGCAGGTGGCAGGATGGAAATCTGAATCCACCTTTACATCCTTTTATCTCAAAGACCAGAGTGCAGCAGCTTCCTTCTTTCGCAACATTACCATTTTAAACTAAAAAAGCCGAAGACTATTTACCAAGCACTTCCCACCATTTTCGTTAGGACTCTGCGTCTGTGAGAAATGGTGAGTCTTCTTTTGGTTTTTATTTATTTCTTTAAGTTCAAGTTTTCCTTATTTGCTAATCACGGTGTGATTGAGCTAAATGCACTATTATGTTATGTTATTAACATTTGGATAAGATTGGTTTAATTTTTATCCTTGTTTGTTGATTCTCAAATCTCCTTCCACCTAATGTTTAAATGGGGCACTGACCAAATCTACGGGTTTAGCAAGTAGTGATTGGTAATGGATGTTTTTGTGGTGTAATAACAACCCCCCACAGACCCCCCTTGTGGGTTGGTCTGTTGTTTTATTAACCACTATAAAAACGTACTTACCGTTCAATCACTACGACCTGGCCTCAGCCACCCCGCGTGGTAAGATTTGAGAATTGGACGTTAATATTTAGCACTTAAATTTAGAAAAGTGAATCTGTTTTCTATTTGGGCTCCAGTGCGCATGCGCGAGCACGCTTAGTGACAAGCGTCACTAGGAGGGATTACAGACTGGTGCCAGTCTATATCTGTCATTATGCTGGAGATGGACTTAACCATTAGCCTGGTTAAGGGTCCATATTAATAGGAATATGCATGGGGAGGTGTGTATGCAGGCGTAAAAATGTTATTCTGATAGCTAAATGCAGATAATTGATTTAGCAAGTAGTGATTGAACGGTAATGGATGTTTTTGTGGTGTAATAACCCCTGACTTGTTAACCATTTAATCGTCCAAATTTGTTGAAAAAATTTACATTCTTGCTTACTGAATGTTCATTTGCAGGCCAAAGATGACTATTTCTGAGAATATACCATTGTAATGACTGGCTTGGTCAGTGTGTGCGTGCGTGCGTGTGTGTGTGCGTGCAGGTAAAAGTATTAGTGTAGTGTATGTGTGTATTAGTTGGTTTCAATGACATAATAATTGCCATGAATTTTCTTCATAATCTAAACAACATTCACACCCACAGACACGTCAATGCAAACTTGTACAGAGATCTATTCCAATTAGCAATTTGACTTCATTCCAAGATTTTTCAATCATTTAGGGCACTACAATACCTGATTGAGCCACAAGCATATACACATGAACAGCTACATGAGAAAAATAATTATACCGTAGTTATATATCTGTGCAGATAAAATGTTAAATATTGACTTTAGGTGACAATTTGCTTGCCTCTAGTCCTGTGTGCGTGTGTGTGTGTCGTGTTGCGCAGACATGATGTGCATATATTTTCCATGTGGGTGTGGGTGTGCGTGTGGGTGTGCGTGTGTGTGTGGGTGCATGGATGAGTGTACACATATATATGCATGCATGCATGCATGGATGCATATACGTGTGTGCGTGCTTCGATCATCATCATCATCATCATAAATACAGGACATACGGCAATGGCCTGTTCTGAAATGGATTCTGTTTTGTTTTTTTACATACTCTGGAATAATCAATCACAGAGATGACTTAGTCAAGCAAGAATTTCATGCACCTGTATTTAAATGTATGTCCAATTTGGTTTTGAGTATGTTAATTGTTAATGATTCAGCAATGGACCTTTCCAGTTTATCCATCCATCACATGACGTCATAATCAGCTACATGAGGTGTAGGATGACATCATAATCATTACGTCATGACTGATTCGATTTAGTTTGTCTTAAACATTTAATACTTAAATTTGTTTTTAAAAATTTCATTTTTCTCATAAAATGTCCATTTGCAGACCAAGAAAGAGAACATTATTTTTGAAAATTTACCACTGGATTGTCTGCCTCGGTTATCGAGCCAGTCATTCCAGTGGTAAATTTATAAAAAATACTTTTCTCTTGGTCTGCAAATGGACATTTATCAAGACCACTGCAGAGGCCGTTTTTGGCCGATATGAGTGTTAAAGGGTCAACGCTTAGTATGACACGCTGTATGAATTGTACGTCGTTACAATTTACTAAACATTCTGTCAAATATTTTGAAACTAATTTGACTGGGCGCCGTTGCTGCCATATAGGCAGCAACATCAACCAGTCAAATTAGTTTCAAGATATTCAACAGATTACCTGTATAGTTTACTGGAAATTGATAGTCAGGGAGTTCAGAGATTGATCGATCCCAACACCAGCATCGTGTGGTGCAGCTTAGCTAGAAATGGGCGGGGCATAGCTAAACTGGAAAGGTCCATTATCACCTGAATGGCAATGAGTTCCAATATGATATGGTTCTATTTGAAAAATGTACTTGTGAATATCTTCATTGCTATGCTTTGCGTCAAGTTTGAATTTGTGACCTCTGGTGCGCGTATTTGGAGATATTTCAAAACAGATATTTTTGTTTCTATTATATTACCTCAGAATCGTCGGTATTTCAATTAAATTAAATAGTTTTGCAACTCTCTGAGTATGCACAGTTTTTAATTCGAGGGGGTCAGATAGTTTTGTTGGTCGACGGTGAACCCATTCTATCAAATTTAATTGTCTCTTGAATATAGGCGCTGACTCAATGTTCAAGGTACGCGAGCGAGCGAGCGCATGCATCTGAAATGTGTATATCTGCAGATTGAGACAGCATTAAAGTCAATGTCTTGTAACTATAATAGGAGATGGCGGAAAGAAGCAATCAGTTGTCCATTTTAAAATTGTCATACGCTATTGTCGAGACATGGGTGACTGTCAGAAATATAAAAAATAACTTGACAGACATACAGACTAGCACTAGCAGTTGAGAGCTACAGCTAAATATAGGCATGAAATTGCACAAGTTTGTAAACCTTTTCGATCCTAAAAACATGATTCAACACTTAGCTCTAAAAACAAGATAATTTAACAAACTATCTACAATTCACAAAAACATCCACTGAAATTAATTTTTGACTGGTCCAATAATTCCTACTTTAAAGAGGAACTTCAGAAATTTGGCATATATAAAAGATTAAACTGATATAACTTATAACTGTCAATCAGTGCTGGACTCCTTTTAACCCTTTAACCATCGAATTTGTTCAACAAAATTTTGATTTACTCAATAGAAGATGTCCATTTGCAGACCAAGAAGACTATTTATTGGAAATTTACCACTGGAATGACTGGCTCGGTTATCGAGCCAGTCATACCAGTGGTAATATTTCAAAAATAGTCTTGTCTTGGTCTGCAAATCGGCGTTTCCCAAGACCACAGCGGAAGTCGTTTTTGTCTGATATTAGTGTTAACGGGTTCAAGAAAGTGGAGAGATATATTATATACGGCACATGTATTTGCTTATTGAGTCTTCAGTTGCAGGTCATGACATATTTGAAAATTTACAGCTGATATGACTGGCTCTGTTATTGAGGCAGTCATTTCACTGGTAAATCTTCAGAAATGTCTTCTCTTGGCCCGCATATATAGACGATCCTCAAGACTATTGCAGGAGCAACTTCTGGCTGGTCTGACAACTAAAGGGCAAAGACATCAACAGCTTTAACAGTCAAATTTTTTCATGAAAATTTAAATCTTCTCATTGAAAATGTCCATAAGACCATTTTTGAAAATTTACCAGCCATGGGTAACTGGCTTGGTAACATGACAGTCATTCCAGTGGTAAAATTTCTAAAACAGTCTTCTGGTCTGCAAATCGGACATTTATGAAGACCAAGTGCTACAGCTGATTTGAGTGTTAAAGGGTTAAATAACACTATTTTAAAGTATTATTTGAGTGAGACATGATATTTTCAGCAATACAAAGATTAATGGGCACATGGTTACAATTATCATATATACCAGTAGCTTGAATGCACATTATCTTCTAAATTACTGTATTAGCAGGTCCTAATGCCTGCTTGGTAGGTAGGGAATATGACAATCAATTGTTCAGCCATTAAACCTATATAAAGCAATACGAGACACGGGCCATCCCTTATCCTCCCACAGGCCACAGGTGGGATCTACAAACAGCTAATTACATTCACCTTTGACCACAGGGCAACCAGCGCATTGGTCAGGTCAAGCTAAATGAATGAATAACTGACCAGGTCATTGATACACTTATAAAGGATGTTACCATTGCTCACACACATTGCTGGCATTTTGCCCAGACATGCTAGGTCACGCTTTGATCAAGACAAATGAAGAAGTGAATGGTCAGTGAAAAGGGAGTCTAAATCAGGAAGTGAGGTGAAGGTTCCCAGTTTTCTTGCACATACAACTACCACAAATAAAATGACCAGCATCTAGCCAATAATTATTCACAGAGGGCTCAAACTGAGCATCAGCTATAACAAGATGTTATAGTAGTCACTGACTTGTTGCAAATCTTCCTTTAAGCTGGTCAAGCAGTCCAAGATCTGCCTCTGCAATGGTCTTGAGAAATGTGCACGTGCAGTTAAAGATTAGACTATCTTTGAAAATTTCTCATTGGAATAACTGGCTCGGTAATCGAGCCAATGAGTCATTCCCGTGATAAATTTTCAAAAATTGTCTCGTCAATGGCCTGCAAATAGACATACACCGAGAAAGATTTCAATTTTTATTTAAAATCTTGACCATTAACGGCTTAAATATAACACCGTTACCCATTGAAACACCAGTGTCTCAACTTCAAGACAAGTGACTATACACTGGGAAGCTTCGAATATTTTGAAACTAATTTGACTGGGACATGCGGCCGTCATGGGAAGTATGAATTCCCAGTCAAACTATCCTCAACACATTAATTTCTTAGCCCTTTAATGGTCAAATTTAGTCCAGAAAATTTAAATATCTGCCTATTGAATGTCTGTTTACAGACCAAGAGAAGAATATTTGAAAATTTATCAATGGAATGACTGGTTCGTTTATCTCAAAGAATTTGTAATTTTTGGTCAGTAATGGTTAGATTCCATTTTAACCCTTAACACTCATATCAGCCAAAATGGATTTTGAAGTGGTCTTGAGAAATGGCCATTAATTTGCAGACCTTTTAAAAATTTACCACTGGAATGACTGGCTTGATAACTGAGCCAGTCATTCCAGTGATACATTTTCAAAAATAATTTTCTTTCTTTGCAAATTAACATTTTCTATGAGAAAATTTTCGTGAATAAATTTGAGGGTTACCCCTATCTCAAATTCAGGGCAAACAACACAGAAAACTGTTGAATATTTTGAAATATTTAGGCAGCAATGGCTTCCAATCATTAATTTCAAAATATTTTATAGAATATGCTCCAAATCATAAAGAATTTACTTTTTCAGGGATTTGTCATTGAAGGGGTTTGATGGGTTAACTAAAATCATACATATTAATCATGGTTGCATGGAAGTGAAACTATAATACATACACCTCCACCCACCCTCCCATTTTCACAAAAAAGCAATATAAGTTTAGAACTCAATCTCATCATCATCCACTTAGTATTTTATGTTCTATAGTTATTGATGGATGTTTGCACCCACCATGTATTAATTACCATAATATTTAATAGACCACTTATTAAGTCTTTGTTCACCTGATTTCATACCAGCAGCCAGGTTATCAGTAAACTTCATTAAAACCCATCTCATAGACAGTTTTATCAGCATCGTTCATATATTTTTTTCAGTCCAGCCGCACCTAGGTCAAAAGTGCCTATTCTGGAAACAATGTTGCTGAAAGCTGTTGCATTTTAGTTTTTGACTGCAAAATTGGCACACATCTTAGGGTCCACACACACACACGCACACACCACACACACACCACACACACACACACACACACACACACACACACACACAACCACACACCACACACACACACACACACACACACACACACACTCTCTCTCCATTAAAGTTATTGAAAAATCCTTCAAGTATGTCTATTTTGAAAACAATATTGTTGAAAGCTGTTGCTGTTGGGTTTTAGCCTCTGACCACAGAATTGGCATACATTTTTGGAGAAGATTTCACCAGAGTTATTCAGGAATGCGTAAAAATGTCTATTTTGACAACTGTTGCTGAAAGCGGTTGCTGTTGGGTTTTAGACTCTATAATTGACATATGTGTTCTGGACCCCACGGCCAACCGGGCAAGCTTCCCTCCAAAACTGGAGAATATCCCTGCAGTAGAATCAAAGTTAATGTCCTATGAACAATAACTACAACCAGCACTCCACACTTGTGCTAACCCTGGCCACAAGCCCTAACCCTAACCTTTGTAGTATAAAAATGTCTGTTCTGACACTGGCAACTATCGTCGCAGTCACTCCTATTTCCAAATTAGTTTTAGTTTCTCAATACATCTGAAGTCATCTAAATCTACAAACAGTGCATGGTTCTAGTGACTTATAGTTTCTCAGTTCATTAAATGTAAGGAAGAAAGAGGATTTAAAGCAGATTTATAGCTCTGATACAGAGAATGCGACTCAATAAAGAACAACTCTCTCACACTGGAATTAGATTCATTTTCCTTCCTGGCTTTTTCGCTGATATTTTAGTGTTTTGGCTGACCAATACCAGTAACAGAGTCTTTGTTATAAAACAGTATGACTTAGAGTACAGCTCTGAAATAAGCTAAAATGTTTCCGAAATAAAGTAAAACCAAACACTTGAATATTTTGAGCATAAGTGGATTGGAAGACATTGCTGCCAGGCAGCAATGTCATCCAATCCACTTATGCTCAAAATATTCAGCAGAACATTCCTTAATAACTAACTTGGTCTTTATTTGAAACATTTAAAGTTTTTAACTTATGAGCTTCACTGTAGAAGGCATAGAACCAGTGCTTCATACATAGTCAATACATGTCTTATTAAAATAATAATACCACCGATTTCAAAATGTTAACCATTTAAAGCTAAGTATCTCAATTTCATGACCACTTACAGCACAGAAGCTAAATTTTTTTAAATTAACTTGACTGAAACCAGCGGCAGCATTAAAAGCTCCCAGTAAGTTTCAAAATACTTATTCATTCGATTATTCCTTAAATTTTACAAGAATTTGGTCGTTTAAAGCGTTGACCCATTTACGCACAAGATGGCAGAAACCAGTCTCTGTGGTCATCTTGAGGAATGCCTGCCCATTTGCAGAACAAGAATATTAGTAAAAATATACCATTGGAATGTCTGGTTTGATAACCGAGCCAGTGATTCGAATGCTAAATTAAAAAAAATATTTTTCTCTTGTTTTGTAAATTTATATTTTCTGCGAAAAATTAAAATTTTCTTCACAAATTTGAGGGTGAAAGGGTTAATTGTCACAGAGTCAGGACTTATTGAGGAAAGCTGTGTGTTTAAAACAGATATGAATGGCTTGGACACAGTTTATAGTTGGGGTGGAGGTGGGTGTTCCACTGTTAGCAGCAGTTTTTGTGTTGTTCTGATGATGTTTGAGAAGCTATAGAAAGCTAAGCAAACATGATGTTAGCAGTGAGTGGACAGGTCAGTAAATCAGACTTTGCTCATGACTTCAGTAGCTGCTATTTCACCCCACATGCTCATTCATCAGTCTGGAATTGTGATGGTTTATAACCTTAGAACATTGTCTCATATCCAGCACAAGAAAACTGAGCAGGGAGGGGAGAGATGGATGGGTGGATGGAGTATGGAGTGAGTGGGAACCAGGAGAGAGAGAGAGAGAGAGAGAGAGAGAGAGAGAGAGAGAGAGAGAGAGAGAGAGAACCTGACCAATCAAGAGCATAAATCTAGCTAGTTTTTACTTGTTCCTTATATACTAATGTATCAACAACTCAACAGATTCACAATGACACATTCCTGTGAGCGATCCGGTTAAAATAATTCAGACAAAGTGTATGTATAAAAACCAGCATTCACTCCAATTACTCGACAGGATACTAGAATATTGGTATTACATTAATTATATATAGTATGGATTGTAATCAAATGTTCATTGACAGGATCAAACGTGTATAATGTGACGTTCCCCCGCTCATATATATATATATATATATATATATATATATATATATATAAAATTAACGTGATTTTATCTTCACACTAATTTTTCATGGTCAGTGTACAGATATACTACATGAAGATATATTCTTAACTCTTACAACTCGTGGCAAAATTTTTAATTTTCAAATTAAATTAAAAGATGAACTGGTGTTCATTTTTCAACAAATTTGGTGGAAGATGGTGCCATCATAGACAGCAACATCGTCCACCAAAATTGTTGAAAAATGTACACCAGTTTCTTAATGCTACTGACACAGTAAAATATAGACTATTGACATCAAAATGGTAAAGGTTAAGCCTTTCACAAACAAATTCCTGAAAAAGTATATTCATTACGATATATAAATTATTCTGTTGAAGATTTTGCAATTATTCTGCTGATAAGTGATAACCAGTCGAGGCAGTTCAGTTTAAAATTTTCAAAAATAGTCTTCTCTTGGCTTGCAAATGGGCATTCATTAACCAAAAACATAGAATTCTGTTATAAACTTTGACCAGTAAAGGGTTAAATTTTGTCCTTGTTATAAGCCTACATCGTCAAAAATATGTACTAATTAGCATATGCAAAACTTGTCCATGCTGACCTCTGAGCATTCACCTTATTCATTCAGACATCTCATTCCAGAAAAGGACCTGCAATGATTAAATGCTGTAATGCAATCGCATGTGAGGCCTTGTGCAGAACTACCTACCCACAAAATATGAAGCAAATGCTAGGGATGTAACGATAAATTTTGCCACGATAAGATATGTATCATGATACACTAGTCCTGATACGATACACGATACAATGTTATTTTTTCACTAAGTTTCATCTGAATCTGTCCATTTTATGCCATTCTCCATCTCTCAGTGCAGATAAACAAATAATTAAACATATTCAGATGAAATTTAGTGAAAATGGTGCACTTGTGCATAACTTTAGCTATAGCTTACCTGACAATGTTAATACATAAAGGATGCCATTGGCATATTTTCTTGTATCGTGTGCGTATCGATACGACAGGTCACGATACGATATGCGCATCGTGAGCATGCGTATCGCGATTCACCGATATATCGCTGAATCGTTACAGCCCTAGCAAATGCATGCATGATTTTAAGTCATGATCAGGGAAAACAATCCAGATGCACATGTATATAGATGCATGCATGGACGGAGCATTTAATTCTTATGTCTCCCACACGAGCTCACAAACTATATAACAGCTGTTCAAGTTACTTTTGCTTAAGGGCATAATAGATTTTGCATAAATTTATTGCAAGAATGAATAAGGTGTTGGAATGAAAATATGAATGCAATCAGGTTAATGTGTGGTAAAGGCCTCAGTGACTTATACAAACATTACTAACTATAATAGACAAAGAAAGAGTGGCAAATTTATAACTATAAACCATCAATATGCAGTAGTAATAGAAGATTTTCCAAGTGACTAAGGCTTTAGTTTTGAACAGGTCTCTTGATAATCAGCATCACGCAGTGAAAACACTCAATTAAATTGGAATTAATACAAGTTGATGGGCAAACTAACAAACTAAGAGAAGACAAAAATACACACTGCAATATATATATTATATAAACCTATAGGTTGATGGACCACCGCCTACCCACAAAATAAGACATTACCAGTGGTGTAGCTAGAAATGGGGTGGTGGGGGGAGGGGATAAAGACAGTCAAAATTAATCCCTGTATTTTAACCCTTTAATACTCAAATTTGTTGAAGAAAATTTCAATTTTTTTCCTCACAGAAAATGTCCATTTGCAGACCAGAGACTATTTAAAAAAATTTACAACTGGAATCACCAGTCATTCCAGTGTTAAAATTTTTAAATAGTCTTCTCTTGGTCTGCAAATGAACATTTCTGGAGACAACTGCAGAAGACATTTTTGACTGCTATGATTGTAAAACAGTTAAAGAATGCAGAGATCTTTAAAGGAACTATTGATATGCCTTAAAGTTCTATCAGATAATTGAAGAAAAGTGGATTCATCCTCTACTCTACTCGCCATCAGGACAAAATAAAAAATAGTTTCGTTTCCTGTAAACCTTCCTGATGAATTTTTTCATTTTTTTCACCCGGCCGGGAACAAAAACAGTTTTTTATACCCAGCATAAATACTAAAATATCCATACATTTGTCAAACTACACAAATTACATTGTTTTTAAGGCCATTTGTATGCAATGCGAATCCGTTTTGCTAATTGTGACACGAAAAACATGACAAATTTGACAATTACAACCATATTTAATGGACATCTAGTTAAATATCTGAAAAACAAATATTTATGACCTTTTTAAAATAAATTAATAATTTAAAAAAAAGAAAGATTTCCTTCCTCCCTACTGGTCTTTTTTCCCCCACCCGGTTTGCAGGAGACATTTTTTTTATGGATGGCCTCAGTGCATAGAATGAATGTACTGCAGCAACTAGATAAATAATAATTTACAAATATATATTAATATCATGTCAAAACACTATTAGTTAATGCTGTCCTGCATATATTGATTGCACTAGGCTACTCCAATGAATTAAGCTGAAATGTAGTTTAGATAGCGATCAGCAATAGGATCTAGACTAATTAAACACCTGCCATAGTCGTATAATCTGGCAAACCTTTAGTTATCATCATCATCATTATTAATGTCAGTGAGGAACAAAGACAAGAATGTATTCCACCTCCATGGGAGATGCTTATTGAATGATCAGGGACATGCTGATGATATTCAATAACATCAGTAATTAGTTTATGTTAAAATTCTGTGACTACAAAGTCAAAATTAAGTCCCTAGGGTATTTAAATTAACAGAGCATTCTTAGTACATGACAACATGAGCAATATGTTGAAGCTTGCCATGGGCCGTGTATAATAACATGTTAATTCCACTATCTCAAAAGGACGGGCTATACATATAAGTTTTTAAGAATTTTGAAACCAATTTGACTGAAATCAAAGCAACCAGTTCCAGTCAAATTGGTTTCAAAATATTCAACACAATATCCCATTCATCAAAGAATTCTCTAAGTGTTAACCTAATAACCCTCGATTTTCAGAAATTTCGATTTTCTCACAGAATGTCCATTTACTGACCAAGAGAAGACCATTTTTTAAAATCTACGACTGGAATGACTGGCTCGGTTATCTAGCCAGTCATTCCAGTGGTAAATCTTCAAAAACAGTCTTCTCTTGGTCTGCAAATGGACATTTCTTAAGACGACTGCAGAAGGCATTTTTGGCTGATATGAGTGTTAAGGGGTTAAAGGTTAACCCGCTCATGGGCATTATAATATGTGATATCAGAACACATGTAACACAGTGCCAACACCAGAGACTGACAACAAGGAAACACAGTCAATGAATCATATTATTGATTTGATAGAACCAGCTAAAGCTCTGGTACATAATCAACTGGGAAAGATGCTGTAAGCTGTAACTGTGCACAGGCAATTCTGACATTTCAGAAACTATTCTCAAGTGATGTGTAATATTTTTATACCAGCTGAATGCATAGCGTATAAAGCTGGCCACTCCATTAAGCTGAGATGGGAAGAATACACCTGCAGCTATTACAGTGACAGGCTCCCAGTCCTAGGCACACTTACAGGTGATGATGTGTGGAGATCTGTGTCCTGGCAGATCTCCAAGGCTTTTATATTACAGAATAGATGCATCCAGTCTATAGATCAATCACATTACGTCATAAACAACTATATCACATGTAGGCTGACATCATAATCAATTACATGAATGTCATAATTAAGTCTGTCATATAATGCTTAATTATCCGTCAAGTTGTACAAATTGCATATCTACAATTTAATAAACATGCTGTTGAATATTTTGAAACTAATTTGACTGGGCACAGGTGCTGCCTAGTCCCGTTAAATTATTTTCAAAATATTCAACAGCTTACCTGGAGTGCAGGGATCGATCGATCCAAACACAGGCAAAGCGTGGGTGGAGCTTAGCTAGAGATGGGGGGGGGGGGGACATAAACAAAACTGGATTCCTCTCTTACCCATCTGCCTCCAACCATATACCTTTTCCCTGCTACCACGTGTTCACTTTGAAGTGTACATGTGCACTGCATTAAATATGACAGCATAGCGTGCACTTGCCAATGCACGAACATGCAGCTTTAAATGCCCATTCATAAAATGGTTATATAAAAGCTCTAGCCCCTCCATTGCCACCAGATATGCTGTCTGTACTTGTGAGATGACAATAAGCTGCACAAATTAGATGTGTGCAATTTTCAAAGGCCTATCTGTAACCGGTTAACCCTTTCACAGATTAATTCCCCATACCTCATTTTCAAGGCAACCATAAAAGACAACTGCTGAATGCTTTGAAATTAATTTGACTGGAAGCCGCTGCTGCCTTAGGCAGCAACAGCTTCCAGTTGAATTAATTTCAAAATATTCAACAGAATAAGTCGTATATTGTAAAGAATATATTGTTTCAGGGATTTGTTGGCGAAACGTTTTAGATTTGTTAAGAAAATGAAACAATTTTGTTATTGAATACCCATTTGCAGGCCAGTCATTCCAGCGTTTAAATTTTCAAAAATAAACTTTTAGCAAATGAGCATTCCCGACGAGCACTGCATTCAAGCTGTTTTTGTCCCACCTAACCATTATTTAAAGTGTTTGATATCATCAAGACTTCAGTAGAGTTCATTCACACCTGCAGGTATCTACCTGTAAGTTGTTTATAGATGTTAGCCTGGCCAATGATTGATGATGAAAGATAGATGCTGATTGATAGATGCACGGCACTGCAAGTGCTACAATCAATCATTCATCTCACTAATGCTTCAATTACAATGTATTCCTTGATACTGTTCTACAAGTTATGATTCCAGGAATTTAATCAAACTGACGGGAAGTGGTTGCTGCCTTAGGTTTCAAGTCAAGTAATCAAAATATTAACCCTTAAATGGTGCAATTTGATCAAGAACATTAGAATATTTGCTTACTCAAATGTCCATTTGTACGCCAAGAGAAAAATATTTCTGCAAAACTTACAACCAGAATGACTGGTACAGTTATCGAGCCAGGCATATCTGTTATACACCCTTCCCACATTGATGTCATTACGCCGGGATTCCCCTAAATCACCGCTCAGAGCAAAACTGCTGGCTGGTACCCGCCGCCAAGACGCCGCTGACCCGCGTTTAGTTACTTTTGCACTAAAATATACCGCAATCTAAATCTTTCCTATGATAAACTAAAATCATTATATTATTTAAATCACATATCATTGAAAAGCGCATTCAATTGTCGAAACATTAATGCATTATTATTTATATTTTTGTAACGTTTTCACCGAGTTATTTGCGTATATAAAATACATCATTAGACTTAGATTCATTAAATCAAGTGGACAATAAGGATATTTTTAAATTGCAATCAACTGTATTAAATTTTACAAAACCATAAAAACTAATACAGAAATGTATAGAAAATTGGCTTAGCTTTCCAATGATGTATGACTTCAAAAATAAATGCACTGTATCTGATTCCCAGAGTAAAGTAATGCTTTTGCGCGTCGGCTATCGCGGTTACCAGCCGGAAGTGATATGCGTGATGTATTCCAGGAAGGTATTTTCCCAAAATAAGCCAATGTGGGAAAGGTCTATTGAGCAGGCAATCCAGTGGTAATTTGTCAAAAATATTCTTTTCACTGAAAATGCCAGGGCGTAGGTGCATTTTGCAATTAAAGGAGTAAAGTAGTGTAGGCTCTATATTTGAGATCTGGTTACTTACAAACTTAGAGTTATGATTAACCAAAGCCTAAATGGAAGCTATTACCTTGAGGATGAAAACAACCCATGAACAGACAGTCACAGATAGCAGCTACTGAGGCCAATACAGTACACCTCAGAAATAATGGCTGTGCCGAGGGCGGGAGGAAATAATGGCACTGCCGACGGCTGTGTAGGCCTGATTGACAGTACACTTCAGAAATAATTGCCATGCTGAGGGCGATGTAGGCCTGCTTGACAGTACACCTCAGAAATAATGGCACTGCTGAGGGCGGTGTAGGCTGGCTTGACAGTGCAGCTCAGAAATAACGGCTATGCTGAGGGCGGTGTAGGCCAGCTTGACAGTGCAGCTCAGAAATAATGGCTATGCCGAGGGTGGTGTAGGCCGGCTTGACAATTTAAGGGTCATAGTACACACACTCACTATACAGTACAGCACAGCTCAGAAGTAACTTAAAAGGTTTTCAAAACAAAATAAAAAGTACATATAGTGTCAAATGGTTTGGACGTAATTTGTTTCAGGGTTGGTGTTGAGTAAAGGGAGCTGTACTGAGGCCGAGCATGAGTACATCAGCTTGCTTGATTATTAATACAAGGACATGTATTTTTTTTAGCAATTGTACCGGGGCTGAATACTAGTACAAGTACACCCACCACGCCCACCCTCAACTGCGCTTTATTTATTTACAAAACAAATGTAACGTATTGAATAATCAGACTGAATGCTGCTGCTGCCGCCACCATCAGCATTAGCTTCCGGCCAAATTAATTCAAAATATTTAACAGAATATTTACTAACGCTTTTAACGATACAGGCAAAAAGACAAATTCATTACAAAAAGAAGCATCCAGAACATTCTGAAAATAATTTTGATTGGAAGACAGCAATGGCTCCCAATCAAATTAACCCTTTAACCCTCGAATTTGTTCAAAAACATTTCAATTTTCTCATGTAAAATGTCCAAGACCAAGAGAAGAATATCTTTGAAAACTTAACACTGGAATGAGTGGCTCGCTTATCGAACCTGTCATTCCAGTGGTAAATTTTCAAAAAGTCTCCTCTTGATCTGTAAATGAACATTTCTCAAGACCACTACAGAATCGTTTTTGGCTGAAATGTGTTACGGTTAAGTAAAAAATATTCAACAGAACACTACATTATGTTTGAAATTGTACTAACATATTTTTGTTTTTGCTTTGGAAACAAGGCAATGTATAAATGTATGGGCTGTACTGTACACATAGGATGGTTCTAACAGCAATAGGCAACCACCTTACAGAAAACAATTAGTCATCAAAGACACAGAATACCTTCATTTTTAACACTTGAGAGCTTAACCCTTTAAAGCTCATATCAGCCAAAAACGACTTCTGTAGTGGTCTTGAGAAATGTCTATTTGCACACCAGGAACACAATTTTTGAAAATTTACCAACGGAATAACTGGCTTGGTTATTCCAGTGCTAAATTTCAAAAATAGTCTTCTCTTGGTCTGCAAATGGACGTTTTCTATGAGAAAATTTACATTTTCTTGAACAAGTTCAAGGGTTAAAAGGTTAATGTCTCATTTTAAAGACAGCTGCAGAGGAAAGCTGTCAAATATTTTGAAACTAATTTGATTCTCACCCGTTCCTGCCATAGGCAGCAACAGCAACAACTCCAAGTTAAATTTCAAAATATTCAACAGAATATCCCTTGCATCATAAAGAAATCCTCATTTCTGGTGTTTGAGGGTCAAAGTTTGGTCGGTGATAGGATATATGCCATCTGGGGGCACCTGTCTAACTACCATTGCTTCAGTCCAAAAGGCAGGTGATCCTCCATAACCCTTACATACTCTGATGTCAATATTCTATCTTTTACTGTGTCAATATCAAAGAAACTGGTGTACATTTTTCAACAATTTTGGTGGAAGATGTTGCCGTCTACGATGGCGCCATCTCCCACCAAATTTGTTGAATAATGAACCTCAGTTCATCTTTGAATTTAATTTGAAGACTTAAAATTTTGTAGCCAGAGTGTAAGGGTTAAACATTTCCCTGCATATTCTCTCTTTACACTGACAACAGATGAATAACAGTCCATGTTAACAATGACTGATGTCTGTAGGGAGGCGTGATGCTGATGAGATGGCTGCTAGAGGGAGGAGGGGGGAAATGATGTCATTAACCCACTTCCTATGGATGATTGATTGATTGGCCTGTGGCTCTGGATCAATCAAAGGATTTGCCTGTAAAAGGTTCTGGCAAATTACCAGCTCGCTACTCAATTTGGTCACTACTCTCATTGAAGGACTTGCAGGGTCTACATGACTGACTAATAATTTATATCAAACAACAGCGGCAGTGAGTGCTCAGTGAGTGCCAGAATCTAGAAAGAGCAATTGCTGATGTCTTCCCTGATTACCAATGCCATGAGAGCACAGGATATATGATTTATGGCACACAAGTCATCTAAAGGTCAAAAGTTAAATGCTATATACATAGTATCTAGGTCAGGTCATATCAGTCTGTTAATTAAAACAGAAATCAATAAGATCAATGGCCCCATCCTCCATGTTTACCCATTTGTAAACTTTTTATTATTTTTAATTCTTTTTCAATTTGTGACTTGTAATTTTTGCAAATTGTGGAATCCTGATGTATGGCCACACCTTTCTGTGTTAGCTTCTTAGCTAAATCAGACCAGAAGTTTCTGAGATACATTGTAATTCACAAATCCGGAATTTGACCTGATCCGGATCCATTTTTTTTACCCCGGATCATGGCTAAAGTGTGGAAATAGTATTTCATGGTAAATTCCTTTGTTGTGTTAAAATATGAGCCAAAGAGGGTCGGTAGGGTTTTTAGGCACTGCTCTAGATACACGCACGCATGCACATATATGCAAGAATGCCACGCACGCACATACACCACACACGGATGTGGAAATTATAGAAGTAAATCACTTAAAATAATCAGCTCAATGTACTTTACAAATGGACCATCCATATTTTGCACTAGGGAGAACTTAACCATTACAGCATCAAAATTTTAATTTTTCAATTAAATTTAAAAGATGAACTGGTGTTCATTTTTCAACAAATTTGGTGGAAGATGGTGCTGTCGTAGACAGCAACATCGTCCACCAAAATTGTTGAAAAATATACACCAGTTTCTTTGATATTGACACAGTAAAAGTAAAATATAGAATATTGACATCAGAGTGGTAAGAGCTAATGGTGTACATTCATACAAGGTAACTGCTCGCAGTCAAGCGTAATGATAATCGCTTTTATTAAAAGGCCATATTCACACCAGAATGCTAGAAAACAAAATGGTTAAAATTGTATACTTTTAGACGATTAAATAAATGTAAGAAAATGAAATAAATCTTAACATATCATTTCATTACATATAAATTAATATAACATTTTCAGTTGTGAGATTTAATTAGAGATATGAGTCCCTAATTCAAATTCAGAACTAAAAAAATTATATTAATTTATACACATTGAAATCATCAGATGTTAAGATTTATTTCATTTCATTATATCTACACACGATTTAAGCCTCAAATTATACAATTTTAACATTTTTTTCCCCAGGTTTTCCGCTGTGAATATATGCACCGCTAAGCCTCGAATTTGTTCAAGAAAACATTCGTCTTCTCATAGAAAATATTCATTTGAAGACCATGAGAAGACTATTTTTGAAAATTTACCACTGGAATGATCGAGCCAGTCATTCCACTGGTGAATTTTCAAAAATAGTCTTCTCTTGGTCTGCAAATGGACATCTCTCAAGACCACTGCGGAAGCCGTTTTTGGCTGATATAAGTGTTAAATGGTTAATGATTTCTGATTCCTGGAAAACATGGAGCTGGAGCATAATGTATTTAAAAAGAATGACTAAAAATAGATCAAACCCATACCGGCCAGGGTCACATACTTTTGAGAAGAATGTCTAGTAAACATTTAACACTCAGGTCAGGCAAAAATGGTTTCTGCAGTGGTCTTGCGAAAGGTACATTTGCAGACCAAGAAGCCTGTTTTTGAAAGATTTTCACTGGAACAACTAGCTCGATAAGTGAGCCAGTAATTCCACTGATAAATTTCCAAAAATAGGCTTCTCTTCGTCTACAAATAAACATTTTCTATATGAAAATTGAAATTTTATTGAACAAATTTAAAGGTCAACTAAGTGAGAAAGAATACATCATTCAAACAATGAGAAGATCCAGTGCACTAGGACATGCATACATGTAATGCCACATGGGATATCACTTGAACACTGGTTATTCTTTCTGAGTGCAGCTCTTCCAGCTCCCACGGAAGCTGCCATGGCACTGTCATTAACCATTTAACACTCATATCAGCCAAAAACAGCTTCTGCAGCGGTCTTGATAAAGGTCCATTTGTAGACAATTTTTGAAAATTTACCACTGGAATGACTGGCTCGATAACCGAGCCAGTCATTCCAGTTGTAAATTTTCATAAATAGTCTTCTCTTGAAACTACAAGTTGACATTCTCTATGAGAAAATTGAAATTATATTGAACAAATTCGATGGTTAACGGATTAACTACACTCAAACACACCAATGACACACAGCTTACTGGCAAAGTCTGAGTGAATACCAGAAAGATGGGCATATATACATTGTTATGAGACATTGCTTCATGAACAGATATTGGATAGATAATTATACACATGTTAAATCGGTTACCTGATTCAGATGTAGAGGTAGACGTGGAATTTGTAGAAGTACTGCACTCACTAATGCTGCGCTCTTGCCTTTCCCGGTATTGGCCATTTGTTAAATATTCTAATCTTCGCTGCAAGTATCTATGTTCACGATGTAAATTGTCTTTTACCGACCCTTGCTTTCGATCACGATCTTCTAATTGCTGAAAACAAAGCATTGCATACGGTATGGTAACAATCAACACCAGGGCTGCCTAACTTACGAACCCACCTAATTCAAGCTGCATATTCACATGAAAACGTTTCAAAATAAAATTATTAAAATTGTATACTTTTAGAGGCTTAAACTATGTGACTAGATGTAATGAAATGAAATAACTCTTAACATATGATTTCATTACGTATAAATTATTATAATTTTTTAAATGGTAAACTTGAATTAGAGGCACGAGTCCCTAATTCAACTTCACAACTTAAACAATTATATTAATTGATACGGAATGAAACCACCACATGTTAAGATTTATTTCGTTTCATTTCATTTAGGTATATAATTTAAGCCTCTAAAAATATATATTTCAACAATTTTATTTTCGAGCATTTTGGTGTGAATATA
The DNA here is from genome assembly GCA_034401795.1 of Chaetoderma sp. LZ-2023a. Taxonomy (NCBI): domain Eukaryota; kingdom Metazoa; phylum Mollusca; class Caudofoveata; order Chaetodermatida; family Chaetodermatidae; genus Chaetoderma; species Chaetoderma sp. LZ-2023a. The sequence continues at coordinate 34,692,197 of CM067369.1, forward strand.
CCTTTAAGTGCTCACACTTATTTAGACGCTGTATTTACATTGGCAGCTAAATATTCATCTAATGGAGGTGAACATAGACTTACGGTTTTTCTATTTACAGCATACTTATACATATTTTCGTACTTTACATATGTTACAAGTTTTTGCATATATATAAAAAAAGGATGATGTTGTCAAATAAACCATAACTGATATTTTTATTTAACGATTGATTACCAAAAAAACCTCAAAATATAATATTAGAATATTTACATAGAAGCCTGGGAAAATTGGAAATAATTAGAGATGAGGCAATAAACTCCAAGAGCATTATTTTCTCAAATATTAAAGTTTTTGTGCATGAGATGCCTTCCCACGCGATGCAGTACAGCTCAAAGCAAACTTAATACTATTCAGAAATGGAACAGAAACAAAACAAAAACTAGACAAAAGCAAAACAAGAGATTCGCCTAGCGATGATTTTTTAAGCTTTTCAGGGAAGACAACTTTGGCAAATATGGCCAGATCACGCCGAAACAAAACCATGCTTCTTTGTCGCTACCTACTATGTCCACTAGAACAAGAACTGAGATCTGGCCCTGAGTGTAGACTTTTGACGAATGTTAATCTTTTCATGGGGGGGGGGGGGTGAGATAACCCTCGCAAATACGAATGGAATCTTGCTGAAGCAAAATCATGACACTTTAGCCCCACATAAGAATATGTCGACTGAAAAAATGAATTCTAAATCTAGGTTTAAGATCTTTTAAGATCTGGCATGGACAATTTTTTTTTGAATTTTAAGCTTATCAGGGGGTGATAATTCTCACAAATACTGACAGTTCTCACTGAAATGAAATCCTGACACTTCATCACCACGCAATATGTTCACAAAAAACTGAAATATAGGTTCATAATTCTTTGGGATATGGGCCACACGAAACTTTTTATACATTTTAAGCATTTCAGGGGACATAACTCTCATAAATATGGACAGATCTCGATGAAACAAAATCCTGACACACTGTCACCACCTAGTATGTTCACTGAAACAAAAATTCAAACATAGATTAAAACATTTCTGAGATATGGCGCGGACACGAAAACTTTAAAACATTTTAAGCATTTCAGTGGTGATAAATCTACCAACTATAAACGGATCGCGACGAAACAAAATCCTGACACGTCGTCTCTACTGAATATGACCATTGAGACAAAAATTTCAAACTAGATTAAAAACGTTTTGAGAAATGGCCCAGACACTGATTTGATTCTGAATGACAGACGACATTACATAATGCAATCAGACAGGCGTATAAAAAATGAAAAAGAGAATGGAGAAGTCCTACATTGTAACTAGAGTCCTTATTTGTTCCATTTTTGTTACATGGGTGTTTTTTCTGTTTTGTAATGGGATTTCACTATCAATACAAGTGTGTCAATCATGTACATAGTTTGCATACATGTACACAGAAGTATATAGATGGAAATATAATTGGTTAATGTACACAGTACTGTAACTTAGAGTGCCCTGAAGCAAATGCATTTGAAAGTCACTGAGGGCAAGCAGATCTCAAGTCAGATGCCCTCATGAGCATGCCCATTTCTCGTGCTTAGGAAAATTATCTGTGTCTTGAATCTTTATAAATCCATAGTTTGTTGATTTTTATCTCATGTCATTGTCTAATATAAATACAAAACATACAAATGCAATTGCAGAAATAAGAAATATGGTCAGTTTGAATGTTGATAAATAGCAGGTTCTTGCAATGATTATTATTTTATATTATGCAAGTATGTGTACCGACTTATTATATGGCATATAAGAATGCGTGCAGCCTCAATGGAGGCACTCTGTTATAATTTCTAGCATGGCCTGATGGCATTCACTATGTTAAGCTACAGCACTGCTACACATACATTTTATAACATTAAAGTGACTTAACGTAGATTATAATTAACCACGTAACACTCAAATTTCATCAACAACATTTTAATTTTCCCCATAGATTTGCAGACCAAGAGAACTCTTTTTGAAAATTTACCATTGGAATGACTGGCTCGGTTATTCCAGTTAAATTTTCAAAAATAGTCTTCTCTTGGTCTGCAAATGGACATTTCACAAGACCACAGCAGAAGCGGTTTTTGGCCGATATGAGTGTTAAAGGTTTAACCCTTAGCACTCTTGTGTTAAAAATTTTAAATTTTCAAATTAAATTAAAAGATGAAAACTGGTGTTCATTTTTCAACACATTTGGTGGGAGATGGTGCTGTCGTAGATGACATTGACATTGACATAATAAAAGATAGAATATTGCCATCACTGTGGGAAGGGTTAATAGAATTGTCGGTAAAAAATTAGGTTTGATTAAATTTGTCAGGGAAAATCTGCAATCAGATATATAGATGTGCTTATGTAGTTGATATCATACTAGACAGTAGCTGGAAGAAAGCCATTTTGAAAAGAATACTGTTGAAAGATGCTACTGCCTTTCACAAAATTAAAACAACTATCATACAAATATACATTGTAATTATTGAAATTAAAATTAGGAATCAAGAATTTAACAATAAATTAATAATGCAAAAATGGAGCATTTTGGTTCCCAATTTATGTCCTACTCAGAACATGTAATTTACTAACAGAGAACTGAGGAAATAGGTTTTGTGCATGTTGTTGTTTTATACAACCTAAATTTGAAAACGGCATATTGCCAAGACAAACTGTAGCAGGTATCAACTCATTGTACGCTACAACAGAACGTGACCTGGCTGCACTCACATTATATTATTGCAAACGTTGAAGTGTATTATTAACATAGTCCAAGTGTTATATCTCTGGACACGCTAAATATTTTGAAAACAATTTGACTGAAAGTTGATGGTGACTAAGCCCCCAACAACTTTCAGTCAAATTGTTTTCAAAATATTCAGCAAGTTTCAGAGTATTTATTCAATGAAATTATTGTTTGGTGGCTTGCAGCAGCGAGACAGTTAAAGTTATGACTCTTGGAAATTTAACATTCGTATATCTTCATTAAGAGTTCCCCATGGTGGTGATTCTGTACTCAGATGATGGGCATGGCTTCAAGTGCAAGAAATGGATCTTTCCATTTTTAGCTATGCCCCGCCCATCACTAGCTAAGCTCCACCCACACCTCGCCATGAAGGTGTTGAATATTTTTAAACTAATTTGACTGGGCGCTGTTGCTGCCTATGGCAGCAACAGCGCCCAGTCAAATTAGGTTCAAAATATTCAACAGAATATTTATTAAATAGTGAAAGCAAACAATTTGTACAACAAGACATAGACCGTCTTCAAATATGCGTTCGTGACGTACTTATCGACATCATTTATGACGTCATTCATTATAATGTCATTCTACACATCACGCAGTTCATTATGACGTCATATGATGGGTGAGTACTCTGGAAAGGAAAATTAGGAAGGATTGTTATCTATAGACAACTCATGCAGTGTTCTTGATGTAATCTGGTCAGTGTGCCCATATTTATTCCTCAAACACAACTTTTGCTAATGTTTTCAAAAGCATTGTGGCTGTAGTTCTAATTATTATGACATTATGTCTTCAGAGAACATGAACGGTTGAATCTGACTAAGTTAATAATAAAGCTATTCGTTGTTATCCGCATGATATAAAAATAATGTTGTGTAAGAAGGAAGACTGCATGTTTATCATTTCTGGAACACGGTTGCTTCTATGAGTGCTCACTATGTTAGCGACACCAGCTAAATATTTTATATGTGAATTTATCATAAAACAAGGTTTTCAGCCCATAATAATAATAATCGCACATGCCCCGTGACACCCCAAATGTTTCCGAACGACGACGACGACGACAATGAAAAGGTAAACAAGATGGGATACAAAGACAAGATACAAGACAAATTAGTTTCAGTCTTCAACAACTTGCATGTAACTGCCTCGTTTTCTGGAAATTGAGTCAGTCGATCGATCCCGACATGGGCAAAGTGTGAGTAAACTTAGCTAGATGTGCGGGGCATAGCTAAAACCATAGCCTACACCAGCAACAACGTCCAGTAAAAATAATTTCAAAATATTCAATAGCATGTTTATTAAATCGTAAAAACATACAATTCATAATACGACGCTCTAGCCCGTCATCAAATATATGTTCGTGACGAACTTAATTATGTCATTCATGACATCATTGATTATGACATCATCCTTTAAGTCACATAACTGATTATGACATCATATGAGGGATGGATAAACTGGAAAGGTACATTCTGAGATCGGATACCATTTGGATTAACAAGTCGAGCATCCACCACTTTGTGTAGGGCGTAATAGAAAACATTCAACCAATTATAGCAGATGATACTGTAAATGTGAAACTGCCTCACTACAGACCTCTGTATTAACCCATACCACACAGTCCACACTGATGTCACTATTCTATCTTTTACTGTGTCAATAGCAAAGAAACTGCTGTACATTTTTCCACAATTTTGCTGGATGATGTTGCTGTCTACGACAGCACCATCTTCCACCAAATTTGTTGAAAAATTAACACCAGTTCATCTTATTGATTTAATTTGAACATTTTAAAATTTTTACATCAGAGTGGTAAGGGTTAAGACTAGTCTATGGAACAGGTCTTTGCCCACATCTGATTGATTGATTATAACGTGTTAATTTTCATTATTCAGGAGATGATTGCTCATAGACAATCATATTATCTCCAGCTGTAGTCCTCCACAGTCCCTCATTAAGATTGTTAACCCATTCAAACAAACAATAAACAAAACATAACATCAAACGTCAAAAATTATTCAGTTGAATATTTTGGAATTAATTTTCTTGGAAGTTGTTTCTGGCAGCAACATCTCCCAGGAAAATGATTTTCAAAATATTCAACAGCCTATCTGTGAAAGTTGCTACAATATACAGAGGTACTGTGATTTCAGATATTGCGAAACATAAATTAATGGAGGAATCCAGTTTATCCATCAATCAAATGATATCATAAACAACACCAGTGATATGTATAATATAATCAATTACACCATTGTAACTAAGTTCGTCATGAACGCTTAATTGATGACGGACTAAGCGTTGTTGTACGAATTTTATGTCTACTATTTAATAAACATTCTGTTGAATATTTTGAAACTAATTATGCTTAATTGATGATGGATTAAGCATTGTTATACAAATTATGCCTTTACTATTATATAATTTAATAAACATTCTGTTGAATATTTCGAACCTAATTTGATTGGGCGTTGTTGCTGCCAGAGGCAGTAACCGCACTCAGTCAAATTAGTTTCAAAATATTCAACAACTTACATGGATAGTTTTCTGGAAATGGAGATTCAGCGAGTGCAGGTATTGATCGATCCCAACACGGTAGTGTGGGTGGAGCTTAGCTACAGATGGGCAGGGCATAGCTAAACGGGATTCGTGAATTGGATTAACCATTTATCTTTCTTGCATTATTTATTGGAACACAATGCTGTTTCAAACATTAACCCTTTAATGAACAAATTTCATTAAAAAAATCAACATATTTGTTTATTGAATATCCATTTGCAGGCCAAGAGAAGACTATTTTTGAAAATTTACCACTGGAATGACTGGCTCGGTTATCGAGCCAGCCATTCCTGTGGCAGAATTTCAAAAATAGTCTCCTATTGGCCTGCAAATGGACATTCCTTAAGGCCACTGCATAAGCCGGGTTTGGCCGGATTCGGCAACAAAGGGTTAAACCATCAATAGTCAAAGTTGGTCAAGAAAATCCCAATTTTCTCATAATAAATGTCCATTTGCAGACTTGACAGGATTATATCTGAAGGTTTATCACTGGGATCACTGGCTCTATTATACAGCAAACATTACAACGTGTTTCTACACACCACTGCAGAATCCATTTTGGCCGACTTGTGTGTTAAAGAGTTAATAATTATAATTATGATGTTTATAAATAACAAGACTGTGTGACATGTGATAGTGCCAGGTATATGGAGACACTGAATGACAGAACAGTATGCACGCACACCCATGGGCGCATACGTGTGCACACACAGACACACATGTGTATATGCACCTAATCAATCCTTTCATCAATATTCCCATAATCCTGCCTGCTAGATGTGTTACATTCATTACATTCAGATAGTGCCAACAGTACCGCAAACGTATTGCATCAACACGACATCAATACAGATCAGCTTTAAAATGTGCAGATAACAAAATTGACCGAAAAACACAGTCGACTATAACTATCGGATATGTGATGCAATAAAAAACTAACTGCGCTGATAAATCAATGCGATAAAGACAAATTAAATTCTTGCACTCGAAAATGCACTCAGCAATAATCTTTGAGGGAGCATACACAAATGTATTCACAGACACAATAAATATGAATGTACGTCAACATTAAAATTATTAAAGGAGGACGTTTCAATCCCACTGTTCTTAGTCTAGGTTTCCTACATGGACATGTAGAGTGTCAATCACTACTCACTTACTCGCTGTTGTTAGGAGTTTGAATGACTGCTCACTTAGTCACTGTTGCAAGGAGTTGGAATGACTGCTCACTTACTCATTGTTGCTAGGAGTTTGAATCACTGCTCATTTACTCACTGTTGCTAGGAGTTTGAATCACTGCTCATTTACTCACTGTTGCTAGGAGTTTGAATCACTGCTCACTTAGTCACTGTTGCTAGAGGTTTGGATCACTGCTCCCTTACTCAGTGTTTCTTGGAGTTTGAATGACTGCTCACTTAGTCACTGTTGCAAGGAGTTTGAATGACTGCACTTACTCATTGTTGCTAGGAGTTTGAATCACTGCTCACTTAGTCACTGTTGCGAGGAGTTTGGATCACTGCTCCCTTACTCATTGTTTCTAGGAGTTTGAATGACTGTTCACTTTAGTCAGATTTGTTTCCTGCCACATTTGGATAAAATCCTCATAGTGGTTCTTGGTAAGAAGCTCCATGTACTTAAGGAAAAACCTGATGAAGATGAATGGGTGCCATGGCATATACAAGAGGCCCAGGAGGTCTGTATCGCTCGCCTGGAATTATTGGCCACTGGCAAGCTAACAATAGAGGTTGTTTGAACAAGATGGCTGCTGAAAAAATTAACCAATCTTAAAATTTCTGTATAGAAGCGTGGAAGCCTATCATACCAAGGCTATTCTAGACCGATTCTGATTTTAATAAGCAAACCAATTAGGTTTAAACCCAAAGATATTTTATTTTTTTACCTGCGCGAGATCATGTTTACATAGTCAATGATAGAAAAGAGGTTTACAGGAGAAATTTTAATGATTAAAAAAATACCTGTAAATTACAATGATCCGTGTAATAAAACATGTACATACATCATTAAACAGGTATTCACTAATTATCTATGTTTATCACATGCATACAGACATATATATATATATCTAAAAGATTTTTAAAGTTTTTACATGATTTTAGTCTTTAGAGCAGTCAAGCACAGACACAGATTTATACCTTCTAATGTCTATTAATTAAGTAAAATAATGTGAGGATTTACGCAAAATTTACCATAAAACCTGTATTAATGGGTCACTCACTAAAAGGTTTGACAAATAGTTTAATTTTCACATTACATTTTATAAATAATATATATATATATATGCAGCACACACTATACAATAGTGACTTTACCTTTTAACCTAAGATTTGAGGAAAATTAAAATATTTCCTTAGTGAATATCCATTGGCAGACCACGAAATCAATTAAAAAGGATTTGCCACTGGAATGACTGGCGTGGCTATAGAGCCAGTCAGTCAGTGATATAATTTTCAAAACTTGCTTTCTCTTGGCTGCCGCTTGCAAATACATGTAGACATTTCTCAAGACCACTGCAAAGATTGGTTTTGCCCAGCTGGATCATTAGACTTAAACTTAACACTTTCACCAACAAATCCCTGAAAAGTATATTCTTTACGACATAAAATTTATTCTGTTGAATATTTTGAAATTGATTTGACTGGAAGTCATTGCGGCCTTAATGAAATAATTTCAAAATGAGATATGGGGAATTTATCGGTGAACGACTTATATGTGCACCATACAGAAACCACAAATTCGTGAGGATACATGAAATAGTACATTATTCTCTTCCTTATTTTGCAAGTAATTTAAACAACAAATTTGTGACGATACATGAAATAATACATTATTATCTTCCTTAATTTGAAAGTAATTTGACTGCAAGTTGCTCAACAACTTCAACAGCCAAATTCACTTTCAAATCTGTGCAGTTCAGTTACAGTAGCCTATCTTCTGTACATGGTTGTTGTTACCTTGGGGATAAGACTTGTCTTTGTGGTTTTAAAGGAACAATGTACTTCTATAATGCTGCAGGTTTTTTCTTCTGCAAATATCTTGTTAGATTTGAGATAAAGAAAGGCTGATAACTCGGCCAATAAATAGGACTACCATTAATTGAATATTATAATTATATACATGTATTTAGGTGAATATTTTTTAATATCCACAATGACGCACGCATAGCATTTATCCAGAGCTTTTCTATATGTTAATGACAATGTATTGTAAATGAAGACCAGGTGCTAAATCTATGCGTTAGTCACTCAAGTCCGTGCTAGTCAAGTCCATGGACATTGATGGGCCTAAGACCACACGGATAGTTAATTAATCAGGTGCAGTGTAGACCTTAATCATGTGCCATGAAGCAGATCATTAAAACAAACACATTACTAACCCTAATTACATTTTACATTCATGTGTACATTGTAAATCATTTGAACTGTCATTTCTAGAAATCAAAATCTGTGTCCCATCAGCTTTGCGTTAAATTCATTTACAGGGTAGTTTGTCAATAAGCTGTTACAACCAGACATGTGCAGCATGACACAATTTCAATTTGCTTACAAGAAAATGTCTATTCGCAGACCAAGAGAAGAATATTTTTTTTAATTAACCACTGGAATGACTGGCTCGGTTACCGAGCCAGTCATTCAAGTGGTAAATTTTCAAAAATTGTCTTCTCTTGGTCTGCAAATGGACATTTTCCAAGACCACTACAGAAGTAATTTTTGGCTGGATAGAGGGTTAAAGAATTAATATGGTTACTTTATTCACTGCTTCTCCACTGAGTGTAAATCATGTTTATTATTCTATATAATTATCCGGAACAACGCTTTACACTACGATCACTCATCCCAGTCATTGTCATTTGATGTAGCACAATGGTACATACATGAAGTGTTGCGCACCAACAGAACCACTCAGTAACATGTGCTGCATGCCCAGAGGAAAAGTGAATGTACAATCATGATCTAAATGTAGACATGCACTCGGCGTACGAATTCCAGTGCACAGATGGTGTGTAGGCTTTGACAAAACGCTTGTATATAGTAACATTACCTGCAAATGCCCATCTAGAACTGGCCTGCAACCATCTCAATCAAATAAACGTAATTATTTATTTCATAATTAAAGCTAGATTGATCAAGAAAACATAAGTCTTTGCCTAGTGAAGGACCATTTGCAGGTCAGTCAATTTTTCAAATTTTTTAAAGAAATTTACAACAAGAATGACTGGCTTGCTTAGAACTATCAATTCAAGTTTTAAAACTCTAAAAATAGTCTGTTCTTGTCTGCAAATTATTTTTAATTCACAAGACGGTACAGTGTACATTTTGTATGACTGGCCGGCTTGTTTAAGTAGTTTCACATTCACGGAATCTCATATAAATGTTTATTTACAACATTAACCCATAACACTCAAGCTGGCCAGTAACTGCTTCTGCAGTAGTCCATTTGGCCAACAAGAAGACAATTTTAGAAAATTTATGGCCGGAATGACTGGCTCCATAGCCGAGCTAGTCTAGTCATTTCAGTGATAAATTTTCAAAAATAATCTCCTTCTGCAAATGGAGATTTTCCATGAGAAAATTGAAATTTTCTTGAACAAATTTGCGGGTTAAAGGTCTAAGAATAGTGAAGCAAGATGCCAGCTTTATGCTCAGGTACATACCCTAATAAATGCCTTGGTCTTTGTTAATAATCCTAACGTTGTATGGCGAGCACTGTCTGTTCCCAGAGGCACCAAGTCTTTGAGCTTTTCCAAACAATTGCGTAAATGAGCTCTCCTGAAAATAAGCAATCAAACATGAGATGTTAGAGGGTTCCATTACCTCAGGCGCTAGGGAAACAACTGATTACATCGCTATTCACATTATTGGAACACATACAGGTATTCTAAATAATACACTTAAATATAATTAACAATTCAACCCATCTGTTCTCAAACTCAGCCAGCAACCAGTCCAATTCACCTACATACTCATTAACTTACACACACCTGAACCCAATCACACACCCATACATACACTCAATGAGTTATCCACAAACCCAATATAAATCTACTTCATTCTAATTCATACACCTATTTGCAAACACTCACCAACCCAACCTAGTCATCCCCCAAACCAAACCAACTCAGTTATCTGCCAAAACCAACCCAACTCAGTCATCCGACAAACCTACCCAACTCAGTCATCCGCCAAACCAACCCAACCCAGTCACCTGCAAAACCAACCAAACTCAGTCATCCGCCAAACAACCCAAATCAGTCATCCACCAAACCAACCAACAGAGTCACCCCACTCCCAACCGCAACTCATTCTAATTCAACCAACACCAATTTGCAACGACCAAGTCACTAACTTATCTCCCCACCTGACACAATCAGCGATCAACCAGTGACCCTCTCAATAAATCCATCCACCAACCCAAACAATTCGCTCTCTCCCTCCCTCCCACCCTCCCACCCACCCACTCTCCCTCCCTCCCTCACGCATTTACCTACTTAACGAATACATTCACTCGACATCCACCCACCAAACTCACTTGACATCCACACACCAAACTCACTCAACATCGACCAACCAGACTCACTCCACATCCACAAATGAAACTCAGTCAACATCCACCCACCAAACTCGCTCAACATCCACCAACCAAACTCACTCAACACCCACCCACCAGACTCACTCGCCATCCACCTACCAGACTCACTCGCCATCCACCTACCAGACTCGCTCGCCATCCACCAACCAGACTCACTCGACATCCACCTACCAGACTCACTCGACATCCACCTACCAGACTCACTTGACATCCACCAATCAAACTCGCTCGACATCCACCTACCAGACACACTCGCCATCCACTTACCAGACTCACTCACCATCTACCTACCAGACTCACTCGCCATCTACCTACCAGACACACTCGCCATCCACCTACCAGACTCACTCGCCATCTACCTACCAGACACACTCGCCATCCACCTACCAGACTCACTCGCCATCCACCAACCACAGTCACTCGCCATCTACCTACCAGACTCATTCATTCACTTTAATGGTCAAGTCAGTTAATACCAGCGACTGACAACAATCTTGGGGCGCATGCTTACATGTAGCATGTTCACAGCAATACTCATGAGAAATCTTCATTTGCAGGACAAGCACTTAGATGTATTCCAACTGAAGACTTTAAAATTTTACACATGGAAAGGCTGATTTGTTAACCGAGCGAATCACTCCAGGCGCACAAATATACAATCATGAATGTAATTCTGAAAAGGTCAATTTTAACCCTTTGACAAGTGAGTTGTTCAAGAAAATATCAATTTCCTCCTAGAAAATGTCCATTTGGAGAACAAGATTGTTTTGGAAAATTTAATTACAAAAACAGTCTTCTGGCATTTTAAATGGACATTTCTTAAGACCACTGCAGCTGTTTTTGGCCAGCCGGAGTGTAAAAGGCATAATACAAGTGAAACAGGCTTATCCATTTATCCCTCGATTTGTTCAAGAAAATATAATTTTCAGACCAAGAGAAGACTATTTTTGAAAATGTACCACTGGAATGACTGGCTCGGTTATCAAGCCAGTCATTCCAGTGGTAAAGTCTCAAAAATAGTTTTCTCTTGGTCTGCAAATGGACATTTCCCAAGACCACTGCAGAAGCCATTTTTGGCTGATATGAATGTTAAAGGATTAATATTGCAACTTAGGCAGCTTTGTCATAAATGTCAAAAAGTAACTCAGTCTGATTGTGTCAACTTTATACCATTTCTGACAAAAGCTTTTGACAAACATTATTGTTGCGAGTGACAAATAATACATGTAGTTGCTGTGCAACTAATAGTCATTAAAATGTTGAACTTGGTTAATGACAAATTTTAGGTGTAGTGAACTGCAGTATCAGAATTAGGTATTAAGATTCAATGTAATGGACCTTTCCCCGTTTTAGCTATAGCCCGCCAATCTCTAGGTAAGCTCCACCCACACCTCGCTCGATCGATCCCTGAACTCCCTGACTATCACTTTTCCAGAAAACTATACAGGTAGTCGTTGAATATTTTGAAAATAAATATTCAACAAAATGTTTGGTAAATAGTAGACATACAATTCGCACACCGTGTCGGACTATTAAGCGCTGAAGACTGACTAAATCGAGTCATCCATGCCATAATTAATTATGACATCATCCTACACATCACTTAGTTGATTATGATGTCATAGGACATCAGATGATGGATGGATAAACCAGAATGGCCCATTAAGCGTACATCATGTAGTGTACCGTAATATCAGTGACATATTAAATAGAGTTCAATGTAATTGTGCTAAACTTTATTATATTACACCAGTTAGCAGATTTATACGGCTTTATTTTCATGTAAATCTTCCAGGCCTGAAGTCTCACTATCATAGGGCAAGCCAATTGTCCGATTTAGTCCGTCATAGATGCTTAATTATCCGTCAAGTTGTACGTATTTGTATGTGTATACTATTTAATAAACATACTGTTGAAACCAATTTGACTGGGCTCTGTTGCATCCATAGGCAGTTTCAAAATATTCAACAGCTTACCTTTATAGCTTTCTGGATATTGAGATTCAAAGAGTGCAGGGATTAATTGATCCCAACATGGGCCAAGCCTGGGCGGAGCTTAGCTAGAGATGGATGATACAATGTAGCTAAAACTGGATCCCTCCAGTAACACTAACTCATATTAGCCAAAAATGGCTTCTGCAGTGATCTTGAGAAATATTGATTTGCAGACCAAGAAGACTATTTTTGAAAATTTACCACTAGAATGACTGGCTCGATAACCAAGAGAGTCATTACAGTAGTATATTTTCAGAAACAGTCTTATCTTGTTCAGCAAATCGACATTTTCCATGAGAAAATTTAAATTTTCATGAACAAATTTGAGTGTTAAAGGGTTAATAACAGTGAGCATTGAGAAGCTATGCATAAATTTAAAGAAAACCCTCTCATCTCACAAATAACTTTTTAATCAGGTGATATGAAATATGCCAGTCATAAACTATGCATGGCATTTTAAGATTTTTATCATGTCATTAAAGACAAATATTCAGGCTTTAATAGTTGATTGGTGATACATTCTTTACTGTGACTTACAACGAGTACAAGTTGGCCTGTCTGTTTATCTGTCTGTCCATCAGTCTGTATAATTGTTGTCATGGCTGGCAAAGTGCCTTAACTTGCGACTACAGCCCGCCACACCTGTTCTAGTCTAAGATGGGCGTGATGTACTTTTTAACCAATCAGAAAGTCTGCCTCGGTATATATATATATACAAGTTCATTGTTTGGCAACATGGTGTATTAAAGCAACCATACACCTACATTTGTAAGCTGTTGAATATTTTGTAATTAATTTAACTGGAACCTAAGGCAGCAACAGCTTCCAGTCAAATTACTTTCAAAATAATCATCAATATGGTAATTATTACATAATAAAGAACATGACATCATATCCTATCCCTTGAGGAGACAAAATGGCTGTGATCTCTGGCACATATCATCATTAACGCATTAGAGCAAATCACTGTGATACAGTTTATCAGCGGATAAGGAATTCACCAGGAAGACATTTACATATACATGTATATGAAATCTATATACCTTAACCTATCAGGTAGTACGATACAACATTTGAGGTGAGATTAGTACACCTTTTAACCTTTAACACTCATATCAGCCAAAAACACCTTCTGAAGTGGTCTTCGAGAAATGTCCACCAAGAGATTACTAACCAAAAATAGTCTTCTCTCAGTCTGCAAATGAACATTTTCGATGACAAAATTGAAATTTCTTGAACAAATTTGAGTGCTAAAGGGTTAATGGTTAAATTTGAGTAAGAAAATGTAATCATTTTCCTATTCAATGTCCACTTACAGGCCAAGAGAAAACATGTTTTGAAAATTTATCAATGGAATAACTGGCTCGGGCTCGGTTCTCGAGCCAGTTAATCCAGTGGTAAATTTTCAAAAATTGTATTCTCTTGGTCTATAAATGGACATTGAATAGGCAGATGATTACACTCAAACAATTTCTACATCCTGGAGAGGTAACTAATATTTCTTTATTATGTGTTCTCTTAGTCTGTAAATGAACATTCCACAAGACCTCTACAGAGGCCGGTTTTGGCCGGCTTGACCATTAAAGGTCCATAATGTCGCACATATGTTTAATCCTTTAATTGTCAAACTGGCCAAAACCGGCCTCTGGTCTTGAGGAACGTCGATTTGCAGGCCAAGAGTATTTTTGAAAATGTACCACTGAAATGCCTGGCTCGATAACCGAGCCAGTGATTCCACTGGTAAATGTTATAAAATATTCTTCTCCTGGCCGGTAAATGGACATTCAATAAGAAAATATTTGGATCTTGACCAAATCTGTTTATTAAAGGGTTAAACTAACACATTATGAGAACTTAGTGGCTGTCAACCTTTCTCTAAAACACATATAGTTTTACAAATTACATGTAGTTATCATTTATCAGCAATCACATACATTTTTTATAGTGGTGAAGCAGATTGGCAAAAAATTGTTGTTAAACATTTCAATAGTGGCTAGATTGATGTATAAACCAGGCCCATTACAGCAGTGACACTCACATGTATCATAAGGATTTGATTTTTTTACTGATATCATCTAGGGTTTGTGAAAGAGTACTGTAGTTGCAATGGACACATTATTATTATTATTATTATTATTATTAGCCTTTTAACCTCAAACATGTTCAAGAAAATTTCAATTTTCTCATAGAAAACGTCCATTTTGCCGACCAAGAGGATATTTTTGAAAATTGACCACTGGAATGACTGGCCTGGTTATCGAGCCAGTCATTCCAGTGATAAATTTTCAAAAATAGTCTCCTCTTAGTTTGCAAATGGACATTTCTCAAGACCACTGCAGAAGCTGTTTTTAGCTGATATGAGTGTCAAAGGGCTAACACTCAAGCTGGCCAAAAGTGGTTTCCGCAATGATCTTGTGTAATGTCCACCAGCAGACCATAAGTACTAGTTTTAAAAATGTATGACTGGAAGCATGGCTCGATAACCCAGCCATTCATTCCAGTGGTAAATTTTCCAAAGTAATCTAAGCCTATGGATCTTTTTATGGACATTTTCTGTGAAGAAATTAAAATTTTCTTGAACAAATGTGGTGTTTAAAGGGTTAATAAATCATGTACACACTCTCTTCAAATTTCAATCTCCAAATATCCACAAGAAGTATGCCTATGATCTACAGTACACTAGTGACAGGAAATGTCAGGAGATGCTCATTGTATTTGATATATGACTGGTCAGCCTGCTCAGACATTCAGTGGTTAAGGGTTAGATAGATTTAATGTGTGGCTGACTACAGCAAGTGCCTCATACCCATATGGAATGTTATCAATAAATCTTCGTGTAATTGTCCATTTAAATTGTTTTATGGCTGTAGTGTAGAATATGTATGTCCAGATGACATGTGGCCACAATGCTCTGACCATCACCATGTACACTCCCCATGTGGTGACCATGTGCATGCAGTGGTCAAGATTACATACACCTAGGTCTTGATTGTTCTAGTCTTAACCCTCTCCACCCCACCCCTGTCCAAAACCCAGCAGCTGTAGTGGTCTTGAGGAATGTCAATTTGGAGGCCACAAGACTATTTTTTACATTTTACCACTGGAACTAGCACTAAGAACGCCTGTCTTGATAAAAAAGACACTCATTCAGTGGCAATTTTAGACTGGACTGCATGCCAGGTATCTAGCCCTTTTGTTTTTCCGCATATGACTCATGTTATGATGGCGAGAAATAAGAATTTCTATGGCATCAGCATGATATGGTACGTACATGTATGGCATGTCATGGTATGTTATCACATGCATAGCGCCGGACGAGGTAGGGGAAAAATGTGATGTCTCTGCCCTATGGAAGCTTTGAGAATTATGCAAAATCACATTGAACATGATTGACCACTGGATACAGTACGATCATGAAAATGCATATTATTTTCCGCATCAAACAAAATCCCCATGGTATTACACAATGAAAATGTCATTAGAAAACTAAAACTCAAGACTGAACACTAAAGCCTACATGTAACAGTCCTAAAACCTAGAGCTAGGCAACACTGGCAAAGTGGCAGAGGCATCACTATGGACATTAAATTTAATGTGTGTGATTCTAGATGCACCTTCTATCTTGTGAAATGACACATTAAATTTAAGAGATCAACTTTTAAGCATTCGCTTCAGCACCTGTTTATGTAATCATAGCCTTAGTGCACCAATTCATAAGGACAAGCAGATGGTCCACATAGCACCATGTTTATATGTATACATGAATGTTTGTGCATTAAGAAAGACTTCGTTGAATCAAATTCTCATTGAATTAAAACCTTACCCAGTGAAGGCAAATTGTCCTGAAAATAATCAACGTTCAACCTCTGAAAAAATATGGAAAAATTTAATGATTTACTTTTTGCAAGCGTTCTAATATGCATAGAACAAATCTTATTAAACTAATAAAATCCCGCAAAGCAATTCTAAATGGAGCGAGAATTTTGTATTAAAATAATAGACTGTGGCGTATGTAAGCGAGAGACGCATTTTTCATATATATACTTAGTCATCCAAGAAAGATATTTGCTGTTTGATTGTGAAATTTCTATGTTTTCCCCAAGTTTAACGAAGCCGCCATTGCATGCCATCTCACCCAATATCCAAGCGGTCATTCTGGCTCGGGTGTAAAAGCGATCTATAGGCCAATATGCTTTACGGCCGTAATATGATTGCGTCTCAATTTCACTTATGCCTTACTATATATACACGTTGAAATCCCAATAAACTCAGAACGTGAAAATCCTATGCGAGCCTGTTGGAACTGTTGAATATTTTGAGACTACGCTTGCCTGACAGCAACGACGTTTTGCAAATTTAATTTTAAAATATTTAACAGGTTAGTTTTTAAGAATTGGCTATGAATTCTTGTCAAAGAAGTCTATAACTGACGACATGTGCGCAGTTAACAAGTTGTCACCGAAGAGCCGCAGTCGCCACTAAATTCAGCTCATTTGAGCGTGAATGACGTCAGATACCACTGCGCAGAGGCACGATGGACGCGCTCTCAATGACCAAATAATGCTATGTTCAAAAGGTAACTTAAGGGTTGTCAATAAACGAATGTGTCTGGAAGTCAGTTATATTGTATGGTCATGTCACACTATTATTTCAATACAAAAATCTGGCTTCATTTAGAATCACTTTAATGAATCAAATGTCTATTGAAAAACTCTTCTAATTCCTGGATTAAAAGGAGACAATCACCAAGAAATAAACTAAGTCTAGACCACGTAAAAGTGCATAACTGGGGAAAAAAATCCAGAAAATCAATTTCATTATGATGCAGACTGAATGCAAGGATGATATTCATGTAGACAAATTTATTGAGATCTGACAGTAGTCCTACATTAAGTAAATGTCCATTGGAAAACTAACATTTAAAAAATTTTTCAGTTGCAAAATAAAGTCCAGCTGAACAATCTTGGATCTCTATAATGACGCAAGGATGCTTTCTGACAAATTTGGTTGCAATTAACCTAGTGGCTTCGATCTGACAAGTCGTTTCAAGGGAAAAGCTGATGACAGAGAGCCGGTCGAGAGAGGGATGGTCGGCATGGCATACGCTCGCTTGGCCTTTCATACCAGTTGAGCTAAAAATGGTCCCTACTGACAGGTGGACCCTAATTTATAGAACTGGCAGACTAGGGATTAGCTTTCGTAACCAAATAATGCTGGGCCACTACGGCTACTATTATGATCACGCGTCTAAAAAAGTGTCATCTATTGACCCCAACATCAGTGTCCAACATAGACAGATTATTTCCTTAGTAAGCTTTGAGACAAATAATATATCCATCTCCACCTCCCCACCCTGATGACAATCCTGACACCCTGCCCAGGGCTATACGCTTACTGGGCCATGTCTGAGTGTGTTCACCAGCCCACTGAACTCCCCCCCCCCCCCCCCAGAACTCATCCACGGTCCACCCCATTCTGTCTCATATAGACATGAACAAGATAAATAGATCTAATTCAGCACAGTCCACATGCATAATTTCCACAGGAAAGTGAAATATGAGAAACACATTTCTAATCGATCACAACATTAAATTATACACTATTAATAACGCTGCAAGACCAAAGATACCCTTTTATTGCCACGCCCGACAAAACCAGCCTTCAACAATTCCCATTTGCAGGCTAAGAGAAAAAAGTTTACAACTGAAATAACTGAGCCAGTCAATATTGCTGCACTATCATTGAAAGTGAGGCTGAATGGCAGCCTAAATTAGCCTGATATTCTATTAGCATACTGGAACCGCTGCACTGTGACTGCAAACTAGCAGTTACATAGATTCAGCAAGACATTGGCCCCACAGGAGCAGAACAGGCTCTTGTCAGCAGGGATGTTTTGTCGCTGCTTGATCAAGTGATTTGCACTTGCTTTACCACTAGTCTGATCTATTGCGCTGTACATTTCTAGATCAGTCAAATGAATTATCAAAATATCAACTGACATTTAGCAAGGATGTTCTTTAGCGGCTAGTGGGACAGCTGCTATCCAATCTATAACAGACCTCAGGGAACCCACTCAGACTGGTAGTTCAAACCTAGTTGCATGTGCTTGGCCAAAAAAAATCCATAATGCGATCCATAATGGGTGTGGCTTGTGGTTAGGGTGGACCGAACGAAGCTCCATCTGGTCAGCTCACATCTATTAATTCCCATGTTCCAATGACCTTTCTTGCGGTATTTGTTGATCAAGCCAAATACATATTAGTCATATCCATAATCCTACACAATTACAGTAAGTACTGTAGGCAGACGATGTATACCACTGGTTAAAACCCCACATCACAGCCACATAGGACCGTATATTGAAAAGATATATTTAATGGTAAAATTCTGGAGAATGATAAAGCTAAGCTTGCATATCTACAGATAGTAAGTATATATAGACTTACTATCTGTCAGTGACCAGTCAGATTTGAAGAATCTTTGGCACACTTACAGCACCCTGTCAGTGATTGCACACATATAATGAGCACTTTAGCATTCAGTCAGCTTAGACCATAGAAATGTACTATAATATAGTACATTTCTATGGCTTAGATGCCGTTACCAAATGCCAGCTGTATTTTCTCAGTCAGTGGAATGGTCTCAGCTGCTAATCAACTGCATTGTAATTACTGGAGCAGTGGTAAATCAGCTATACTGCTGATCGATTCAGATTTGCACTAAGGTCGCAATGGCTGATTGGCCTCTAATAAAATTAGGTCCAAAATATTCAAAAGAACATTTCTTACATCATGTTCAAAATTGTACTATGGGTCAAACAACATAATATCTACGTTTCCTATTCCCTACCTACCTGCAAGAATGTGCGACCGACCTACTAACCCTCAAAATGTTGCTACCTCAATATTTCTACTGCCATATTTGTTGAATCTTCAGTGGTTTTTTTATCAATTTTCGACCGTTGTTTGATACAATTTGATACATATTTAGCAAAAACATGGTAACAGAGACACCAACCCCTACATGCGCCTACACAAATAAATTTTGGGGGGCATGCAATAGGAACCATATACATGTACGACTTTGATTGGCCTAACTAATGTGTTTCTGGTTTTGATTGAGTAACTCACATAGCAAATTTGGTTGAATTCCACAAACTTCGGCTTCTACCACGCTCTTCCACCCCCTCACCCCAGGGGCAGAACCTAATGTAAACATTCTCATAAACCAAAATTTTTGGTTGAATACAGTCAAGTTTGACTTATTGACCCCTCTCCCCCACCCCTCCCCGCAGACGATCGGAGTACATAGTTTACCATGGCAACATGGGATTTTACAACTGACCCTGAATTATCATGGTTGGTAACGAAATGCCATGAATTCAACCATGGTCAAAACATGTTCATCATGCCCAAAGCATGGTTGGTCAGGGTCAGTAAGGGCAGACTATCTTTTACCATGGTAATAAGTCACAACCATTGTTGAGTTGGTTCTACATTTGTACCATGTTAGACCATGGCATGACTGACCAAACCATGTTTCACCATGGTTGAAACCATCACAGAGGTAGTCAGACTGGTCAGACTGATCAGACATGTCTTACTATGGTCACAACCATTGTCGAGCTTGTTAAACCCTGGTCAGAGCATGCTTGACCATGTCAAACTGATCTGACCATATTTTACTGTGGTTTCAACCATTGCTGAGCTGGTCAGATCATGGTTTACCATGATTTCAGAGTTGTCAGACCATGTTTGGCAATGGGCAAACCTATTAGACTTAAATGGACATGACCATGTTTTACCATGGTTGCATAGTCAATGCTGCCTTGCCAAACAATGCTTCCTGAAGCAATACATTGACCCAGCAGTCTCTTTGCAGTGGTGCCATTTCTCTGCTGCTTGATCAACTGATTTGCTGCTGCGCTGAGCCATTACAACTGCCTAGGTAGTCCAAAATCAATCGAATATCTTAATCCTTGCAGCGGTGCTACTTTTCCGCTATTTGGTCAACCGATTTTGAGTCTCAATTGGTATAATGCTACCTTTTAAAAGCAATAGTGAGGCGGATATGTAACAAATTTGAGGTAAGATGTTCCATTCTGGCAGAAAGCATGAAATTTGGCATATAAGTGGTTTAAGGTATGCTGAACATAATTAGATGTGGTGCCACATGATTCTAGCAAGGGAACCCATTCAAAATGGCGGATTCAAAATGGCCGCCTTCCCAGCGGAAAATCTGCATTACTCAAGTTCTAGATGGAGTAGAGGGCTGGAATTGATGTCAAATTAAGGGTTTCTTGGGTCACTAGTTATGATTTTACCCATTACAATACTCTAAATAGATAAGCATGCTGAAAAAATATATTATTATTATTATTGTTGTCGTTGTTATTGTGGTCGCCATCGTTGTTGTAACATTTGTAAATTAGTAGTATTATTGCTAAACGTTTGTACACACATGTTCCGGGCGGAACATTTTAGAAACAAGTTTTCGCTACTCAAGACAATTGGTCTACACGTTTTCTCCAGTAAAAGTAATTGTATGCCAGTCCCTCGCTTCGCCAAGCATTATTTATTATTATCACAGAAAATGAAGCTGCTTTGCAACGATGGATGGTGTCAGGCCCAGAAATAGGAAGGATGATCAGCGAGTACAAAGTGAAACATACACACAGAAATATCAATGATAACTGTCACCATGAGCAGATTCCGAGTAAGCAGAAATTGTTTGCTTCAAACACAATTTGTCTTATTGATGCAATCGAGGAAATGGGAAACCCATTTTTAGATGACAGTTTTGACTTAGTGACTCTAGATACCAAAGTCATTATGTCCGAGTCTGTAGTGAATGTGATCCGAACAGCAGAAGAACTAGGCATCAGACAGTACCACGCTTTCGTCGCAGATCGACTATCTGTATCATCAAAATCGGTATATGACCCAATCCAAAAGAACAATTTGGCTTTGTTCAAATCAAAACAGAGGAAGAGTACCAGAACCAACAAGAAGCGTGTTGCAATGAAGAGAGATGTACAGTTATTCTCTAGACTGTACATTTCCTGGCAATCCAGAGACGGAGACCTTGATTCATTCTTTGAGCATGAGAATCATCCATGGCCCCCATCACTTGCTGAGAGCAACGCAATGCGCCAAGGCAGCAAATCAGATCTGATGGGATGTTTGGAAAAGCATTAGTAGCTTATGCAGCTGATTGTCCAGAGGTTGAAGTGAAGATCATTGACGGAGCAGCTATGATGCATAATCTAGATCCCAAGAAATCAAACGTGGTTGTGAACACATTTGGAGATTTTGCAGAGCACGCCTTCCTCCCACACATTGCTAGACAACTACAGACGGTTAAAAGATTGGATGTTGTATGGGACGTGTATAAGGCGGGAAGCTTGAAGACACACGCTAGAGAATTACGGGGACATGATGAAGCGCTTCGTGTTGCATCGAGTACAAGACTCTCTCAAAACTGGAAAACTTTCCTACGAGTTGATGCAAACAAAACAGGCCTCTTCACCTTTCTCGCACATAAATTGGAGTCATTCGAGCTACCAGAAGGAAAGATACTCATCACAACATGTGAGAAAAACGTGCTGATGAGGCCAGAGCATGACGTCTCACAACTCGCGCCATGCATGCAAGATGAAGCAGATGGTAGAATGTTGCTCCACGCCTTCCATGCATATCACTAAGGTTATCAAATAATAATGATTCATGCCACAGATACACACGTTGTAGTCCTAGCCATACGGACAGCTAACTTTCTTCATGGGTGTGATCTCTGGGTCACATTTGGCCATGGGAAGACCTTCCGCTATGTATCAGCTCATGGCATTGCAACAGTTTTGGGTGCAGAAGCGTCACAAGGACTGCTATTTATGCATGCTTTCTGTGGGTCTGACACTGTGTCTGCATTTTGTGAGATTGGCAAGAAGACAGCTTGAAAAGTTTGGAGGACTTCAGATCTATTCAAGTCACTATTTAGGAGACTGTCTGATGCCGCGGCGTCTCTGTGTGACAATGACATGGAAACGTTGGAGAGGTTTGTCGTACTACTGTACAAACGCACATCACCATTATCAAAGGTTAATGAGGCACGAAAACGACTTCGCTTTTGGCAACAGGCAGCTAGAAAACATTCCTCCGACCAGTGCAGCTCTGCTGCAACACACCAAACGTGCTGCGTTCCAGGCAGGTCATCTTTGGGGCCAATCACTCCACGCAAATGCAAAAATGCCATCGCCAGCTGACAGAGGTTGGGTCAGAGATGGAGACACTTGGTCACCGCAATGGAGTTTGCTTGCAGACGCATCTAAGGCATGCCGGGAACTCGTGAAATGTGCTTGCAAAAGTAATTGCACTGGCAGATGCAAATGCTATAAATCCAACTTACCGTGTACGCAGTTGTGCTGATGCGGTGCATCATGATTCAACAATCAACAGCATCATGTATAGCCTTGCATACTCTAATAGGATAATTGAACGTATCTATAACGACCATTACTTGGTTCGATATTAAGAAATCAAGTAATTTTAAACTATTTCTAGATACTATATTGCTTTTGTTCTCAAGAGATGGATCTTTTAGATAACACGTCTTAAAGAGCCACCGTCTTTTGACATCAAACACAGGTGGTCGCTATGGAAGGATTGATATTTACATATTTAGAGTATTGTAGTGAGTAGAATTATAACGATTGACCCATGAAACCCCTAATTTGACATTAATCCCATCTCTCTACTCCGTCTAGAGCTTGAGTAATGCAAATTTTCCGCTGGGAAGGCATCCATTTTTAATCCGCCATTTTGAATAGGTTCCCTTGGTAGAATCATGTGGGCCCGCATCTAATTATGATCAGGATACCGTAAACCACCTATATGCCAAATTTCATGCTTTCTGCCAGAATGGAACACCTTTTTCACATATCTTCCCTACTACAATACTTAATTACATATTACAATTGCCCTGGACCAAGAGCATTGCTATATTTTTTGTTAGCTGTTGAAACTTCATAATGGTAAAGTTCTCTTGGCACTGACATACAGATTAGCTAAAAGCCTTCAGGTGCTGACCATGAGAATACTATCATGCATTTATAGAACTCTCTGATAGAATTACATCTATCTTTAGCTACATCAAAGGATAAGGTAGCAATTCACTGATCCATTAGCTCAGATGAGTCCTATAGTTGCTACTGGTCAGGTTTAGCCGTTTAACACTCATATCAGCCAAAAACGGCTACTGCAGTCGTCTTGAGAAATGTCCATTTGCAGAGGAAGAGATGAGAATTTTTTTTAATTTACCACTGGAATTACTGGCTCGATAAGCGAGCCAGTCATTCCAGTGGCAAATTTTCAAAAATACTCTTCTCTTCCTCTGCAAATGGACATTCTCTATGAGAAAATTGAATTTTTCATGAAGAAATTTAAGGGTTAAAGCTCTTCATGCACATATAAAGGGATAAGAAAGTGATGATTGATTCAGCAAGATGCCCATTACCTGAGCATAATAGCTACATTGTCAGAGATCAGAAGAAATGCAAAATGGACATGTTCCTGGTCACAACAAAACATAACAAGATATGATTACAATGTAAAGGTTACCACGATTAATCACACACACACCCTACCAATCTGATTAGCACGATCAATCACACACACCCCACATAATCATGATGATTACTACGATCAATCACAAGCCCATTACCCGAGCATAATAGCTACATTGTCAGGGAGCAGAAGAAATGCAAAATGGACATGTTCATGGTCACAGCAAAACATTATACCAAGATATGATTACAATGTAAAGATTACCACAATCAATCACACACACACCCCGGCCCACATAACCATACACCCTAACAATATGAATACTACTATCACTCACAAGCACCCCACATAACCATACATCCTATCAATCTGATTGCCACGATCAATCACACGCACCCCACATAACCATACACCCTAATAATCTGATTACCACAATCAATCACACGCACTCCACATAACCATACACCCTAACAATCTGATTACCACGATCAATCACACGCACCCCACCTAATCATACACCCTACCAATCTGATTACTACATATGATCAATCACACCACCCCACATAACCATACATCCTACCAATCTGATTACCACGATCAATCACAGGCACCCCACAAACCATACACCCTATGAATCTGATTACTACGATCAATCACACACACACCACACATAACCATGCACCATAATAATCTTATTACCACAATAAATCACACGCACCCCTCATAACCATTTACCCTATCAGTTTTCTATGCAACCCAGCAGATAATGCACACATTGTATTACAATGACGATAGAAGAATTTGATCTGCAAGAAAATACATGTATACTAAGTCTGCATATTAAGTTTTAAAAACAAACACAATCAAAGGCTCCACACCCTTAATTAAGCCCACCCCTCCATCACCAAAGCCACCTTTTTGTTACCTCCTCTTTTAATTTCCGACTTTGAGGAATTTTTCGTCAGATCATAACCTGAGATTGTGGAGTCATAATTGTCACAACATTTCAATTTGAGCCTTTTCAGTTAACTAGTTTCTGAGATATTCATAAATCTGGAATTTGATCCGATCTGCATATAATATCTTTAATCCTGATCATGACCAATGTACCCATGGAAATCCTCTTTTACAAGACAACCCTTGTTGTGCCAATACGGATTAGTAGTTTCTGAGATACAGATCCATGCACGCCCACAGACATACAAACAGAACACAATGCAATTTACATCCGCAGTATAAGGGTTAACCGTTTAACCCTCATATCAGCCAAAAACAGCTTCTGCCAGTGGTCTTGAGGAATGTCCATTTGCAGACCAAGAGAAGAATATTGTTTAAAATTTAGCACTGGAATGACTGGCGCGATAACCGAGCCAGTCATTCCAGTGGTAAATTTTCCACATGTGTGATGAGGTTGATGATCGACAGTCAACAAAATTTGAATCAGATATTAAACATAGATTTTTAGTTTTTCTAACCTTCACCTCAATAGCGGAAGAGATATTGTATTATACTTTATCCATTTAATTTTATCTGTCTGTCTCTACAGCAATGGCTCACGGACACTATATTGATTAAATTTGATTCAAATTGTAACACAAGAAAGCATGTTCCAACCAATTCCAATATTCCATATGCGCATAAATGGATGCAGAAACAACTTCGAAACAAGACCATCGCCCTCCCGTTTTTGTCATGGCATACAAATGTTTTCAGATTGTTTAGATTCTTTCAGATCTACCCGATTTGTCAGATTAGGATAAAATTTCCGAAATCCTAGAGTACAATCACACACTTTCTTGTGCTACATGTAAGATTTGAGCCAAATCAGTCCAGTGGTTTCCAAGAAAAAAAACCAGATTCAGAATTTGATGTGATCCGGATCTGGATCGCGCGTGCGCATGCGCACACAGACTATCTTTCCCTTTCTCAGGTAAATATAGAATTTGATACTATATGGACAGTTCTAGCTTTTATCCAGATTTACACGCATGTTGGCCAGCTCGCACACACCCCTCACACGCATGTACATATACACACGCACACACACACACACACACGCACGCACGCACACACACACACACACATACACACATAGGACATCTACACTCATGTCTCAACACCAGTGATGTTAAATATGCATATATTTAGAAATAATACACTGTATCCAATAATAAAATAAGCACACCTACTCATTGCTACTACGCAATTACAAATGTAGGAAGTATGAACATCGTACATGTATCATAACAGTCGGTACTCATGGATGAGTGATAGTGTTAAACAGGAGCAGCGTTTGTGTTGCGGAAATCATCTTATGACAGTAGTTTCCGAGAAATGTTAATGGGTGGATTAGCATTAACACTATACTAATTATGTTACTTATGCAGGATGTAATGAAGCACAGCAAGCCATCTTTAACTCCATGACCCGGAGTTTGAGGAGCACTGACTGTGAAGCCAGGATAGATGTATGCTTGAAGAGGTTGCAGGATGCAGGGGGATTGCAAGATGCTTACAAGTACTCAAGCTTAGAACATCACAATTAATACTATTCTTCTTTGATGAACCTATCCTTGTTAATGCAAACTATTTGTTACAATATATATATAATACATATTATTATAATATACATGTTTATATGTAACATTCCAGCAGGGCTTTGTTTCTGGAAAATTGTGCTGTTATAAATTGCTCTTGATGATCAATATTTAATAAGGCGAGTGATCACTTCTCTGGTGCAATGGAAATCTCTCAATAAATTTGCACTTGACATTAAAATATTTAGCTAAATTTTGATTTCCGTTTTAAGATCTGGGATGAGCAATTAATTGTTCCCCTGCAATGATCTACCCATTAGTTATATTCATTATGACTAATACCACTACCCCTCACCACCAGCTATGATCGTTATAGTCAGTGAAATAATTGTCTGCTTTCATAAAAGTTTGAGCAAAATCTTGAGGTTCCTTTGTACAATGAGCATATAATGTCAAAGCTCTGGTTAATTCATGCATTCACTAAAGCTCAGCAGTTTAGTTGTCTATACCTGAGCAACAGCAATAAATTAGCAACATCTTCGAAAAATATAAACACCTGTTTTCCTTAATAACTGTCCCTAAAGTAATCTACACTTTTGGCTGTAATATGAGAACTCTTTAACCCTCTAACACTCAAATCAGCCAAAAACGGCTTCCGCACGGGTCTTGTGAAATTTTGATTTGCAGACAAAGCGGACTATTTTTGAAAATTTACCACTAGAATGCCTGCCTCGATAACTGCACCAGTCATTTCAGTGGTAAATTTTCAAAAATAGTCTTCTCTTGGTCTGCAAATCGACATTTTCTATGAGATAACTGACATTTTCTTGAACAAATTCAAGGGTTAAAGGGTAACACTCAAATCAGCAAAAAAAACCAGCTTCTGCTGTGGTCTTGAGAAATGTCCATTTGCAGATAAAGAAGACTATTTTTGAAAATTTACCACCGGAATGACTGGCTCGGTAACCGAGCCAGTCATTCCAGTGGTAAATTTTCAAAAAGTCTCTTGTTCCGTAAATTGACAATTTCTAATTCGCGGGTTAAAGGGTTAATAGACATTAGCCAGCCCAAAGGAGAAACCCGCTGCTTGTGCACTGCACGTCTTGAGCAATGTTCATTTGTACACCAAGAGAAGACTTGTTTAAACTTTATGACAGGAATGACTGGGTAGCTAACTGAGCCCGAGTAGTAGACTGATCTATTGATGAATTCTATGCAGATCATCAAATCATCCTTTGGACTGAAAATGAACAACAACAACAACAACAACAACAACAACAACAACATAATAGGTTTAAGCATAAGTGATGTGAGGCAACTTGATGTGCTGCAACTTGAAGAAAATAACTACATGTCAAAATAAATCTAAACTCTAAACCATTACAGAAAGATCGCTGTGTGCCCAGAATAAAATACATTTCCCAGAAACTAGATTTTGCCTGCAGATTTTACCTGGCAGTCTCCATAGCACAGCATAAACATAAGTCAGTTATCTGTTAGATAGTTTTTCAGTGTTTTAGTAAAAGTCATGATCCTGAAAGATGCTTGTCATAGAATGTTATCAGGACAGAATCACTGTAAGAAGATAGTCAGCTCCTCAGTTTCTAAACAAACTTGTGAGCTGCTGTCTTACTGATAAGCGCAGC
This sequence comes from Chaetoderma sp. LZ-2023a, assembly GCA_034401795.1. Classification (NCBI taxonomy): domain Eukaryota; kingdom Metazoa; phylum Mollusca; class Caudofoveata; order Chaetodermatida; family Chaetodermatidae; genus Chaetoderma; species Chaetoderma sp. LZ-2023a. The sequence continues at coordinate 34,720,880 of CM067369.1, forward strand.
CAGCACACCAGATACAATCAGCACCCAGTATAAGTTAGCATCTTCAATAGTGGCTGCTTTGTGAGGTTATCGGCAACTTATTGCAGCATGTAAGCTTGCAGATCTATCTATCTGGATTCAAAGTTTAGAAAAGTCAACTAACCCTTTATCCCCTCGAATTTGTTCCAGAAAATTTCAATTTTTGTCATAGAAAATGTCTATTTTTGAAAATTTACCACTGGAATAACTGGCTCAGTTATCGAGCCAGTCATTCCAGTGGTAAATTTTCAAAAATAGGCTTCTCTTGGTCTGCAAATGGACATTTCTCAAGACATGTGCTGAAGCCGGTCTTGGCCGATATGAGTGTTAAATGGTTAATGTCATACTGGTATACAGTTACTGTTAGCTGCTACTGGTATTCCGTTATTAATTCCTATATTCAACCCCATAGCCTCGACTACAAACTCCACTAGATGTATTAACTCCAACACTAAAACCGCCGGATAAGAATGGCTTCTGCAGGAGTCTTGAGAAATGTCCATTTGCAAGCCAACAGAAGACTTTTTTAGATGCAATCACTGTAATGACTCGCTCGATAACAGAACCAGTCATTGCCGTGGCAAACTTTCAAAAATAGTCTGCAAATAGATATTTAATATTTTCTATAAAATTGAAATTTTCTTGAACAAACTTGAGGGTCAAAGGGTTTAAATACATCCTCTCTTGCGACTAGTAATCAATTCACGTTTCTGCTTTATAAGAAATCTGCCAAACAGATACTGGAAACTAATGCATAAATCTTAACAATAAAATACTATCAGTTTCCAGTAATATATTTACCTGTTCATCTAGATAAATCTTAAACCGTAACCCTAAATTTGAACAAGAAAATCAAATTATTTGCTTAATGATGTCCATTTGCAGTCCAAGAGAAGACTGTGGTAAATTTTAAAAAAAACAGTGCTCTTGGCATGCAAATGGTCATTCCATGGCATAAGATCAGTGGAGAGGCTTAATTTGATAGGCTTCTTCATGACTGGTTTAATGTAATTAGGACAATTGTATACATGTGAGTAAAATCTCAAGTCAGCATTTGTATACATGTGAGTAAAATCTCACGTCAGCATTTGTATACATGTGAGTAAGATCTCACGTCAGCATTTGTATACATGTGAGTAAAATCTCACGTCAGCATTTGTATACATGTGAGTAAGATCTCACGTCAGCATTTGTATACATGTGAGTAAGATCTCACGTCAGCATTTGAAATATTTGAATACATTCGGAATTAGTACTAATAGACCACAGATGATATCGCATATCAACAATTCACTTTACAAATACTAGTGTTTAACCCTTTATCCATCGAATCTGTTCAAGAAAATTTCAACTTTCTCACAGAAAATGTCCATTTGCAGACAAAGAGAAACCTATTTTTGAAAAATTACAACTGTAATGACCGGCTCGGTTATCGAGCCAGTCATTCCAGTGGTAAATTTTCAAAAACAGGCTTCTCTTGGTCTAAGATGGTCATTTCTGAGGACCAATGCTGAAGCCACTTTTGTCTGATATGAGTGCTAAAGGGGACTCTGATGTCAATATTCTATCTTTTACTGTGTCAATAGCAAAGAATCTGCTGTACATTTTTCAACAATTTTGGTGGATGATGTTGGTGTCTTCTACAGCACTATCTTCCACCAAATTTGTTGAAAAATGTACACCAGTGACATCAGTGTGGTACGGGTTAAGTGGTTCTGGATTTTTAGCAATCCAATAAACCATCATATCCCTTAGTCAGTCAGTCAGTCAGCCAGCCACTCACTGCCAGCCACAAAAGCGTATTCCGGGTTGTAGTTTCAAGAGTTTTTTGCGGATACAGTAATCAAAAGGAACCGGGAATATGTGTAAAAAATTTGGGGTCACACGGTCAAAACCACAAAGACAAAATTAAAAGTCATTTGGCAATAACTCGGGTTCTATTGGATGGATGTCAGGTTGGCCACAGGGTCCCGAAGGTGGGATAATTTGTGGTCAAAAGTCACCAATGACCATGACAACCCACAGCTACCGAGATTCTATCAACCTACATGCACATTAACCTATGAAATTCTATATGTATGATGAAAATATTCTTCTGACGATTTATAATACCTTAAAACTAATTTGGAAACCCTCAAATTCGTTCAGGAAATTTACATTTTTCTCATAGAAAATGTCTTTGCAAACCGAGAGAAGACTATTTTTGAAAGTTTATCACCATAATGACTGGATCAGTCATCGCGTGAGTCCTTCCAGTGATACATTTTCAAAAATAGTCATCTTGGTCTGCAAATGGAGATTTCCTAAGGCCACTGCATAAGTCATTTTTGGCTGGTATGAGTGTTAGAGGGTTAACAACATATTCCATTCAAACACATTTCAAAATCATTAAGCAAGTACTGTATGCTATATTTGATTTAAACCCTTAGCACTCTGATGTCAATATTCTATCTTTTACCATGTCAATAGCAAAGAAACTGGTGTACATTTTTCAACAATTTTGCAGGACGATGTTGCTGTCTTCGACAGCACCATCTCCCACCAAATTTGTTGAAAAACGTACACCAGGTCATCTTTTAATTTAATAATTTAAAATTCTGATATCAGTGTGGTACGGTCAAAATAGGTTATGATAGCCTAATTTTAAAATCAAATATAGCATACAGTACTTGCTTAATTGGTTACAGTTTTGACACCCAAGGATTTCACGATCAAAATATAGTTAATTAGATCTGTGGGTCAAACCGAATGTATCTAGGGTATAAGTCTCCATAAATATTTCAAACCTGTTGAACAGGTCAGCTAATGTCACACTATATTTATTATAATACATAGATTTGCTTTGGTAGATTGTATCAGACATATTTAATAATATATTCATACACTATTGTGTCATGAAATACAATCCTCATGCAGACTGTAAATATTATTACTACCCCTACATTTGTACTTTGACTGGGTTTAAGATTTAAGTATTAAAGTAAATTTATTTATGTATGCATCATTAAAACTGACTCATCCATAATAAACTTGTTTTATTTAAATATTGAATTCCTTAAGTTTGTTATAATTGGATCACGCATAATTATTGGCATCTCTAATAAGAGGGGTGGTGTATTACGGAGGTCTGTAGAGACACGCCACCGCCACCCAACAACTGTCTGAGCCTCAGCACAGTATACAGTATATTATTAGGAATATGTTGCAAGGGGGGACAACTCAACTGCAACTATAGATCTCTTGCCAAGCTACAGCGCTGGCAGTCAGTCACCTCTACCTCTGCACAACACTGCCACCATTCTCCCCTCAAATATGATGCGAACAGTTGTTTATAAACAAGCTGGAATTTCACTCTGACACCCCCTGACCAAGTTTCTACATGGTATAATCCTGAACATTGATCCATCTAAATAGTGCTTTTGCAAGGCAGAGAGCTCAGAGCTGTACTGGCTGCCAGTGGGCGAAAGTCTTGCTTGGTGAAGTGCACTAATTATTGGACAGAGTCATTCTTCAGACTGGATGAATAGGATACTGGTCACATGCCTGATGCAGATTGTGATGGTGGTCACTATAGGCAGGCTTGTTACAGATTGTGTCTGTGGTCACTATAGGCAGGATGGATGCAGAGTGCGGCGGTGGTCACTATAGGCAGGTTGGATGCAGATTGTGGTGGTGGTCACAATAGGCAGGCTGGATGGAGATTGCGGCTATGGTCACTATAGGCAGGCTGGATGCAGACTGCGGTGGTGTCACAATAGGCAGGCGGGATGCAGATTGCGGCGGTGGTCACTATAGGCAGGCTGGTCACCATGGTCAGGATGGAGATTTTAGGATCAAGTTTAATCCTAATACACAAGAATACCTATAATAAAGTTTCAGTCAAATCAGGTGCCAGCCAGACACACACCAGGCACTCTCTTCAGGGACCTAAGAGATTTGATCAAGTCTGGCATACAAATTAATTATGCACACTGAATTAACACATGGCATATCTCACACAATTTACAAACCCTAAGTGACCAGCTTATGTCCTGAGATAGTGCCCACTATTTTGGCAGATGGTATCGTAATACACATCACTCACCAGAGCTCTATATAAGCTTTTCAGTAACTGAGTAAATTTACTCCTAAATTCTTCGTGAATTGGTTTTTTAAATAATTGGATTTACTATTTTAAGCTAAATTGTTATATAACACACATTTTTAGATATAGAAATGAAATTAATTGAGTAATTGGCTATTTCGGTACTCCAATTTAATTAACTGAGTGACTGGCCATTTTTATTTGGTAAAATACCCAAAAAATCTGCTTACCTGAATATCAATATGCATAGGAACAGGGGGGGGGGGGGGGGGGGGGGGAGTACTCTCCCCACAGGTTTTCCCTCTCCCAAAGTGTATCCCCCCATACACCCCCACCCTTATAGGTTTTGGCCCCACCCATAGTTCAGCCAATAACCCCCACCCCCCCCCTCCCAGGGCAAGACATGTTCCTCCACAATAGACCTTTCCCACATTAGCCTAGTTTGGGAAAATACCTTCCCGGAATGCATCGCTCATACCACTTCTGGCTAGTATACGCGATAGTCGACGTGCAAGCAGCATTACTTTACTATGGGAATCGGATACAGCGCACTTTAGGCAGTGCATATGAAAAACTATCCTCATAATATTTTTGAAGTAATACATAATCGGAAAGCTAAAGCAATTTTCTATACATTTCTGTATTAGTTTTTATCGTTTTATAAAATTTAATACAGTTGATTGCAATTTTAAAATATCCCCTATTGTCCACTTGATTTAATGAATCTAAGTCGAATGTATTTTATATATGCAAATAATTCAGTGACAATGTTACAAAAATATAAAATATACTGCATTAATGTTTCGGCAATTGAATGCGCTTTCCAATGATACATGATTTGAATAATATAATGATTTTAGTTTATCATAGGAATGGTTTAGATTGTGGTATATGTTAGTGCAAAAGTAACTCAACGCGGGTCAGCGGCGGTACCAGCCAGCAGTTTTGCCCTGAGCGTTGATTTAGGGGAACCCTGGCACAATGACGTCACTGAGGGAAAGGCGTATTGTTATCCACAGCCATGGCACTCACTATACACTATATATCCATTTTGAAGCCACAAGATGTTCATTCCATTATAACACCTTAAATGGACAACCAGGCTCTGAGCGGGTCTTGACAAATGACCATTTGCAGACAAAGAAGACGTTGGCAAGATAGCACCGGAATACCTGGTTCAATAATCAGAAATAGTCTTCTCTTACATTTAATGGACATTGATCAGCCAGAAATAGCTGCAACCACTCTTGACCATGATAGTGTAAAGACGTGTGATAACCTGTCTAAAAGAGTTTATCTTATGGTCCTAAAACACAGGTGCTAGATCAAGCAGGTTTAAATAAATACATACATATATATATATATATATATAAACTAACAGGACTTATAATGACATGTCTAAGCTCTATCCAGTAGAAATTGATGTGACATCTATCAATGCAGAATCTGTATAGGGCAGAGAATTCGACTGTAATTACATGATTATGTTGTTGACTGCAGTCAGGTCTAATCAGAACACATACTAAAGAAATATTTATGAGCAGAACTAAGTGGCTTATAATACTGTAGATGAGACCACTTTTAGCTATTACCCCGCCCATTGTTAGCTAAGATCCTCCTACACTTTGCCGTGTTGGGATCGATCGAACCCTGAATGCCCATATCAAGGTAACTATACAGGAGAGCTGTTTAATATTTTGAAACTAATGTGACTGGGAACTGTTGCTGTTGGCAGCAACAGCACCAAGTCAAATTAGTTTTAAAATATTCAACAGAATGTTTATTAAATAGTATACAAACAATTTGTACACATGACGCAATGATCACAGATTATTTAAGAATCCACGACAGACTTAGACACATGTACGCCCTTCATTATATACATGTATTTTGATTGTGACCTCTGCCTACCAGTGACGTAACCGATGACATCATATACATGATAGTATACTTTGAGTGACAGATTGGACACCTCCATTATTGGTACTGTACGCTCCCTTGGAACAGCTTGGCACACGCAGAACACATAATGTACAAATGGACTATAAAGTACTCATATGCTATGGTATTTATAATACACCTTTCCCACATTGACATCATTACCTGGGAGTCCCCTAAATCAATGCTCAGAGCAAAACGTCTGGTTGGTAACGCCACCAACAAGCAGCTGACCCGCATTCAGTTACTATTGCACTAAAATACACCGCAATTTAAACCGTTCCTATGATAAACTAAAATCACTATATATTATTTAAGTCATACAGCATTGGAAAGTGCATTCAATTGTCTAACCAGTAATGCATTATTTTTATTTTTTTTTTGTAACTCTTTCACTGCGTTATTTTCGTATATAAAATACACAATCATATCCAAATTCATTAAATCTTTATTGCAATAATAATAATAATTATTGGCATCTCTAAGAAGAGGGGTGGTGTATTACGGAGATCTGTAGAGACTCGCCACCGCCACCCAACAATCATCTGAGCCTCCGCACAGTATACAGTATATTATTAGGAATATGTTGCAAGGGGGGACAACTGAATTGCAACTGTTCGCATCATATGGGACAATAGGGGCTTTTTTAAAATTAACCAACTAACTGTATTAAATTTAAAAAAACTATAAAAACGAATACAGAAACGTATAGAAAATTGGCTTCGCTTTCCAATGATGTATGACTTCGATAATATTATGAAATTAGTTCTTCATATAAACTGTTTAACGTGCGTTGTATCCGATGCCAATAGTAAAGTAATGCTGTTTGCGTGTCGGCTATCGCTGTTACCAGCCAGAATGGTATGCACGATGCATGAAGACTTATGCTAGGGTGGAAGAGAGTTTGATTAAAATTGAGCCATCGATACCATTAATGAGGACGATTAAAAGATTTCCTGAACAGTTTCAGAAATTCAAAATGCCGAGTCCATTGCAAGAATTGATCAAACAAATTACGCTATAGAAATTCTGAAGGAGCATGTACCACACTAGGATGTCTATCTGCGAACGTTGTTTGAAATCAACACAGGGTTAATGGGGCTTGCAAGTCTTAACTCTTACCACTATGATGTCAATATTCTATCTTTTATTGTATCAATAGCAAAGAAACTTCTGTACATTGTTCAACACTTTTGGTGGACGATGATGCAACATCAATTTTGTTTAAAAATGAACACCAGTTCATCTTAATTTAATTTGAAAATTTAATATTTTGACATTATGGTAAGGGTTAATTAAATGATTTTCTGAACATTTTTTTGGATATCCAAAGCAACAGTACATCGTATTCTCCTCTAGGTGTCCAGTGTGCAAGTGGACATTTCTCAAGTCTCTTCAGAAATTTCCATTTGCCAACCAGGATATTTTTGGAAATGTAAAGCAAAATTTGTATTAACATGATCAGTCATCTGTGTCAGAAATCTCAACAACTGTCACTGTTGACAGACAGACAGAGACATATACATAGACAGATGGACGGACAGACAAATCCTACATGTAGTTGTGAGTCACAAATATAATTGTATATTTTCCTGATCAGTTTTGACACATGGCAGACTGCAGTGTTAACGCCAGAAATCCATATGCAAGACCATTAGCTGTTTGAAGGGGATTGATGTTCTTGCAAATTCTGTCCGAGCCATGAATCCTGACAGTGCATCAGGGTGGAACTGTCTGCCTCAGTTCATACCATAATGATGATGGTGGGAGGGAGGGTGTGTGCATGATACAGAGGGAGGAAAGGGAAGCACTGACTTCAATCCCATTGATCACTCCACCACACAGGTATTGATTATACAAAAGCCATCTATACACTATAGCAACAAGCAGCCCGGTAATTTGTGTCCAGAGGAGATATAAATGAGCTGCAGATTACTCCTCCTGGCAGAATGTAGTCCCACTCCTGTGCACAATCACACTTGCACGGAGGTTGGGCTTGAGAGTTCAGTGTTGTGATCACGGCCTAGAGTGATTCAGTCAAGATACAGGTCAGATTGGTATGCAGTGCAGCACCAGCAATAGAACTGAGGGAAATCACCCCTCTCCCTCTGTCTCTGGACAGTCATCAATCATCAGTTCTAAACAGGATGGATCTGGCTTAATCTGTAAACTGATTAATAACGCACATGCTTGCATGTTAAAGCGGAGTCCATTGTAAACAGGAATGATGAAAGGCACTTTCCTGAACTGACAAATTCTCAGCTAAATAATTATAATAGTATGCATAATTTAAAGCATCCGTGCAGACTGTAGCACATTTAAGTCTAGACTAGATATAATATAACCCTTTAACCATAAAATATGTTCACGAAAATTTCCATTTGCACACCAAGAGACGATTAGTTAAAAAAAATGTATTACAGTAAATAACTGGCTTGATCATTGAGCCAGTCATTCCAGTGATAAACTTTTAGAAAGTCTTCTGTTGGTCTGAGACTGGATGTTTTTCAAGACCACTTACTACAGAAGCCCTTTTTGGCCAGCTTGGAATGTTAAGTATTAATTAATAGCCATTAATTCCTGCACATGTATTTGCAGATCAAGAAGACTATTTTTTAACATTTACCACTGGAATGACTGGCTTGGTTATCAGCTATTCTAGTATAATATTTTCAAATATATTCTCTTGGCATGCAATTAATGGATATTTTGTTTGAGAAAGTTAACATTTTCTCGATCAGACTTTGCAATTAAAGGGTTAAGCATTAGACATTTGAAGTTAGTTTTCCATTAAGTTAACTCTTTAAATGAAGGCGAGTGTAGCGGTCTTGTGAAATGTACATTTGCAGATCAAAAGAAGACCCTTTTTAAAAATGTACCACTAATCACTGGCTTGATAGTGGCAGTGATAAGTTTTCAAAAATAATTTCTTGGCCTGCAAATGGGCATCCTCTATTTTTATATTCTTCTATTTTTCTCAAACAAATTTGAGGGTTACCGGTTTAAATGTGATAGAATAAATCACAACTGAATACCAACTTATACTGGGAAAGTAGTATAGCTTAAAGTTGTTAGTCACTAACAACTGTCAGTCAAGTGGTTTTCAGAAAATTCAGCTCTCTTAGATTTATTTTTGGTAAAAGCGGAACTCTGTAAATTCAAAATTAAATGCACTAACAAAGATTGTGACTTCACTTTGATAAACCTTTGGTCATACATACATTGGTTCCGGTAGGCTTATTGGTTTCCTGATTGTATAATTAACCCGTAAACGCTGAAGCTGGCAAAAAGAACCTCGGCAAATGTACCGATCTTGAGAAATCTCCATTGCAGACCGTGAGACGATTATTTGTAAAAATTTATCACTGGAATAACTGGCCCGATAACCAAGCCAGTTATTCCAGTGGTAAATTTTCAAAAATAGTCCTCTTGGTGTGCAAGTGGACATATTCTCTAAGAAAATTTAGATTTTCATGAACAAATTTGGGTGTGAAAGCTGTTCATCCGTCGTCACCTTGAGGATGTTCTATAGATATAACCTGAATCCAGACTTCTGAATGCAACAGGACATAAGGCATTAACCCTTACCACACCGGTGTCAAAATTTTAAATTTTCAGATTAAATTAAAAGGTGAAATGGTGTTCATTTTTCAGCAAATTTGGTGGGAGATGGTGCTGTAGTAGACGGCAACAGCTTCCAGCAAAATTGTTGAAAAATGTACACCAGTTTCTTTGATACTGACACAGTAAAAGATAGAATATTGACATCATAGTGGTAAGGGTTAATAAATATGTCTTTGTCTTGTAATCGCGCAGAAATCCAAAAGATGTACAAACACAATTCTATTTCCGCCATTACTTTCGGAGAGTTTGTACAGCATAATAAACACTCAAAACTATATATAACTATAGATAGAAATGTATAAATTCCTTGGTGAAGACATGTTAAGCACTTAAAATGTCAGATCTGCCGAATCTCCATCTAAGGCATTAGTATAATCCATGGTCTTTGTGATCACATGATGTATCATCTTCAAATAACACTGATAGAGTTTGTAACAAAAATAACACAGCTATAGCAGAGTCGGATCAATGTTAGATCTTGCATGTTAGATGCTTTCATCCCTGGAATACCTGCAGCTCAGACTAAAATCTCCCTTTATCACTTTAACGGTCAAGAAAATATAAATATTTGCATATTGAATGTCAATTTGCAAACCAAGATTATTTTTGAAAATTCACCACTGGAATGACTGGCTCAGTTATCGAGCCAGTCACTTGTGGTAAATTTTCAAAAATAGTCTTTTCTTGACCTGCAAATGGACATTCCTCCAGTCCACTGCAGAGGCTGGTTTTGGCTGGCATGACCATTAAAGGGTTAAATTGTTATAAGCAGGCTTGCAGAATGATTAACCTTTCAAACAAATATTCAATCACCACTAGAATGACTGGTTATCTTTTCTCAGCCTGCAAATGGACATTTCTCATGATAACTGTAACGGTTGGGTTTGGTCGGCTTAATGATTAATGGTAACTCCTTTAATGGTCATGCCTATTGGCGGCAGAACTGGTGGGAAGGGACCTCAAACATAGTGGGGGGGGGGGGGGGCATATTTTATTCTTCCCACCCACCCAAATAAAAGTGAGAGACATTTCTAACAATAAAAAAAAGAGTAAAATTCTATATTTAAACACAACCTTTACTGCACTACATGATAATTTTCAGACAACCCCCCACCCCCCCGCCTACTCAAGGGGGATGGGGAATGGGGAATGGGGGGGGGGGGGAAAGGAGGTCATCCCTCCCAGACCCTCCACAAATTCGTCCACATGCAAACTTAAAATCATTCCAACTCCTGTGGGAGATGGGTTTTATTACATGTAATGATTTTTTTGACTGACATACCATATGTCTGCACTAATAATGTCAGTATTGTGTAATTACAGTAGTTATATGCATGTAACTCTTCTGTCTTCATAATTAATATTTTATGCATTGTTCTTTGGTTCTTTAGAAGCTTTATCAGTGATAGATTACTATGCAAATTAAAACATTCTGATTATTTAAACAACAATGCGCTAGAAGCAAACAAAAAAAATTTTTTATGTGAATTACCTGTTTCAAATATCTTATGAATGAAAACAAGTTTTTAACCCTTTAATGGCCAAATTTTGTCAAGAAAATTATAAAACTTTCTTATTGAATGACCATTTACGAGCCAACAAAATAAAAATTTTGAAAATTTATCACTGGAATGACTGACTCGGTCATCAAGCCAGTCATTCCAGAGGTAAATGTTAAAAAATTGTATTCTCTTGGCCTGTAAATGGACATTCCACAAGACCATAGCAGAGGCTGGTGTGACCATTAAAGGGTTAATATTATGTTTACGACTTTCGCGATATATTTCTCCATGATAATTACATGTCGAGTATATACAATGGGCCAGATATGACCATATGGACAAAGGCATGACATATTTATGAATATATGCATATATAATCATATATATTTTTATGATCTCTTCAATCATATTACTAAAAGGAAGTGTGATACGCGTAGGATGGTATGAGAAATGACAATCTCCTACATGAACATTTGCACAAAACGGATCTAATCCAGATTTGAGTTCAATACAAAACAGACGCCTGAAATTATTTATGATTCACTTATGCTGTATGATTCATTAACCCTTTAAATCTCAAATTTGCTCACGGAAATTAAAATTTTGTAATAGATGTCCATTTGCAAAGACTATTTTTGAAAATTTACCACTGGAATGGCTGGCTCGGTTATCGAACCAGTCACTCCAGTGGTAATTCCTTAAAAATAATCTTGTTCTGCAAATGGACATTTCTCAAGACCAAAAAAGTGCTGCAGGAGTCATTTTTCACAAGCTTTAGTGTTAATGGGTTAAAACCGATCATTAGGTGGCTGTGCAGCGGACATAAGGGGGGGGGGAATAGACCTCTCTCACCCGCATAACGGTGTCAACATCAAACATTTATGAGACATGTTTTAGAATAGCATGGGTACATCTATATCCTAAGTAGTGAAAAACATATGAATGGATGACAATGATGATGATGAACAGAAGGTAAAATCTCTCAGGCATCGACTCACCCCCAACCCCTCCCCCACCCCACCACAGGATGATACCTTCCAGTGAGTATGGTCTTGAGGAATGTTCATTTGCAGGCCAAGGAGGTTTTTTTAAATTGACAACAAGAGTTACTGCCTCGATAACCGAGTAAGTCATTGCAGTTGTAAATTTTCAAAAATATATATTTCACTTGGCCAGCAAATGGACATTCAATATATATAAATATTTTGATATTCCTGAGCAAATTCAGCCATTAGAGGGTTAATATAATCCACCCTAAACTGCTAAAAAAGTCAAGAATGTACATGGCTTGAGTGCTGATCAGGAGCCATCCACAGTTGAAGTTCATAGTCACAGTTCATCTGGTGTTAAATTGTCTAATAATCCCGGAGAATTCTATGTTATACAAGTAGTCATGGCATTACAGTATTTTGGTATTGACTGGGAATCGAACCCACAACCGTTGAAAGCGCATAGCATCACAGCCCACAAACGCTCCCACCACACCAATGCCATTATTATATAATAACTATCCAGGCCATAACCATTTAACTCTTACGGTGGCCAGTGAGAAATGCTGATTTATAGACCAAGACTAGTGAAGAGTTAGACTGGAAAATTATTTTTGAAAATTTAACACTGGAATAGTCACAATCTAATTTGCAGGTAACCTGTTGTCGCTTTGAATATCAACAACTTTTGGTCAAGTAGATTTTAAAATAGTCCGATCGTAATATATTGCAAGATTTATTTTGTTTCATTTTACATTGAGATACTCAATTTAAACCTCTAAAAGTACACAATTTTAACAATTTTAATTTTCAAGTATCTTGGTGTGAACTGGGTCTTTAAATCGATAAAGCATGTACTTTTGTCACATTAAATGAATTGTATTAGGATTTATAAATGATATTCAGGCGTGATACACCCATGAAGTCTAATTATTAACCCTTTAGGCCTCGAATTTGTTCAAGAAAGGTTCAATCTTTTCATAGAAAATGTCCATTTGCAGACCGAGAATCCCAATTTTGAAAAATTACCCCTGGAATGACTGGCTCGGTTATTGAGCCAGTCATTTCAGTGATAAATTTAAAAAAATACTCTTCTCTCGGTCTGCAAATGGACATTTCTCAAGACCACTGCAGAAGCCGTTTTTGACTGATATGAGTGTTGAAGTACCTCTATTAACCGTATTAATTAATAATACAGCCAATAAAAAACAGTTTCATAAAATATGAGACGAAAATAAATCAATATTAATTGCACTGATTGAGTTTCGTGTTGGTTGTAACGAGTAATCTTGTCAAATTCTAAATTGGGTGCCATTAATTTAATACAGAGCTGGTGGATAGTAGCTGCAAATGTGCGTTGTTATACCCAGGGATTGAAGGAGATTCTTTCTAAACACAATTTTTCAGTTATAAAATTCCACATCTTGCTCTCCACCTTAAGGCTTTCAACATGCACTGCCTGCTACAGTTATTTTACAATGTGGTTAATACAATGTATTCTGTAGAACAATTTAAAACTATTTTGACCACAAGACAGTGACAGACGTAACATGGTTAACTTATTATATTTTACACAGGGCGGCTCAGGGGGAAGACCGCTCCCTTTACACCCAACCCACTTGGTTACCTACTGCCGTAAGATGTCCGTCCAGTTAAATTACTTACAAAATACTCAGCTGTATAGTGAGTGTATATGCGTATAGTGAGTGCATACGCATAGATAACTTGAAAACTAGATCCGGGAATATTGCACTCAAGGCAGCCAAAACACCTTCTGCAGTCGCCATGAGAAATTTCAATTTGCAAAGCAAGAGAAGTACTTTGAAAAGTTATGACTGGAATGACTGTCTCGATAACTGATGCTAGTGATCCAGTAATTCCAGTGGTAAATTTTCAAAAATAGTCGTCTCTTCATATGTAATTCGACATGTTGTATGAGAAAATGTAAATTATCTTGAACAAATCTCAGGGTTTTAACCCTTTAACACTCATATCAGCCAGAAACGTCTTCTGTAGTGGTCTTGAAAAATGTCCATTTGCATACCAAGACAAGACTATTTTTGAAAACTAACCACTGGAATGACTGGCTCAATAACAAAAATGTAAATTTTCTTGAACAAATTCGAGGGTTAAAGTGTCAAACAGTTCACTGAAGGCGGCCAAATAGGATGTTTGCAGCGGTTTTCAGAAACATTCATTTGCAGGCCAAGAGAAAAATATTTTATTTATTTACCACTGGAATGACTGGTTCAATAACAGAGCCTGTCATTTGGACTCATTCCCGTGGTAAAATATTACAAATTCTCTTCTCTTGCACGGCAAATAGACATTTTCTATAAGATGATTTGTACTTTCTTGACAAACTTTGATGATTAACTCTTTAACACTCATATCAGCCAAAAACAGCCTCTGCAGTTGTCCTGAGAAATGTCCATTTGCAGACCAAAAGAAGACTATTTTTTGAAAATTTACCACTGGAATGACTGGCTCGGTAACCGAGCCAGTCATTCCAGTGGTAAATTTTCAAAAAATAGTCTTCTCTTGGTCTGCAAATGGGCATTTTTTTTGTTAAAAATTGAAATTTTCTTAAATAAATTCGAGGGTTAAAGGATTGAAGATCAATATTAATGCCTTTACTGATCAAAGCCTAAGCCAGGGCTGCATACTATCAGCTGATTGATCAATCAATAACTCAGCTATAAAGGACATACATATTACAAGTTGTGAATAACCACCACCATTTGATTACACAGACTTTCAATAGCCAGGTTTATCCAATCAATCATCCCTGCAGCCATATTTGGAATGTGCCCACTACATCAACCAATTCAAAGAGACTATTTCATTTGTGAGTGCTCCAGAGGGGTGTCTGGTGTTCAGTGTGACTGGAGCTTACTGACCCATAAACTCTAACCAGAGCAGTGAGGTATATATTTAGAGGAGGCTGCTTGAGATATTATCTGTTTACACACCACTCTCTCCCTATACACACATATGGTACATCACACACATGCATTCACCAAGCATGCTCACACACACAGCTACTATACCAGTATACAGAGGCAAGGATTACTTAAGCTGACTTACCTATTCTTTTCTAATTCGTTATGAGTTGATCTGTCAAAATAATAAAACGGTTTATTAGACAAACATCAGATGGGGTGAGACCTTATGTCTTTTGGGCCACAAGCTGACATATTTAAGAAAGCTCTATGGGACACAAACCAATATGATTTTCTTAAGAAAAGTGCACAATAATTAACCCTTTCACCCACTAATCTCCGAAAAAGTATATTCTTTATGATATAAAACTTATTCTGTTCAATACTGTGAAATTAATTTGCCCGTAATTGCTGCCTATAGCTTCCAGTCAAATTAACTTGAAACTATTCAACAGCTTTCCTGTGTGGTAGCCATGAAGATGCAATATAGGGAATTCAGAAACAGTGTTTTGTCAAAAAAATATTTAATCCGTCTCCATGAGGTGGCTGATAAGTGAATTAAAAACTGCATTTAACTCAAAAGTAAAATTGCTAAATCAGCATTGCTGAATTATCTACATTCAAAATATTGCTACACCCTACCCACGCCATTTGTGCATGAAAACAGGGTTTGTACATGACATGAAAATATGAAATCCATGACATAAGTGATGTGTCTGTGTCACAGGGCCCATAAAAATTGTGAATTCAAAACGCGCTCCAACATTTGCTTTTTGTCATTGAAATTTCATTGTTTTAATACAGTATAGTTTTCCAGACTAGCATTTTTCAGATTTTTCATGATCTATATACGAAGAAGCACTTTACAGGTTACCATATGACAGTTTTGTGGAAATTTATGTGGTGACTTGATCAAAACCATTGATTGTAACATACCTTTCAAAAAATTCAATTCTCATATCTGTTGCAATCAGTTTCCAATATTCTTTTTTAACTTTCACCACTGAAATCGCAACACTTTCATTTGAAGGCAGCGATACAGGAAGTTGCTGTATATTTCTGTGAATACAACAATGACTTCCAGTCAAATTAATTTCAAAGTAGGGAACCTTTTCTTAACCCTTTGAACCTGAAAAGCGAGAATTGAGACGTCAATGAGAAAGTCCATATACCTGAATGGCTGGAATTCTGGCCATGCATATATACCTATATAGTTATAGGCTGTCGTCATATAAAAAATAAGCATAAATACATGGTGACTACAGAGGCAGGACTCTTGCACCATTTAGCACTACAAAATTCACAATATCCCATCATTACCCTCACATGTGGGTCAATGGCCCCCAGGGTTTTAGGCTATTGCTATCTTCCATGTATATAACTGACCCATGATTTGAAGAAATTACCCATTTCTTCTAGAGGGACGTGGGCCATTTAACCCTACTAAGCAACCGGCTTGGCAGAACCCTGTGACTAGTTTTCCGGCTTTTGTGGTATATGTACTTTCTTACTGAGGCCAAAATAATGGCCTTTCGGATATATGGCCTAACACAGTGACACTAAGGATAATGTTAAGAATTAACATCTTGGCAATGCTTTTAGTATAAACTCAAGAGTGGGCATGGTGACCGCAAACATATATTCAGAGTTCAAAATGTTATTCTTAAGGAACTTGTATCTAGTTTGCTTGTACTGAAATTCTGTAATGGTTATCCATTTAAATTACAATATCCCAGTTTTAAGACACCGATAAAGGCGACCGAGTATTTTGAAATCAATTTGACTGGCACATAGGCAGCAACAGCTATAAATGATTTGTTGTTTCTGGCTTGTGGTCGGCTAAAACACAAGTAACTTCAGAAGTACAGGTAGGAAATATGATGCAGAAACAGGCACTGGACCAGAAATAAAATTAAAATGCCTGTATCTAGATAACAATGCGTAAAGATTATTTTACTCTAAATGACACCTAAATTGTAATACCTATATCTGGAATCCAAATTACTTTTAAATGTGGCTTTAATAATCATTTATTTTAAACCACACCATTGCTGCTATTATACCCTACTCTGTTTTAGTGTGACTGACAATGGTTCAAATTGGCACATGACAAACAGATGGGAGCTAAATGAGGTAGAAATTGTCCCATTTATAAAATTTGCTCAGTTCTTGAGGTTCTTCAGCGGTCGCTTTTGTCTGAAAAATTATCTTTTGTGTGTATTTGGCGGTCTGAGAAAGTTGGGCCTCTCCAATAGCTGCTAGTTACCGCCAAATCGCCATACAGCTGCACAGTAAACAGTCTCTTTGTCTACCAATTCACAGAGCATTGACATTGAATTTAATCATGGCGTGATATATGAATTTGAAAATAATACTGTTTTATACGAATTCTGTGGGAATACTGAATCCAATTGTTGTTAGTTAACTGTCATGTGTAGTGAAGCAAGTATTCCGTATCCTGCAGGCCTATAAATCGTAAACAATGCATTTGTCCGTGATATACTATAACATTCTTTGCATACAAATGTTGCACATTGATATGAATAGACTGCTTGTAGCTAGTTGATGCTTATTCATTATATCTGGGTGAATAAAAAACTGCCATGTTGTGATAATGATCACGTAAAGAGGCCGAGCTGAAATCTAGCAAGCCCGGGCAACATGGCGCCCGATCATAACAAGTGCCCTTGGCAGCCTGCCTTCTCAGAAAACATGTGGGTTTCACTCTCATTTCAGCTAGTAATCAAGAAAGGGCCACGGACCATTGGAAGAGAAAAACATCAGCTGTAAATTTCATTGGATTGTTTGACATTTGATAAGAAAATAATGGAATACGGATAAACCCAACGTGTTGTGACTAGCGAATGCGATCAGCTGATATTTATTTACATGGCCGATAATGCACATTTTTAGGTAAAGGATTTTCTGAACCAGCTTACCTATTTCCTTGAGATTTCTTTGTTTTGGTCTTTTTCTTTGTAAGTTCACTTGGCATTGGTACTGTTGATGCGTATCCATGTTCAGCTTCTGCAAATGATTTCAAAACAGAAGAACTGTCAGACTTGTTGACATTTCCATAGACGCAACGTGGCATTTTCAAGCTAAAATCGGTAATTTCTACTCAAAATTTCATGCTAACTTACCTCTTTCACGGCGGTCTAAATAATCAGCAGCTCTCAATAATTGAGCTATGTTCATCATATTTAAAAATTAAAATATAATGTGATTCTGACCAGAACGATCCGTCAGTCAGCTGCGCCTCCGCGTACTGATCAGCCACGTTGAGGCAAGCAAACACAACACAGTTCTCAGTTTGTTTACTTTCTATTTGAATAATACATCTAAACCAGTTGTGTCAGATGCGACGATTGGTCAATCACAGTCACGCGGCGATTAATATTCATATATCCGGGAATGACGACACCGCGACCTATCAAAACGCTCGTTACAAGTTTGACAGAAGACCATGTGGTTTGCACATGGAGCTCGCACGCCCCGGATTACAGCTGACGTTCGACAACGCGCATGGCAAAATAAAGTTGACGTAATGTAAACATAAACCGCAGACGGTTGGATAATAATGGTAATGTTTTCATTCTTACAAAAAGATAAAGGAAGAACAATAAACAAGTTTTTGTTTTGTTGGACGGAGTAGTTTATATGTATCATGGTTAATTGGTTATTGGCTTAGGTTATTTTCACGGCGTAATTTATTCACTCTGGGCCGTTATCGCGAGTTAATTATGAAGAAAAGTACGTTTATAATTTGGTCTTATTGGTCAACCATTTCGCCGATGAAATTGATACAGGCTCGATAACATAGACACACCGTTGCGGCTTCCAGTAAAATTTGTCTAAGCACAGGCCTTTGAATTTTCGTCCATCCATCCCTCTACCACATATTCCCCCTACTATATATAATATTATATATAATAGGAAGGGGGGTGGGGGGGGGGATATGTGGTAGAGGAATGGATGGACGAAAATTCAAAGGCCTGTGGTCTAAGCGTAGGCCTTTGCATTTTCGTCCATCCATATCCCACTACCTATATCATAGGCCTTTGAATTTTCGTCCATCCATCCCTCTACCGCATATCCCCCCCCACGCTATATATAATATACACAAGGTATGAAACCTTCATCTGTGGGCACCATTGTCAGAAAGCTGATTGGTTGGTGTGTAGTCAGAACCGTGATGTCAGCGGATTTTGACAACAAACCAACCAATCGGCTTTCTGACAATGGTGCCCACAGAGGAAGGTTTCACACCTTGTGTATAATATATATATATATATATATATATATATATATATATATATATATATATATATATATATATAGTAGGGGGAATATGTGGTAGAGGGACGGATGGACAGAAATTCAAAGGCCTGTGCCTATATAGAATAAAATATTCAAACAAAAGAATATTTCTTACAAGTCGTTGATTGATAATTTGTATCGTGTCTTTGAAACTGAATCATATAGGATTATCTAAGAGTAACAAAGATATTGAATAATGCGTTACAATACGAAATTAATTTTTAATTTAAAAATGTAGGCTATGTAACAGTATTTTCGCGTCATGTATTTTCAACGAGGCGTTTTGACTAGTTGCTACGCAAATTGTCAAACCGGTTAACTGTGGCTTGTAATGAGGGCAATGGAAGTGTGGTAAATAAGGCCCAGTTTATAAGTCGAAATTTTTTCCCAGGCCACGTTGGCACGGCTCTTGATTTAAACCGTAAACGTGTGTATGTCGTGCCATCAGTGGCATCATCAATATTTGAATTAGGTCACGCCTACTTTTCTGCAAGCCGGAAGTGTGTAGTTTGCTTTATTACAACATAAGTACGCGTTTTTGAAATGAAATGAAATGAAATGTGAAATGAAATGTGAAATGAAATGAAATGAAATGTGAAATGTATTGGTACTGAACGAAATTACACGTTTTGACCATATAGAGATCTACAATGTAACAAATAACGTTGGCATAATATAACAGTTTAACTAGAATTTACAGAAACAAAAACATAATTCGAACGAACATGAAATTACATAATATATACAGTCAGCCTTCTGCGACTAGCCACATTGTTCTGGAAGCAAGAGGATGGCGCTTCTCCAAGACAGGTGGTCCGAATACCACCTGTCTAAAATACGCACAGTTGCTAATGGAGGGATCCAATCTGTGACGTAATGTTGACGTAAACATTTGTTGTTAAACATCGTTTTGTGTACTTAACATTCGAGCTGAAACCGGAAATACGTCATCACTTAACACGTCCATAATTGTTTCCTAGATTTTTTAGTTCAGTGTTTAAAATAACTTCAATAAGGAAAAATTCCTACTAGTTAATGGAGACTATTCTAGGCGTATGGAGTTTGCCAAACTCAGAGCGCATAACCTCCAGATAGAAGTGGTTATAGGCATACTGTCCCAAAAATTCCAGTAGAGAACAGAATGTGCTTACTTTGCTCTGTTGGAGTTGTTGAGGACTATTGTTAGCTTTTCCGAATCTCGCTGAGGAAACTCTTCCAATATGGACAGATTTCATAACACGTCAATTAATCGTCTAATACACCCACTGCAAAATTTCCAGTGTAAGTTCGAAATACTCCGAGATGGGTCTCGGACAAAAAATCGGATGGATGAAATGACGGATTCACGGACAGACGCACGCACGGACAAAGTGACTACTATATACGTCTTTGGGGTGGTATAATTATTTTAAACACTGAAAATATTGATGATGCCACTGATGACGCAATACGCTCTCGACCAATCAGAGCAGCCACACATCCATTCGCAGCATTTTAATTCTGCCAATGTAAGAAGCAATGTTTAATGGCGTTTAAACTATTCCATTCTCTTATTCTACCAATATTGTCATATTGTGCAGAAGTTTGGTTTGAACACAACGTTATGAAGTTAATATAGATAATAGAGATAATGTAGGCCCGACCTGTTGAGAGTCCTTGTCAATTTTTGTAAATAGATACTCATCAATTTTTGTAAATGTATACTAGGAGTTAACAGGAAAACTACGAATGCCGCTGTGAGGGATGAACTTGGGCAATCTGCCATAATAATACCTCTCTTGTGACAAGCAGCGACGTTCTGGATGAGGTTATGCGGCATTGACTCTGAGACAATATTTCATCATAAACAGGGATGTTATATGCCCGGTTGGCAAATTCCAACAAGGATATAAACTTCGAACGTATAGGACTTTCAAAAATAACTTCAATATGGAAAAATGTTCTACTAGTTAATGGAGACTATTCTAGGCATATGGATTTTTCCAAACTCAGAGTCAGTGCGCATAACCTCCAGATAGAAGTGGGAATAGGCATACTGTCCCAAAAGTTCCAGTAGAGAAATGAATGTGCTTACTTTGCTCTGTTGGATTTGTTGAGGGCGAGACGCATTTCATTGTTCACTGCCCATGAAATCGAAAGACTGACTCTATTTACTTCCCTCAACTCATTTTAGCTTACATGAAATTTTTTATTCTTAATGTCGTATAATAAGGGTTGACCTACAAACTGAGGTTTGTAAAGCGGTATTGAACTATATTTCAAATTGCACCATTAAAAGGCAAAATGCCTTGGCAAATACGCTAAGCACCGGCCCATCAGTAACAGATGTCAGTGTAATATATCAGTCTGTCCATCAAACCGCAGACTATGTGTCTACCTGTGGCAATCCATATGTTTATAGGTTGAATGTTTTGGAGGTGATTTTACTGAGAGTTGTTGCTGCCTATAGTGCAGCATCGGTTTCCGGTCAGATTAATTTCGCAATATTCAGCAACGCATTGACACGTTTCCTTAGAAATAGAAACACTGGTATTTAAGAGGTTAATGGGTTAATTTAATGTCTAGCTATATGTATATTGATTGTGTCATTCATTATAGTTAAAACAATACAAACTAATTATCCATCTACTTATCTGCTAAATCACATACTATAATATGTCTATCAATGATAATCCTGCAACATGATGTTTGTTTAGATATATATAGGTTTTATATATTTATATAGCCGTCATACATTATTAATATTAATACATTAGCATTTTTATATCATAATTGTTCACTATTCGTACTGTGTCTTGTAATTTCTATTATGTCTGTGTAACCTTCATGTTTGGAAATATCTTCATGCAAAAGATTTTGTGCCAATAAATAATCTGAATCTGGTGTCGATCCTTAGATGGTTGACAGGTAACGATGTGTGAAATGGGGCTAGGCCAAATGTAGGGCACGTGACCCCTCGTGGCCAATCAGAGCAGCTGCTAATAAACAGTCACCATTGTCTGAGGCTTTGGCTATGTTGCCCCTCGATAATGCTGATTGACAGGCCTAATGACCCATGAAAGAGTAACGGGGGCGTGGCCTAATTAAAATATTGATGATGACGTCATATCTCTCGACCAATCAGCGCAGCTGCTTATACAGTCGCATGTAGATCTATTGACAGGCGCAACGAGGTGGGAAATGCCTAGGGTGGAGTTGGTCCAAATCGAGGTCACCTGGCCTCTCGGGGCCTATCAGCGCAGGGATACAGTCACTAATGTTTGGCATGTAGAGCTATTGACACAGTAATGAGCCGTGCAAGTGTTATGGGCGTGGATTAATTCAAATATTGATGACGTCATGCCTCCCAGCCACCAGCCAATCAGGCCAGCCGCGTATACGGTTGGCAATGTTTACTCTGGTAGGAGGCCTGAGGGTGGGTGGGGGGGGGGGGGAGGGGTGCTAATTCAAATATTAATTGCGTCATAACTCTCAGTCAATCGGAGCAGTCGATTATATGGTTGTTTGATCTGTGGTGGTTTTGACATGTGTAATGGGCCACAAAGCTGTTAGGATAGCTAATTCAAATATTGATGACGTCATAACTCTTAACCAATCAGAGCAGCCTCTTACATTGTTCAAGGTGTTGAAGGAACTTTACAGAGTTATGACGTGTTCGGACATGTTCTGTGAATCCTGGGCACGGTTCCAGCCGTTGTTATAAAAGTGGGTGAGACATAGGCACCTTCAGCGTGACGTCGTACTCGTATGCTACGCTCTATGTATATATATAGAAAGGTGAGAAAGGACGATTAGTATAGGGTGAAATCATCGGCCTATCACGAAAAAGCATGGATATGTATCAACTAAATAATATACTGAACCTCAAGGGGATGCATGCATCTTCCAAACGGTGCATAAATTTAGGTCAACAGCACGCCTATAATTACACAATATATCAAATACTTGGCAGAAATGCGATATCATTTCACGTAGAAATTATACATTTTACGGACTCCAGGGTTTTGATAAACAACAGCGAATCTTGGAGTCGGGTAATTGAGAAATAGCATATTTGGTACCCGTTTAAACGCGATCGTTTGTAGCTTGCAATATAAATGAATGATTACAAATCTATATCCAGTAACATTGTGTTTCAACAGGAGTTTTTCAAAACAGAACTTAAATTAGCTATATTTGTGGGAGGTTTTTGGTTGTCACCTTCCGGATTTCTTTCTCGTTCAGGCTTCTCTGATAATTTTGGTAAGCGAGACGAGTTGTATATAGGACGAATTGACTGGATATTTGTAACTAGGGACTCGATTCCACCAAATGGAACCGGATAACGGCTCTAACGAACTTGACCATTTTGAAATTTGTAAACATTGCGCAACGAAATGGATGGGTTCTGTAGAATTGACGCGAAGGTAGTCTTACTAACATTTATATCAACCAAAAGTGGCGAATTGTCGGTTTATTGAAATAATTCACAACTTATTTATACAAATTGATGTGCATCTCATATGAAATTAAGGTAGTATTGAATACTTTATAAATGTCACATTTTGTTACGTATATTAGTTTGACGGGGAGTGTTGTTTTATACACCTAAATGTTTTCGTATATTATGAAATTCTTGGAGCGGTTTTGTCCAAACGCTATACAGCGTCGAATAGATATATGTATCCGCTTTAAGCGCAACATATTATTTAGTAAACAAACTCCCGTGGTTTTATGTCAGTCCAGAGGAATTGTAGTAGCATCAAAACGTCAATCGCAACTGATGCAAACCTTTAGTCTTATATATAAATAGGAGAGGGTACGACGTCACGCCAAAAGTGCCTATGGGGTGAGATTGTGTAATTTCACCAAACTTTCAAGAATTAAATAAGCGTTTGTAAGCGTCACGGTGAATTCAGCATACTTTTTCGCTTGCGAAATGCCAGTCGATCTCGGTAGTCTTCTTCTTTTTCTTTTCGTTCGCTGATCATACTGCCAGTCCTGTAAGTGACTATCGACATGATCATAAACGATCTCGGTAGTAATGTGTACGTAAGAGTTCACGTTTAAGTTCAATATTATTTATTTTACGATTTATGCACATGTAAACAGATACTACAGACAGTCCATCCAAGGCAATGCCTATAAAGTGATGGACCCCTTACAAATATACATCACACTACATTACAAACAAGAGACACACAACGAGGACAACAATAAAAAGCATTCACATAACTTACAATACATAAAAATACATATGAAGTCCATCCAAGGCAATGACTATAAAGTGATGGACCCCCTACAAATATACATCACACTACATTACAAACAAGAGACACACAACGAGGACAACAGTAAAAAGCATTCACATAACGTACAATACATAAAAATACATATGAAGAAATTAACAAGTACAGTTTGCCGTGAAACATTTGCGCGCGCGCGTGCGTACGTGCGTGCGTGTGTGTGTGCTCGCCATGGTTGATTATAATACATATTATACCATATTTATGTATCATCATTAATGCTTAGGCCAGACCAATTTTATGTTTCGCCCTACGAAGTTATGAATCATAAAGAAGAAATTGTAGTTGACATATATGAATTTAGTGTTTGTAGGAGCTATCCTACTAAGAGAGACATCTTTATGCATTATAAGAGATTTAGAAAGTTTACTCACATGATACTGTTCGTAGAGCTAGGAATAGCAATAGAGTAAAGCATATCGAGTACATATACGAGTTTAGACGAATTAACCTCTTTGACGATGCTTGGCATATCCTAAAGACTGTATGATTACCGTATTCTGCGGCTGTAGTAGTAGAAACACCCTACAGCTGCAATCAGTCCTTCGCTTTTGCCCACTGTGTCTTGTCCTCAGCCGAATTCTTTAGCTTCCTCAGGTCCATTCTTGACTTGAGTGTACCGTGTCCTGCTTTCTTGAGGTCACCTCGTAGCACGCTTAGCAGATTTATGCAATGACGTCCTCTCCTGGCTTTGTATTTGGTGGCTCCGAGTAGGGCAAATTCCAAGGCTCTCTGTGCTGGTGTCTCTTCTGGCATCCTTAGCTCATGGCCAAACATGGGCCATCTTTGCTGGGCGACCTTTACATACAGCGGCGATGTATTACACATCTTGTGCATCGTTGGAAAGTATGCTGTCTGGCCATCGGTGTCAGTGTCCAGTGATGGTGCGTAGGTCTTTGCAGGTCTTTGCGGTGGCAGGCATCAAGTTTGTCAAGAGCTGCCTTTGGAGCTGCCCAGCTGTTACAGCTGTATAATATCAAGGATACGCAGGTTGCATTGTATAACCCTAGCCTTTTTATCAAGGGCATCTTTGATCTACGAATCCATAGCTTCCAGAAGGACTGGAAAGCTATGTTCCCCATGACGCATCATGCAGCAATATCAGCAGTACTGCAAAGCAGTGAGCCCAGGATTTTACTTTTCCTCCATGGTTCGCCTCCACGAAGTGGGTCGTCATTTTCTTTAGTTTCATACTTTGTAGATAGGTATATGTGGGTGAACACTGTTTTGGATTCATTCATAAAGAGATTCTCAATTTTTCGTTTGCTTGAAGCTATTGGGAGAAGTTCAAGGGGTTTCTTTTCCTCGTCTATGAAGTCCACATCGTCGGCATATTCCATCGCTAGTGCCTCACCCAGTATTGACAATGGGGGTGGGGGTGGGAGGAGGGTGTTGGTCTTGTGGAACTTTCCTGCTCAGATTTTAATGCGGCAGCAAGGTAGCAGGTGAAATGCACAGGAGATAGACCATCTCCCTGTGCGGAGCCGATTGATGTCTCAAACGCTACAGACTTCACTGACTTGACTCATACTCTCAGCTTGGTGTCTGCAAGCAGTAGTCTCACTAGTCGTAGCTCATCTTCATTGCAAATGGCCTGGTGTAGTACATCTATGATCATTGCGCATGTAATTGTGTCGAAGGCTCGTGACATGTCAATGCCCATTTTGTGGAAGTCCCAGTGTTTGGACATGACTACAGACACACGCATACGTTGAGCCCATACAATGTCTGCACAGCTGCGTCCACGTTTGACGCCACTTTGACATGATCCGGTGAAGTCATCGATCTTGTCTCAGATGCGGCATAGAGTAACATTGGATAGGATTTTCCGTATGCTGTTGAGGAGCACAATGGCCCGCAGATTGGCTGGTGGGCCAGGTGGCTTCTTGGGCTTGGGTAGTGCGATAAGGGTGCCTTGGCATACAGCGTCGATGGGAAGGTGGTGCATAAAAGCTGAATTGATTAGGTGCGTGATCGGTTTTGAGATAATGTCACTTGCATATTTGAATAGTTCATGGCTCATGTCATCAGGTCCAGATGCACGTCCATTTTTCAGGGCTTTAAGTGCCTTCTCAACTTCTGCTGTTTTATGTGTGGGGGTCTCCTGAGAACGGGTTAAAGGGCTCATCATCATTGTCAGTGAACTGTTCCTTCATCCATTCTCGGATCGCATCAGCTTTTCCCTGTTCAGTCCCGACAAAGTGTCATTCAGTGTTGTGTACAGTGAGTGGTGGTGTGTAGTCAGTAACTCTCAGGGCTCGGGCTGCCCGAAACTTGTTGTGACAGTCATCTGTGGCAGTGATTTCATCTGCTAGGGAGTCTGCTTGTTGAATAGTAAGGTCTTTTAAGCATTCACTAATGTGGTGCAGAATGTTATTGCACTCCTGACGTAGTTTGGTGTGGTCTTCTTCACTTTGGTCACATTGATAGATGCGCAGCTGTAATGCTTTCTGCGCTGCTGACAATTTTACTACTAGAGGGTCGTCAGTATACCTGGTTTGGTTGTGTTTAAGAACACCTATGGTGCTGGTAGCTGATGACTCCATAGATTGCAATATTTTGGTTAGGGCTTCGTTTGGATCGGAGCTGACGTCGATGTTAGCTATCTGCTCACCAAGACATTTGAGTGTCAGTGTCGCTGATGAGCTTGGGTAGGTTGTAGGTGACTCTACCCTCTTGCCTGGTATGGCGTTTATATATTAGGTGGAGATCGTTCATCTGCAGGCATGTAATCACTGGCTTATGGTCAGAATTGAGGTCTGTGTCTCCATACGAACGAGCGTTCCAGAGTAAGGGTTTTGCAACTGTCTTGCATAGTATGAAGTCTATTTGGTTGAAGACAGCTGTTGTAGCCTTAGACCCATTTGGGGCTTTGCGATCAGCAAGGTGTCAGGTCCATGTTGTCCAGTGACGGCATGGGTGTTTGAAAGCCGTATTTGTGGCAAATAGGTCATTGGAACTAAGGAATCCCACCAGTGCATTTCCATTGCTGTTGCATGTGCCCTCTCCATATAATCCCATGCATAAGCCAAGTCCTAAACTTTTGTCCGCCTTTCCGAGTTTGCCCAGATTGGAATTTAAATCTACACACACAAACAGTTGCCATCTAGCTTGGAGTATTATGGCGGAGCTCAGTTCTGCATCGAAGGGATCTAATATTTTGTGGATTCTCTTTGGCTTTTTCGGTAGTTGGGCCATATGCGTTGACAATGCAACACTTAGTGGTGGTGTGCTTTCGAGTAGGTATAGGCGGGTCGATGAATGCAACACGATTACTGACGTATCCAAAACTAATGACATGGTCCAAGACCCTTGGTACGATTATGAAGCCTACGCCCCAGTATGTGGCGTGTTTTTGCTCCATGGCAAGATCGCGTGGTCCAAGGATGTCAAGCACAGTTTCTTGTTTGAAGAAGATTAGACATAATCAGAGTTGCCTCTGTATGCGGATGTCAGCCCGCAATCCTTGATGACAAAGTTGGTTCTTACGGAGGAGACTGGTGTGGAGGTGTCATCTTTCTCCCCCTAAAGACTAACGTTGCAGAATTCAGCGGTGCCATAGTGACCTCTTACGTAGATGCGTACTGCCCCTGAGCACCCCTGGGTTTACTAAATGTTTCGGAGAATGACTACGGAGAAGGTTTAAACGATAACGATTTGACAGTTCAGATGGTAGCTGTAAAGACATTTGCTACGTTATTGAATGATGCTATAGGTTATCTAACGAAAAACAATTGTTACGGGTGTCAACACAATCGGGCATCTCAGAGAGAACATTCATGCATGGGTATTGATTATTCTCTAAAACCCATCGATAATGTGCGTTTATACCACGAGCGGAGGTTAATCTATATCTATAAATCAGATTTTACCCAAGCTCTATTTAATAACGAATGCATGAATCTAGATGCTCACCATTTGTGCCATAAATGTAAAAGCTCATGCCTCGAGACAGTCGTGAACGAAGTTTATAAAATACATGCTTAATTAATTAATTATTTTCACTTAGTCATTGGTTTTACTGTCATTAAATCTTTTAAAACAAAAACCATGACTCTGAGTCTCGTTTTAAATCAATGATGTACTACATGTTGTTATGAATGTGTCCCAGTCTAACGTACTGGTGCTACGCATTATACTCTAACCCCAGGCGCAACAGCGACATTCTGGGCCATAATGCATTATAAATGCCATATGGTCTTGCAACAGAGGGAATCCCTTGGCAGGCCAAGGTTACTTTGAATCGTGTGTCAGAATCGACTTCATGTATTTGAAATGTTGAACTACTGTAATGCCAGTTTCAAAGCAGTTATGTTTGAAAAGTTGAATATTTTGAAATTATTAGGTCATTGAGACCTTAGGTCATTTAGACCTGTGGCCTTAAACAATGCTCAGTCGAATTAGTTTCAGAGCATTCGCCAGAATGGGTATTAATAGTGAAAGCTAACAATTCTCACAAGTGAAGGAACTAGTCAGAGGGTATGGTGGGTGAGTGCCGATGAGTTCATAGGGCAACATGCACCACAATTTCATATTTCCTGATTGTAATAATGAAGGTGGATAACTGGTTTTCATGAGAAAAGAATGAATGCAGATCTCCTTTGCGGACCTAACAAAACACATAAAACTGTGCAAAGATACAGCAGCTTTGCCTCAATGATGCAAACGTTTGTTTCTGGGATGATTATCTCCTAGATGTAGGACACCTAAAGAGAGGAAATTTATTCCGCTTTATTGAATCATACATAGATCTTTTCCTATTTTCAAGTTTCTCTGCAGCAAAGTTTATGTACTGTTTTTACCAACACGTACTATAAGCACTTGTCTAACCACTACGTTATAACCAATCATCAATAGTTTTCAATATGGCCATTTCAATATACACGCCGCCTAAGACTACAAAACTCCTCTCCCCATATATGGCTCCAGTACTGAGTTTGCCAGTAATACTATATCTTGCAGTTCTAGAGCAGATTCTCTAACTCTTCTGTCAATGTTAAATTGATGTTTCACCACAGAAGAAACAGTTGTCTAAAGCGGCTGCAGTACCAGTGATATGTCATGTAATACTCTTAGTATTTGAACTACCTTCTTTAACACATGCAGTGTGTTTCATTTTCTCCTCTCTCTGCAACTTTAAATTACTGAATTTACTCCTACAAGATGTATGCCATTTGGCATTGTGATGAAGTAGTGTTTGTAGTAACGGGTCGATATAGAGGTTTAATGAAGATAATGGGCTTGGCTTAGCGAACAAGCGAGCCATGCCAATTCTATTATTTAATCATCCATAGCGGCTATTGTTCTCGCCTCTATTGGTCTCTCCCATTCTAGTATTTGGCTATCCATATCAGCTATTGTTCTTGACTCTATTGTTCTCTTCGCCATGCCAATTCTGTTGTTTAAGCATCTATATTATGAATGGCTAAACATTAGAATGGGCGTGTCTTAGAGAACAATGGAACGTCCATATCAGAACCCTAGAACGATGGAATGAGAACAATTGTCTTTCTGAGAGAACAATTGAGACTTCTATACTGGTACGCGAGAACACTAGGTCGTGGGGCAATGGGGACGTGCATAATGGTGCCCTAGAACAATGAGTTGGTTAGAATATTGTAAAAAGGAAAGGTCAATCGCACACCTTAGATGTCAGACTCCAAAATAGATATTATAATGCTCAGTATCCATCAGCTTTCAGGGGCGTCGATAGGTTGATTTGTAGCTTTAACAGGAGAATGTCCTAAAATGTGTTCGAGTATGGTTAGCTAGACAACCGAGTTATTCCATACATAGACCTAACTGTGCGAAGTTTAATCGAGCATCTAGACCATATCAGAGGCACTAGCATAGATCAATTATGGCAAGTCGATCTTAGCGAAATGACGATGTTAGCCAAAGACAATGATGATACAGTGACTAGTCTTCTTCTTTCTTCTTTTTGATCGCTGGTATCACACTTGGAGAGCGGTTCTCAAGATGAAATCTGTGGTTTTCTGCAGTTCTTCCACATGTCCATACAGCTTTTCAAGAAAAGAGGTTGGCAAAGGCCAGATCTCTTCTCTCAGCAGCTGATACGTACTGCAACATTGAAGTATGTGCTCTGTGGTCTGTTCTGCTTCTCCACAAGGACAAGCGGGCGATCTCGTAAGGTGGAACCGCCTGTACAAGTGTTGGTTTAGTCTGTTATGTGTACAGTGACTAGTGACATTAATGGTTAAAGAGAACTTTGCTATCAAGTTTGGTTGGATAGTAGCGCATTTTCTCGGATGTGATTAGGGGATCAACACTGGCTGGGTATTAAGGAATAAGGAAATTAATCAACTGACAGTGTCGTAATACATAACGTAGTCAGCAATGCATCAGCCCTACTACTCAGAGTTATTCCTCTATCTAACCTGGATGGCGGCAATGATGTATGCCAGTGGACATTTCCAGACATTCAATATCTCCTTGTATCGAAGAACTACATAGTTATAACTGATAGGACCAGTGAGAATATAGCATTTGAAGATGACACCTCACCGAGTGTACTCTGTCTACATTTTAGACGCAAGACATTTTTATAACATTTACGCCTTAGCGAAGAAGAAAAAGAAAAAATTTAACTTTACAATTAGCCTGAGCTTTCAACGCTCCACGATTACTAGGGAGTATGTGTCAGAAGGGTCATGGTCTAGGGAACATTTTAGGATTTCTGTTTAGAGTGGCTATTCATTTAGCTATAATGTGTGCATAGTTCTAGGTAAGTGAGGCTTAGCGACAGGTGTACCATAGCTAGCAATGTTCTAGATGGTAAGGATTTAAAATCAGCCGCTGAATCTATAATTTTAAGGGCTGGAAGAGCGCTTGTGCCACATGACATAGCGTTAGCGTGGAGTCACATTAATGAAGCTAATCTCCTACCATTAGGAATTGACCAAAATGTGAAGAAATACGGTAGAGCGTGTTCAACAAACAGATATTGCAAAAGAACCGTACGAAAAATTAAACCTATTGACACATTTGGTTAACCACAAGATTAACGAAATGGCTGCCTGCCACTGGTATAAAAACTGAGTGGGATCTCTTTAATACATAGATTTGGCCAAGAGATACTTATCCTTATAGGGCTTACTTTGAATATCTATTCTAAAAACAATAAGGCGTCTCAGTTGACCTGTTCGTTATGGGCAACAGATACGACGTGTGCGCTATGGGCTAAGGATATGGCGGGATGGGTTTGGGGTGGGGGTGGGAGAGGACACGTCGGTCTCCTCTGTAAGTACCAACTTTATTAGAAAACTAAGTCATCAAGGATTGCATGCTGACATGTGCATACAGAGGCAATGCTGATTATGTCTAACCATCTTCAAACGAGGAACTGTGCTCGACATCCTCAGACGATACGCTCTTCCCAGGGGCTTACCATAGCTACATAGAACACACGTGGCCTGGCTGCAACATCAAAGAAGCAAACCTTAGGTGCAGACTGTGAACACTATAACATCGATATTACATGTATTCAAGAGTCTAAAGTAGCTACCCATTCAGAGCAGCAACTTCAGACAGGCCATAAGATGGTACTCATGAGCAAAAATAGGCCATGTACCCGATTGTAGGCTTCGTTATGAGACCAAGGCTCTTGGACCATGTCATTAGGTTTAGATACATCAGTGATCACATTGCATTCATCGACCTGACTATACAATGCGAAAACACACGAGCACTAAGTGTCGCATACTAAATGCATATGGCCCAACTACCCAAACAGCCAAAGAGAATCCAGCAATATTAGAATCCTTCTATGTAGTATTGAGCTCCACCATTACAATCCCAGCCAATTGGCAACTGTTCATGTGTGGATATTTCAACTCCAAGCTAGGTAAACTCGGCAATGCGGACAAAAATTCAAGACTTGGATTATGCATGTGATCATATGGCAAGAAAACACGCAACAGCAATGGAGATGCACTGGTGTCATTCCTTGGTTCCAATGGCATATTTGCTACAAACACAGCTTTCAAACACCTATGCCATGACCGAACAACATGGACATGACACATTGGTGATTGCAAAGCCCCAAAAGGCTCTAAGACTACAAGAGAAGTCTATAACCAAATAGCCTTCATACTATGCAAAACAAAAGCAAAACCCCTTTTTCGGGATGCTCATTCCTATGGAGGTGCATACCTCAATTCTGACCATATGCCAGTTGTTACATGCCTTCAGATGAACCATCTCTACCTAATGTATAAACGCCTTACCAGGCAAGAGATTAAAGTCACCAACAACCTACCCAAGCTCATCAGCAACACAGACACTCAAATGTCATACAAAAAGGCCACAGCGAGCAGATGGCTAACATTGACATCAGCTCCGATTCAAACGAAGCCCTAACCAAAATACAGAAATGTAAAATATCATCATCACCACCACTCCACCCCCCTCCCCCCCCACCCCCAACACCCCCACCCCACCACCACCTACACCCCAAAGCCAAACTGCAGCCAATTGTGCTCCTCAATAGCATATGGAAAATCCCCCTTTAACAGTCAATCTTAACTCTGGTTAACGGTGCCAGATATCTATTCGAAGTGTGTAAACATAAGCATAGATGAATATACGGCACAGTTTATGTTCTTCGCCTTTGACACCTGACATGGCTACCGGTGATCATGTATACCTGATGAAAAATGGTAGCCTACATTTAGAGCTTCACTTTCAGATAGCTCTACAGGATACCATCAACGTTATCTGTTACACAAAGTTGAATAATATTATAATCATAGACAGTGATCGCAACGTTACCACAGACTACTGGAACCATTATCATGCTGACTACAGTGGACATTGAAATTATTATTAAGGGAGATGGGCAGTTATCTAGATTATTTCTAGGGTTTTCACTAGAGATATGATATCTTAACGTATCAGGAGTCCCTCATTCATAGTCGTTATTACAGATCCTCATAGTCTCCCTGGCATTCACAGTGCGAGCCGGGAGAGGATTATTTTTCGGAATTTGCCTCTGTAATAACTGGCTCGCTTAGATATAAATGGCTGTTCTGTTTGTCTGTGAGAGGTCACGTGACCTCGTTTGGCCTAACACGTCCAAACAGTTATAACTCTGTATAACGCATATGTAAATGTTATGACGTCATCAAGCTCTCCGCCAATCAGAACAACCGTTTATGGCGTCTCCTCTACTGACTATGCATCAGCTACAGTTACATAAGACTATATTTGACTAATAATAATAATTCAAATAACGAAATAACTTACATCAATACGACAATAATTATATAGAAAACTATATATGAATAATAATAATAATAATAATAATAATAATAATAATAATAATAATAATTACATGTTGATGTTCACGAACGTGAGTTGTTTTCCACTACATTTCGTTGAGGGCAGGAATACAGCATACATTACTTTTTCGGTGCCTTTTCCGACAAAGTTTTCTGGCGCTCCTGACAATCTCGAGTAGGATAGGCTAATTATTGATGGTACAACGCGATACATTGCTTAATTTATCAGTATTTGTATGGCACCACCTATTTAGCCTGTTATCAAAATTTATCTTGCTTAAAACTTGCTTAAGACATTTTTCCGGGGAAAAATTAATGTGGTTAGGAGAAACGTGCACTTTCATGAGGAAATGAAGTTAATAAGCTTCAACATTCTGAGTAACCATGATTGCTCTGTTGCATTACGTCCGTTGCCTGATGATGTGAGATGAATACCAGCAAACTACAGATCTGTGATCTATTTTCGTATCTCACTCTTATTTTACGTAAGCTCCCTTTCCCTCTTTCAAGAATTATTTTGATGACACCAAAGAACACAAATACATGTGTCCTCAAATTGTAGTCTAAGATAATTATTCAGAAATTTGCCGTCCGTGGGCATATGGTGAGAACAATGGTTCATACTGTGTGGGTACATGTACGTGTATGTACTTTCTCATAGATAATAATGTCAGGTACCGGTAGCTGTTTTCCATACGAAAAGGGGTAAAGAATTAATAATTTCATCGTTACAATTGTAATTTTAATTCTGATTTTATCAACAGAAATGTAGCATATGGTTTCTGCGAGCGTTCAGATTTTCTAATTTTCAGGTGT
This sequence comes from Chaetoderma sp. LZ-2023a, assembly GCA_034401795.1. Classification (NCBI taxonomy): domain Eukaryota; kingdom Metazoa; phylum Mollusca; class Caudofoveata; order Chaetodermatida; family Chaetodermatidae; genus Chaetoderma; species Chaetoderma sp. LZ-2023a. Next base: position 34,755,697 of record CM067369.1, read on the forward strand.
ATGACACCTAGATCAGACTCATTGGACCACGCGTTCCCAATTTTCTGGGGTATGACACCTAGATCACACTCCTGGGGCCACGCCTTCCAAATTATCAGGGGTATGACATCTACATCAGACTCCTGGGACCACGCCTTCTAAATAGTCAGGGGTATGGCATCTACATCAGACTTCTGGGACAACGCCTTCCAAATTGTCAGGGGTATGACACCTAGATCAGACACCTGGGACCACGCCTTCCAAATTGTCAGGGGTGTGACACCTAGATCAGGCTCCTGGGACCACGCCTTCCAAATTGTCAGGGGTATGACACCTAGATCAGCCTCCTGAGATCACGCCTTCCAAATTGTCAGGAATATAACACCTAGATCAGACTCCTGGGACCACGCCTTACAAATTGTCAAGGGTATGACACCTAGCTCAGACTCCTGGGACCACGCCTTCCAAATTGTCAGGGGTATGACACCTAGATCAGACTCCTTGGACCGCGCCTTCCAAATTTTCTGGATTTATCCATGATGATACTTTTTGTAATTCAGAGTGGAGAAGGCTTCTTAGAGCATTTAATTTTCAAAATTTGCCGGTGTGAGGCCCCCAGGACCCCTACCCCACCCCTTGCTAGTGAGTGTAGACAGCCCCTCTGACACTCTCTTCATTTACGGCCCTAACTGTAATTCCTGATGACACCTGGCCGGAGGGGTGGGTGGGTTCTGGAATCAGAGGGCTCTGTTTGGAGTTTGTCCACATCCGTCGTATAGGTGTGGAATCTATGCGTGTAACTTGAGATTATGCAGGAGCCCCAAAAATTAAGACAGAAAATCTTTTGGTGCCCCTGGAAATTTGGAGGCCCTTTGCAAATGCACTTTTTGTTCGGCCCTCTGTATAGCTGGAAATGGATCATTCTCTTCACGTGAAATAAGAAGCGAGAATTATTAATGAAGATTACACCTTGAAAAAGATCTACGACACGGATGGCATGGTAGGCTTTATTGTACAATGTACATGTTGCACAACTGCTATTTTAGTCCGATAGGGCCTAGCCTACTTACGAACACGCTCAAACATGTTCTCGCATGGATCTCGTCCCGTGAGCGTGATTGTAGGTCGGTATGCGTATCCTAAGTATGCATATAACTGTAGTCACATCTGATTAAGAGACCACCTGTTTTTGGGACCAAAGGATTGCGATCCCTTATGACGTAAGATCACATGGCTTGAAGCACCACCAGTCCACCATGCCATGCACCCTCAGGTAATGACGTAGCGATAGCACATCGCTGGTCTCGTTAACCCTTTGAACAAGTAAGGCCAAATACGAATGTCGAACACCCATCTAAACTACAAGGACTACCGGTATTATTTTTCTTGTATAGTTACCTTGAAATTGAGATACGGAGAATCCATGATTCCAAGACTTAACGAATAACGAGACCGGTTGTATATTGTGGCGTTTGTTTGTATTCCAGGTGATCGCTTACCCCTTTAACACTCATATCAGCCAAAAAAGGCTTCTGTAGTCATCTTGATAAATGTCCATTTGCAGACCACGTGGAGACTATTTTTGAAAATTTACCACTAGAATGACTAGCTCGATAACCGAACCAGTCATTCCAGTGGTAACTTTTTTTAAATAGTCTTTTCTTGGTCCTCAAATGGATATTTTGTATGAGAGAATTTACATTTTCTTGAAGAAATTTGAGGGTTGAAAGGGTTACTCTTTAACACTCATATCAGCCCAAAAACTATATAGTGGTCTTGATAAATGTCCATTTGCAGACTAAGGGAAGACTATTTTTGAAAATTTACCACTGGAATGACTGGCTCGATAACAGAGCCAGTCATTACAGTGGTAAGTTTTAAAAACTCGTCTTCTCTTGGTCTGCTAACGGACATTTTCTATGAGAAAATTGACATTTTCTTGAACAAATTCGAGGGTTAAAAGGCTAAGACAGATTTGTCAGTTAAATTTGAAGGTGTTAGTAGGTACAGTGTCACATCGATCCGCGTATATTTACGCGCTATTAGTATCTAAGTCAACTGGCCCAGGTGTTGGTTATTGGCCTCCAATAGGTTCTAGATCTGACACTATAAGGATAATAAGATATCTAATCGTTACGATGGTTGGGGTGGATGGTGGGTAGGCCTATAGGCAAGATTCGATGTGTCCTATAGCTGAACTGTGAATGACCGGGATACACTTCAATGCCTTACATCAACATAAATAAACAGGAATCGTATTCAGGCCAGCTATAAATGAGACACTTGCTTAGTATTTTTAAGGTTTATTTTCAGAAAGTTGGTTGACGCAGCACGTCCAGGCAAAATACCTACTTACAATAATTTATAACGCAACAACTATTCTGCTGAATATGTTGAAGCCAACTTGACTGGGAGCTGCCGCTGCCTACGGCTCAGCTCAGAAATAACTTTGAAGGTTTCCAAAAAAGAATGCAACGTACTGTTGAATAGTTCAACATAAATTAATTGGAAGACATTGCTGCCTTCAATGTCGTCCTGTCCAATTATATTCAAAATATCAAAGAGAAAAGTTCCTACATGGTACTCAAAATTGTACTAACGAACATTGTCGTTTTTTGTTTTGGAAACATGGTGCTTATTTACGAGCCATGCTGCAGAACAGGCTACTGTCAAAGCAGCTTCTACATATTTGACAAGCCATGTGTGTGCTTTTCCTTTGTTGATTATTTTGAACAGGCAGCAGTGTCTCTCGATCCAATATATTCAAACTTTTCGGAAACATGTTAAACCGGTGTTACATATTACGATTTATCCTAATACGCGGTCACTTCCCAGGTCTTATGACCGGTTGCGCGCGTATAGATCAAGCCCTATTCAATGTGATTCCTGGATTGAGCCGAGCTCTGTTACGTAAACCTCGCTCAGGTTGCTGTAAAATGTGAACCTGCTATAGACCAGGTTCAGACCCAAGATCAGTGTAGTAAATGGCAGATTACGTAATTATAATTGACCCAATCTATGTGATTGTCAATTACAGCAGAGTGCTGCTGCTGCTGCTGCTGCTGCTGCTGCTGCTGCTATCGAAAATCACATGTCGTCAATACCCAAATCACATGTCGTCAATACCCTCAACAGAGGCATATTTTACTGTATTTAAATATTTTGGAATAATTCTTTATTGTGGCCCGAGCACACGACCAGTAACCACCCACACCACACACGCACGTACTGATATCTTCATCACCATGCATACTTCTTCATCATCATCATCATCATCATCATCATCATCGTATAGATTAGGCAAGTAGAGTTTGTGTAGTAGTGTAGCAACCTAATATACAAATTGCTCCGTTGATCATTGGTTCTGCGCAGTTTACCGAAAGGTTCAGGGCCAGTATACATTTGGATATTAGGCCGCCGGTTTGTCAACGGCGCAGGACCAATATTCGTTTGGATATCAGCACAGTCCATTAGCCAATGGCGCAGGACCGATATACGATCTCATATTTGTACAAATATCAAATAATATCGACCCAAGGACCAATATTCAAATGTTATTGGTGCGAGGACCAACATCGAAATGATAATGGCATAAGGGTTCAAAATCTTACCCGTCTGAGGCAGAAATCCCTGTTTAGAATCCATTCCCTGACGTGCAGTGTTATTTTATGCGGGTGCGCCTATTGTGCGACCGATTGTGATGTTGTCCGAATGCCTACCATAACCGACTGCAAGGACCGGTATCCAAATTATAGTGGGCTCAAGGAACAATAACCAAATGAGATTGGTGCAGGAACCAAAATCCAAATGATAACGGGAGCGGGTATTATAAATGACATCACTTGTTGTTTCCATGTATGCGACTTGGTCCTTGTGCCGATACCACATGGATATTGGTCCTTGCCCCAATATCATTTGGCTATTGGTGGAGACATGAGATTGGATATCTATGGGTCGCGTCGATATACAATTGTATATTGGTTCTGCGCCCTTTTTAAAATGGCGCAGTTTGAATATTGGTTCGTTACAGAAGCATCTAAGAAATACTGAATGAAATTGTGTCCAATAAGCGTGATATCAGGCTCCAAATGGTTCAATGACATCAGTCATTTAACTAGTTTACGTCATTTATAACGTCTTCCCCATCTCCGTGCAGGCGTGCTCTGTAAGATTGGAAGGTTTTCCTTTTGAAGACATTGCGAAAATGACTGAATAGAGAAGCAAAGTCTGGTTTGAGCCGAGTTCGCGTAAGCCAAACTCAGTTTGCCAGTCTACAAGTGAAGTCCTTCTCAGTAGATCTCCGCTCAAGTCAGGTTTAAGCTGTGATCGCCCACTCCGCCAGTAACCTAGGCTTACCTGAGCCATAGGTGTGCAACTGTCCATTAGGCAACTATGCAGACAAGCCGTGGTATGGCGATAACCCTGATATATGGCCGGTTGCGCCTAGCTCAAGCTAATTTCGGAATTAAACTTGCACACCAGCTAGTCCCGCATAAGCTCCGCTCAGATCGATTGTAAAATCATAACCTGCTACAGGGCAGGTTCAGAAGTTGAAATTATTGGTTTGGTTGGCGTCTATCGAGTCCCTGGTTCCAGGTCCCATTCACGCCATTATAGACTGGTTTTATTTCAGTCTATTATTGGTAACTTGCCCGGCTTTTAACTGGTACCAATTTATACTCCTGGGTGGAGAGATGCACAGAGGATTGAAGGAGATTGCCTATGTTTCCAGCTAGGGCATGTTCAGAGCCGAGATCAGCGTTAAATATAGCAGATTATTTAAATGTACCCAATCAAATTGATGTTATTGAGTTTAGTTTTTGTCGCACTGAAATCCTTCTCAGTCGATCTCAGCTCAAGTCTGGCTTAAGCCGCGCTTACGTGAGCCACTGGCCAACAGCTAACTCCTGAGCCAGGGGTGTGCCGTGCAACCGGCCATTAGAATTAGAAACCCAGTACATATTACGGCTACCATAAAGTGATCTTGCCACGTTTAGAAATTAAAATAATTTACACGAGATTACTGAAACGCATATACACCAACTTCCGGAAATTAATACGCGTGTGCAAAGCTGAACGTCAGTCAGTTGGAGGCTCGGAGCGATCGTAAAGGTCGTAAGCCAGGTGCACACACGATTTCATTACTGTTTTGATAAAATTTTATTGAGCTCTCATTTTAATATTATACGTTCCCGTAACAAAACCGTGACATGTTAAAACTTTCCCGATTTGGCCATGGTCCTTCCGATTTGCTTACACATTCCAAAATTGAGACGTGACCAAATTCATGACAATCCTCTTCATCTAGAAGCATATACACAATAGAGCCATACTAGAGTTTACCCGGGATTTTGCTATTTCTGAGCTGTGCCGTAAGAATTCGATAAGATACAGGGCATTACAGGCTAGTAAAATAGATTATCATTCGGCTATCTGTTTGTTAATATTTTAGTACAACAATGCCTATCGGTCTAATGTTCTGGTCATGTTGCGATAGCCCAATACAAAACTGTATGTTCCAAACATTGATTTCGTATATGTTGGTTAGATCACTCATGGGCATACCCTCACTATGGGGCTGGTTCTAGCGACCGCCGGTTTGACTTGAGTTCATTAAATCTCTAGTGCGCCTGACTGGGTATTTTCAAATTTTGACCCGTCGATACAAGCTGTCACAGCTAATATTTTATTTCATTTTGACAACGTATCAACCTGTGTAAACAACTATCAGTAGATAGTGACGTTTCTCAGTGCTCTTCTCATTCTTCTGGCGACTTGCCCCCGGTTAAACCACCACGGTCTATAAACTGTGCCACCATACCTAATGCTGTCTTTAATTTTTTCCAGAAATCAGACGAGAACGAAGAAAAATGTTTCTAACCTTCATGGTGGATAGATATAGTCTATATTAATGGATACTAATTCACAAACAGAAGCGGACACGCATGACCTCAATTTTATATATTTTTATCGTAAATAGAATTTGGTTGGAGGTGTTAATCTGACAATGTATCCGACTAGGAAATGGTATTTGCAACAAGATTACGATTCTGTTATTAATATAATATTCTCATATAAACGAGATCGGCGAGAAAATACTGAACTCTGAATTGCCGCTTTTGAGAGGGCCATGAGTGGTCGAGCCACTATATAGGGTATCTATGGTACCCACAAAAGAAGTCTGTAATGGCGGGGTGGTGCGCCTGCCCGCGTCACATTATAGCCAGACCCAGTGGTTGTTAGAATCTGACCAGGCTTCAAGTAAAGACTTTATGTGGGCTCTAACGCATGCAGTTTCCTTCGTCCTCTGCCATGACTTCGCCTAGCTTAAACATTACTGCGTCTGATCTGAAAGATGTGGAAATGGGTTGATTGGTGGGACTGAGAATGGGTGGCGGGATTTCCTAATGTTCGAAACTTGTTTTGGTTGCTCACGTCTTACCGGTTCTATCTCCATTCAGGCTAACAATAGTTTTAGTAGTTAGTAGAGAGCCGCAATGTTGGTCTTCCCTATTCATCCCTAGAATGGTCTTGCTCAATGACAAGTGAGTAGCATCGAGTTCTGGAGCGGATGTGATGTAGTGTCTTTTGGAGAATGTCAGTAGAATTCGCTAAGAGGTTGTCAATAGCTTTCCTCCTAGGAAACATCCCCACACACGTATTTGCACTACCACTGTCACTCCGGGGTGGTACAATAGTGAGAGAGCTGCGGTAGTTAGTTGCTGCGTCTACATCCCTCTGTGACTGGACTCTCTGGTTTCTCGGCAGACAACCGTGTGGATAACCTCCTATGTGTGGGACTGGGGGAAATGATTCTACAAGACAACAGCCCCACCCCACCCCCTTGCTAATGGAGATATGGGGGGGCGGGGGAGAGAGAGAGAGAGAGAGAGAGAGAGAGAGAGAGAGAGAGAGAGAGAGAGAGAGAGAGAGAGAGAGAGAGAGAGAGAGAGAGAGAGAAAGCGAGAGAGAGAGAGAGAGAGAGAGAGAGAGAAAGAGAGAGAGAGAGAGAGAGAGAGAGAGAGAGAGAGAGAGAGAGAGAGAGAGAGAGAGAGAGAGAGAGAGAGGGAGGAAATAACTATACAATAGTTAGCTAAAGTGAGCAATGGCAATACTAGCGAACAGTACAATATGATAAATTAGCAATAGTGAGTAAGGAATGTTCGTTGACCGGTGGAACAGTTGCAAAGTCTCCGCGATGACGGAAATTACACGGTGGTGAGATGGTGAAACGAATTCGGCTGGTCCGCCTCACTGCTTCCGTTACTACTGCCCTGACTCACTTAACGAAAAGCCTCCTGATGTATTATGCATGTTTGTTGACATGGAATGGCTGTGTTCACCGCTGTCACCTGGGCCTGTTCTTTGCGCGTGTTGCTTATCTGCTGTCGGAATATTATTTGTGTGTGCCGAATCTCTCTATGAAAGTTTGTATGGCACAGCTTCTCATAGTGCATTGACACATCAGTGCTGTCCCGCAGCATTTCTGCTGTTAGATCTTTAAAAACTTTCTCCCGTACATGATGCATGTATTTCGGTTTTGAGACCCAGCCATGTGCGCCTGTTGTTTCTGGATGAAAGGCTTAGCCTAGGAGTCCAGATCCTCACCTTCGGTACTGAGTAGTAAAACTGCTGCGTATAGAAGCACATATCTTCAAAGGCACCTCGAAATTATGAATCATTCCTGGTTCTACAATTGTCTGTTCAAGCACGCTTCGAAAGCTTTCACTTTGGGTGCTTTCAGGACTTCCTCGTGCAAACTGTTCTATGGTTCAGCCATTCGGATTCATAAGCTGTTCTGTCCTCACGATCATACACGCCTGTTAGCTTGTATGTCTCTATCGTATTGCCTCTGCGCCTCTGCAACGTCAACCATGATAGCTTCAGTCTCCTTATCTGCCTAGCTGATATTCCTTAATCCTGGGATCCGTTTTGTGACCCTTCTCTGTACACGTCCAATGCTGACTACATCTTTTTGCCTCAGCGGGTGCCATACTGTGTTCGCATACACAAGCTGTGGTCTCACAAGTGCCGTGTACAGCCAGATGAATCTATTCGAGTCTAGGTATACACATGTTCATCGGAACATCCCCATGATTTGTGTTGTCTCGTTAATCATTTCATTTACATGTTGTTCGAAGGTCACAGATGTTACGGTCAGGTCTTTCTCATTGATCAATCTTCTCAGTTTGTGTTTGGCATCTCTCCTGGGCCGCCTCTCAAAGCATATTCTCTCTCTACATCATCATGCTTTCTGTCCACTGTCATAGCTATTAACCTTGCACTTATTTGGATGGAACCTGGGGCAACCATTCATCTGAGCAGTCCTGAAGCTTGCATAAGTCTGACTGCAGCTCTCAATGATCTTCTTCATCCATAATACATAGCACATCTTCGTGTCATCAGCATACATATATGCTTCAGAGATAAGAGATTCTGGTAGGTCATTGATAAACAGAATAGACAGCACAGGTCCCAGCACACTACCCTGTGGAATCCAGCTGAAAACGCTCATCCATGCTGGAACTGTGCCGGTTACTGCAACCCTTTGTTTGCGCTCAGTGAGGAAGGCTGTGATCCAATCATGGATCTTGCCATTTATGCTGAACCACTTAAGCTTTTGCAGCAGTCGTTTGTGAGGCACCCCTTCACGAGGTCTAGGTACACAATATCAATATTGATGCCCGTATCTCGTTGGTGCGTCCATGCGGGCCTGCACCTTTATTAACTGTAGTGATGTCGATCTTCCACTTGTGAACACAAACTGATTCCTGCTGATCAGGAGTTTGTCTTCATGCAGTTTCTAATGTAGTCTCTGTTTATGGTTTCAAGCACATTTCAAAGTATGCATGTGAGACTAACTGGTCCATAATTTGTTATGTGTGTTATTGTTCATTTGTTTATTGTACAGCCTACGTCAACTCTGTTCTTTATTTCTTCATAATATAATAGCGAATGCAGTGAGCGATGGTGAGCGTATATAGATAACATGTACGTACGTGTAATGAGGAAAAATCAACCGAAAATGAGACAGGTAACCTGGTTAAAATACATATACCATGCGACTGAGAAAGCTTCGTTTCCGGTCGCGAGAGGCAACCTACTGCGCATTTTCAATGTCCAAAATGTATGTGATATTGTTATCACGAAATAGCGTACATTTATTTCAGAATGTAAAACGGTTAAATCGTCTGATGCAGACCAGATACAAGCTTTATTTATTACTATTTATGTGTCTGTAAATGCTGCTCATGGCCGTGGAATCAAAGTCGTTGTTGTCAATGCCGCTGATAGCAAGAAATTTAAGACCGGGTACCACGCGATTCGCGCCTGGATCGAATGTACATTCACATATATACTCGCAGACATGCATTAATTCCCGTTTTTTGTAGCGTATGTGCTAACTGTGCAACTAGTTAACTAGTTAACGTCATCGATGCAACAACACCAATGGCGGGTTCAAATCAGTAATTTAACGGTCTTGATTTTTACCGGCAAATGTGTACATTAAAAAATCAGAATTAAATACAAAGTGTGCGTATCAATTTGCGGGTACGTATTTAATAACATAGACATGAATTTGTAAGAATATTAGTCTTAAGCACGGCAAAGTGAATATAAGTAATCAATTTTCGGGAACAATTATCTCCATGAACAGACTATCAAATTAGTTGAGCAGGACTCCTATTTATAACCTTATCATCGTTGAACTGCAATATATGTGCATGATTATTACACATACTAATAATCGAGATGGCCAGGAATCCACTTGAAAACACTAACGCCAAAAAGACAATGTTCTGTGGAGTCGTCAAAGGTGCTAAATGTGGTGTATTCATGGACTGGAATAAATGTAAGGAAAGCGTTAGCAAATTTTCGGGTTCAATATATCACGGATTTAATATATTAGAAGAAGCCGTATCATTTATGAATTTGGATGGCTATGAACATGAAGATATAACCATCTATTTCAAAGACGGTGAACTAAAGCTCAATGACTACTGTAGTAGGCATAATATCAGCATTCCTGCTTATATACCGCCAACACGCGTCTGCAGTGAAAGTGATTCCAATGCAATGACAGTAGTAAATGTGGATGGCGCATGCTTCGACAATGGAAGTACTGATGCCAAAGCTGGTTTTGGCATATTTTGGGAGGATAATGACCCAAGAAACATGTTTGGCCCTCTTCCTTTAGATGTACATCAACCTACTAGTAATTGCACAGAACGTTATGCCGCAATAGAGCACTCAAACAAGCGCTGACCGCAGGAATGACACGTTTGTGTGTACGTTCCGATAGTGAATATCTCGTTCATGGGATTACTAACTATGCAACAGAGTGGTAAAAAAAACAATGCAATAACTACACGGGAGAACTGTGACGTATGGAAGCGCCTGTGTTACCTGGACAGCAGGTTCATGTTAAGTGGCTACACGTTATGGGTCATTCGGGTGATCCAGGGAATACCAAAGCTGATGCTCTAGCAAATCACGGCGCCACACTTTACGAACCCATTGGACAACATCTCTCTCAATCCTTTAGTTCCATGGAGCCTGCCAATGCAACTGACATCACAAGCTCGCCGCCTAAAGCATCACCACGCAGTTACCATCAGTGTAGTTCTCCCGATACACCTGAGATGATCGCATGCACCACGTGTAAAAACTGGCTTCATTACACCTGTACTGACTTGCCAGTTTACCAATTATTTATACTGAAAAGCACATCACGCAAATTCGAATGTAAGAGTTGTGTCAGGGTATCCGAGGAGTTTGCCGCCCAAAGCGCAGGGAATACGATTAATCGGGTCTAAATCTCTATGCTGTGTGGAAACTCAAACTTCTCATGGATGTATGGATGCTAGGAGCAATCAAATAGGTAGCTCGGTTTGTTGTATGGTAACGCAAACATTGACCGAAAATGTTGACAATGAGATGGATCTCTCTACTAGGTCTTTCTGCTGTCAGGCAACACAAACCTTGGATGTAAACGTGCGTGAAACCACAAACTGCATCATATGTTACAAAGCAAACCAAACTCTTCTGTCTGTTAAAACTTGTTAAAACTTGTGACCGGGAAACACAAACTTCTACAGAGGAAATTGCTGTATCAGCGGAACAAAATACTGGCTCGAATCTGGATCTGACATTATTAACCCTGAGCGAAACTGTTCAACAACTTCGATCTGTACGTGACTTTCAAGTAGCTATACGTGATATTGAGAGCAAACTAGTTGAAAAGTTTGTTAACTCAACTCAGGAAAATTCCAGACTAAGATTGCAACTTATAGAAAAGGACATATCAGTCGCTAAGAAAGGGAACCAGGACCTATTGAGTCATTAAAAATACAAATCCAATCAAGTAAAAACTTTGGAAGCCTCGATCTCATCTCTCACTGCAAAGGTGACTAGTATCCACATGAGAGCAAATAAGTGTGAATCATGTGATGGATTTAAATCGGCATGGACTGAAAGTGAATCTGTGTGCAGGTCCCTGTTAAGCGACAAAGCCAAGCTGGCGGACGAGGTACATCGACTTACAGTTCTCAATAGCCAACTGAAATCAAAAGTAAAATCGGTTGATGAACTTAGCTACACACAAGTAAGAGTTGCTAATGATATGGAGACACAATTGACTGACATAAGATCTGACATCAGCCAACTACAAATTTGGTTTTCGAAAGCCAACAACGATAATGGCTCCGCCAAACCAGATGAAATGGTTAATATCACTGCTGACATAAACATGCAACGATCGAATAACAGCTGAGAATTAACAAATCTAGCAAAGTATGAACATTCCAACCAGTTCGCAGTTCTCACTACTTCTAGAGATGAGAACAACACTGTTACACAGCAAAGGCTTCGAAACGCAAGACGAACACCACAGAAACGTGTCAGGCCGATCTCGCCACACAATGTGTCAAGTTCTAGACGAATGCCCATGCAATCTGAAAAATCAAGCGTCCACGATTGTGATGTACTTATCATTGGGAATTCCCATGTTCGAAACATTCAAGCAGAAAAGATGTATCACTACAAAAGGTGTCATGTCGTGTGTCTGGACGACAAGAGTATCAATGGTGCAGCAAATTTTGTCCGATCATGTGATATAAAACCAAAGTGTGTTGTGTTACACGTGGCAGATAACTATCTGTGTAACAAAAATATTGATGTCTGCAAGCATTCAATCAAAAACCTGGTCTCGTTGTGTAAAGACCATTTCAATGGTGCAGAAATATGTATTTCTTATGCACTCCCTCGTCGGTTAGATACAACCATGCTCACAATAGCGTACAGAGAGAAGGCTGAAGAGTTTAACAGATTTACGCATACATTAGGTACGCATGTAATCTCACATGAACACATTCAATCAGTTGACAGCAAGCTATTTGTGACTGATGGGGTGCACTTAAACAGACTAGGTCTATCACAGCTAATTATGAGTTACAAAACGGTTGTGAATCCGATACTAGGTTTAAAACAATACCATGAGTACTACATGAGTACAAAGCATCCTCAGGGCAGTGTAGCTGCTCAATCATCCACACAACGAACACGACCGCGTCATGAACACACCGTCGGAAGAGTAGTGCTGATTCTGATCTGATTTCCCTGCTAAGTGCCATACTTCATGACTTTCAAACTAGGAGAAATTAAGTTTCCACTGATCATGCAGTATAATTATTTCGAAAATGTAAAGCGCCATTAATGTTAATATTATGAGTGCGGTACATCGTGACTGTATTAGTTTTATGAAATCAACACATCTCAACCGTATTAGCACTGCATATTTATGAGGGCAAACCTGTTGCCATTTATATTGTTGACACATTACATTCTATTTAGATTGAATCTATTTGTTCCGATTGCCGCGTGTCTGCTGGCTACTTTGTTGACAGCCTCCACTGAATGTAGACACAATGGGCCTTTCCATTTTTTTGCTATGCCCCGCCCTCTCTAGCTAAGCTCCGCCCACACCTCGCTCCAGAAAACTATGCATGTAAGCTGTTGGGTATTTTGAAACTGATTTGACTGGGTGCTGTTGGCGGCAATGGCGCCCAGTCTGGTTAGTTTCAAAATTTTCAATAGCATGTTTATTAGATAGTGGAGACATGCAATTCTTACAACGTATCGGACTTTTAAGAGTTAAAGACGTATACAATCATTTATGACGTAATCATTATGACGTCATACTACACGCCGCTTAGCTGATTATAACGTCATATGACGTCATTACTCTGGAATGGTCCATTGGTACCTAATCTCGGGGAATCATTTGCTTGAAGCGACTTCCTACACCAGATTGTCATCAAAGTATTCAGCAGGCTGCAGATCTAATTTATAAGGGAATCTTAATATAAATATATGGAGATGCATTGTGCTGGCTAAAGTATTATGTTTAGCCTATGATTGATCCTGTACAATACACTTCATTATTGACTTCTTTTGAAATATTAATGATGATAATACTAGGAATTATAATAATGATGATGACGACGACGATAAAACTGGTGAATTGCACGAAACGTCATCTGCCATTATTAACTCATTATCACACCCACTATAATTTGTTTGCCCCTGTGACCCATTCATGAAGAGTGGACTGACAAATACTTAAGTTGTATAAATTAGCTCATATTAGCCCTTTAAAGGCCAAATTTATTCAAGTAAATTTCCATTTTGTCTTTGAAAATGCCAGTTTTCAGGCTCAGGGAGGATTAATTTTGGAGGCTTACCACTGGGATGACTGGCTCTGCTATTGAGCTCATCATTCCAGGGATAAATTTTCAAAAGGGATCTCCCATGGGCTTGCAAATTGACATTCCTAAAGAAAACTATAGAAGCTGATTTTGGCTGGCTTGACAATAAAAGGGTTAGCGGTATGACTGACTGTTTTAAACAGGTATCCAATGTTCCAAGCAACAGCTGGATACAATGTCCATGATCTTTAGATGTAGAAAGCTATGGGTCAGACCATTACTTTATCTTGTGAATATGCTACACTATTAATTTACTTACTGATTCATTTTATTTATATTTTACTTGTAAAGATCGTTGACTGTTTTAATATCTGTTTTCCGATGTGACCAGAGAACGTGCAAGCTTACAGACCCAGAAATTCAAAGCCAGAAAATAAAATTTGATATTTATCTGCCAGGTAGAAACGCACTGTGGAGAAAAAGATCAGATTACAATACCTGGTTTCCATATACAAACAAATCTTAGGCCAAGATTATTCACTTCTAAACGTGACTATGGAGGAATTGCTGTATGTGTAAGAAAAGAGATACGCAAAGGTATAATATTTATACCTCCATCAAATAGCGAGATTATGTGGATCAAACTCCTCAAAGGCCTTTTCAATCTCGAAAAAAATATATATCTTAGCGTAGTTTATGTAAGTCCAGTAGGGACAACTTTCTCTGCACGGAGAGATAACACCTTTGGAATATTAGAAAATGATGTGGCTCTGTATTCTAAATCCGGAAATTGTTTAATCTGTGGGGATTTCAATGCTCGAACTGCAAATGATTCAGATGTTTGTATGGACGAGCGATCACCTATAGCCAATTTACTACCAGACTATATACATGATGTAGATATTCCCAGAAACAACATGGATCCACATGATGTAGAAAATCACGGCAAACAATTACTCTCCATGTGCAAATCTTCAAATCTGGGTATCCTAAATGGACGTATCTTGGGTGATTCTTCTGGTCATAGCACTTGTTTCAGCCACACCGGCAAACCCAGTCTAATTGACTATATGTTAGCTTCTACCAATATTTTATGTGAAATAGAATGTTTCCATGTAAATAATCCCAACCATTTCTCTATCCATTGTATATTGAAGATGGTACCCTGTACTGGTATATATGAGCACACACTAAGTGATACTCATAATCCTCCCTGCTCTAAGTATAGGTGGGAAATGGGAGATGGTGACAAATTTTTGAAAGCAATGTCAGATCTTAGAATCAGGTAAAAAATCAACAACTTTATGGCATTGCCTGCTAACAAACCATGTAGCAAGCTAATCAATGCTGATGAGTCTCTGACAACTACACTAACAGACATTATCATAAGTGCAGCCAAACTTTCGGGTATAAAACATATTGATTCTCGAAAATGTTTGAAAGAAAAACCTAGAAAGATTGTTAATAAGCTGAAGAACCAATGGTTTGACCAGGATTGCAGAATTATGCTTAAGGATCTCAGAGGTATGGCACGTAGAATTCACGAAACGCCATCAGATACCATCTTATTAAATAAGTTTCGATATTTGCGCGGAAAAAATTCAAAAGACAAATAGCAAAAAAGAAGTCCATCTTTAAGCAGCGAATCTTTGATCAAATGGAATCCTTAGAGTCCAAAAACCCTAAGACACTTTGGAAACTGTATGATGAACTCAAAGGTACTAATAGTAATTCTAAAGGAAATTCAATTTCCTGTACAGAATGGGTGTCACACTTTAACAAACTTGTTAATAGTGTTCCAACACGTGCCGATTTAGACCTTGAAAATACAATAGACAATTTTATTCAAACCAATAGAAATACAATTTTTAACGACCTTAATTTTACTATTAGAACTTCTGAGATCTCTCGGGCTATTTCTTTTCTTAAAAACGGCAAAGCAAGTGGATTTGACGAGATCTTAAATGAAATGTTAAAGGCAGGACACACTCGACCGTTACCAGTTCTACACAAATTGTTTAACTCCATTCTGAGCTCTGGTCAATTTCCTATGGAATGGCGCTGCAATCTACTTTCACCTATACACAAGAAGGGCGAGGTTTCAAAACCTGAAAACTACAAAGGTATAGCCGTAAGTAGCAATTTATGCAAATCATTTTGTAGCATTCTGCAATATCGATTAACAAAATTTGCTGAAAGAAACAAACTAATCCCACAATGTCAAATTTGTTATAGAAAGAATGCAAGAACAGCAGACCATATTATGACTTTGAAATCAATTATTGACAAATATGTTAACGCTGCTACTAAGAAAAATATATTCTGCTGTTTTGTGGATTTCAAGTCAGCATTTGACACAGTCTCTCGATGCAAATTAATGTATAAATTACTACAAGCTGGTATTGATGGCAATTTACTAACTTTCATTGAAAGTATGCACTCTGATGTGAAATATGCAGTCAAAATGAATGATGGGTACAGCAATGGCTTTTCATCCTCAGTTGGTGTCAAACAAGGTTGCGTACTTAGCCCACTTTTATTCAACATGTATCTGCGTGATTTGCCAGATATCTCTGATAGAACATGCGATCCTGCCATAGTGTCAGAAACCCACACTGGTCTGCAAAATGCGCTAAACAAATTGAATATTTACTGCAACAAATGGGACCTTACTCTCAACTTAAATAAGACCAAAATAATAATTTTCAATAAAAGTGGGCATTTACTAAAGAGATACATGTATCACTTTACATACATGGGCTCACCGATTGAGGTTGTAAAGTCTTATTTCTATTTAGGTATCGTCTTTACACCATCTGGTAAATTTAAAGCTGCATGTGAAAGACTGGCAGAGCAGGCCAAGAAGGCTTTGTTCAAACTTAAAGTTATCAATATCAGAAATAATGTTTTAACAGCATTCACGCTGTTTCGTTCTTTAGTTTTACACATCTTATCTTATTGTGCAGAAATTTGGGCACCCTTTTACATCAAAGGCATCAATGAACATAACTACATGCAATTAGGAGATAATGTCCTAGTCGAAAAGGTCCTAATTAGCTTCTGTAAATATATACTGGGGGTTAATAGGAAAGCTACTAATGCTGCTGTAAGGGGTGAACTCGGGAAATATGCCTTACTCACCATGCTCCTCACAATCAGCCAAATTTTGGATGAGAGTATGTGACATTGACTCTGAGACAATAGTTCATCAAGCCTATATGCATTCGTATTCCTCATTAGAAGTAGATAACTGGGCTAGACATTTAAAATATCTATGGACAAGCTTTAGCTTCGAAGAAATTTGGACCAACCAAAGCATCAGAAATAAAAAGATATGTGCTAAATTACTAACTGATGCCATGGAGTATAGATACAAATCAAACTGGCTGGTCCATGTAAACAGAGGTGTCACATATCGAATTGGTACATCTCAACAGGGTTCAAAACTTAGGTCGTATCAAACATTTAAAAGCAACTTTATCATGGAGAATTATTTACTAACTGAACACGATTTTTCTAGGCGAAATTTGTTTGCCAAACTCAGAGTCAGTGCACACGATCTTCAGATAGAAGTGGGGAGACATACAATTCCCAAAACTCCTGTAGAAAAAATAGTATGTTCGCTATGTAACATTCAAGCTGTTGAGGATGAAAGATATTTTATTCTAAAATGTCCATTTTACCACAGTGAAAGACAATCGCTATTTAATTACCGTAATGTTTTTGTAGATTTTGCTTCCCTCAGTGAACAGCATAAATTTGTGTTCATAATGTCCTACAATAACGGTGACACTGAGGTCTGCAAACCGGTACTAAAATATGTCACTGATTGTTTCATGAAAAGGCAGAATGCATTGGCTCCGAAACAATCCACTAACCCACCGCCATCACTAGTAATTGCAATATAGCTGATCAGATCGGCAGCAAATTTTGCTGTAGGTACATTACATGTATCCTTATCGCCCTTTTATATGATGGCTGGGTGAAGAGGTGACATCGTTATCTTCTGTGTCATAAAATCTCATGGTGATTAAACTGTCATGGGATATTGAGATATGGCGAGTGGTGATGCTGCTTCTTCTTTATTTAGTGATCCTGGCGGCGGTTTCACGCAATAGTCAATGAAGTTTCCACTGTAACTAATGCGCAGTACCTAGCAGAACATTAACTTCAACACTAACTTCAAATTTACACTATGAATGATATGTAGTTTCTGCTCATATATTAATATAACTACTTAATTTTACAACAGAGCCATCAGCCTTAATTCGTGGATGTCATCTTATGTGTGTGCATGCGTGCGTGCACGCGTGGGGGTAGGGGGTCCGTGAGAGTGTGCGTGTGCGTATTGTATATATCATGTATATTTTACTTATTGTTAACTGTATATCGTATGTACTATCTATGTATGGCTATACCTATATGTATGTAGATTTCGTGCCAATAAATAATCTGAATCTGTCTGCAATAAGGTTGGCCCATAATTCATCCATATGATCAGATCGGTATATGAATACGCTAATAAAGTATCAAGCTTAAAAATGTCTACCATGAAGTAATTTTGTAGTGTAGTACACAATTCCATGCAGAGATTTGCACAAGTTTTGGCAGATCCATGGTTTTCGGAAGCCTACTGTCTATAATAGGTTTGGCCCCACATATCAGATAGATATATAAATATGCTAATAAAATATCGACTTTGAAAAAATTCCACCATATATTAATTTTAAAATACGCAACTTAGTAGCGACCAAAAGTTGTCAGATGCTAATAATTTACGTACCAATATCTATGTACTCTGTTTGTAACCAGTTTTCGAACATCTAGCCATGCAAAACACAATATGTATTATTATGTACTAGTGCTCTACGAAATATTGCACGATTCTACCATCAAATCATATCATAATTACCAAGTATGTCCATGTAGTTACTTATTCGCAATATGGCCCCATTGAAAGATAGTTGGTTCACATTAGCCACAATCAGATGGATGTCGATAGGTTCTGGCTTGTAATAGGTTCAGCTCAAGAATTTCACCCATATGTTTACATAGATATATATGAATGCGCTAATAAAGTATAGAGTTTAAAAGATTCTACTATGGAGTAGTTTCGAAATACGCAATTTAGTTGCAACTTACAGTTTTCAAATGCTAATAATGCTAACTATATATTCAGTATCAGAATCTCTGTACTCAGTTTGTAACCAGGCTTTCGAACATAATACCATCTAGAACTCACTTGATCTTACACACTTCTATCATCAAATATTTCTTGTAATAATGTGAAAATCTTTCTCTATATCCTATAATTTAGCTCCAAATAGAATCTGAATTAACAAACAAACACCCACCCACCCCCACCCCAGAATTTACGCATATGGTCAACAAGATGGATGGAAAGATGGACGGACTGCCGCACAATATAATCTGCTTCTGCCTATAGCCCATAGCTAATCCTATCCAAGGCTGATGCCATTACAACCATCTTATAAAGACATAACACTATAAAAAACTATCATTATTATAATCGCAACCACCAGCAGCACTACATGGGGCAGGTAAGAAACTGCAAATGATAGTAAGAACCTATGAAATATTGAATGTTAATATAACAAGATAACCACATTTCTCTCTGTCCTGCAAATATATTGTCAATTTATCACTTGTCTAATGGCTCTTTATAGTACATTGACTTTAACTTGAAGCCCATGTCTTCCTATATTATATAGTGCCTGTACCAGTTCTACATGTATAATTTGTTTTTTGTTCTTTGTGGGGGTCCAAGGTCTAGTTATAGTCACTGTCTTTGGTGGACAACATGTTGTGCTACTGCAAATTGTAGATTATATATAAAAATGAATTTGAAGCTCAATTTGAATTATAATAATATCCGGCCACGCTATTTGCCATTGATGCCTCACATCAATATGTGTACTTGCACTAATATAAGCGAGGAGTGTAAGCCACGCTGCCTGACTGATCAGAGTGCGCGCTTTGGCTTGTCCAGCGACTGGTGTGCTGTTGTCCAGCGGTTAGAGGTGTTCAGCGCGCCCTTAATGGGATTAATTAGGCGATCGTGCTCAGGGTGTAACTCGGCGCGAGTTAGTTTAATTTCCAAAATTTCTTCGCATTTGCCTTCCTGACATTCCATCCACCACGCAGGTGTTTTGAACTAAACGAATCGTGGCTAGGTTCAGGAGTTAGATTTGCCACCTCCTCTCCATGCTTAGACCTTTAGTATCAACATTATGCCTCTTGATCATTGGCCCCGCGCATGCGTAGCAGGGCGTCCATTGCACTCTAATTTTGAACTCTGCAAACGCTGGACACTGCATAAACCTATGCATGTAATTTCATAATCATATCCACATTCAAGTTTTGAAGTTGGGATGGGGTGGGGGTTTGGCTACTGCAAGCCAAACCAGATGGGGGGGGGGGGGGTAGGTGGGGTTGGTGGGGTGGGCGGGGGAGTCCACCGCAGGAAAATTTTGAGATCTAGATACTCTCAAATAACATCTGCATTTTCAGATATAAATATGGATCATCAGTTGGCTGTTAAATTATTCTGTTTTCCCCATGTTTCCTTAAAACAGTCTACCTGACATTCCTGCTCCGGCAAGTGTACGAAAATTATATGACAAAAATCCATTTCCAGTATTTAAAGAAGAGAAAGAACATCTGAACTGAACTTCTATCTAAGCATCGTAGAAGAAAGTGTGGTTTTTGTCTCTTTGTGCCACTTTTCCGATGGCGTCAACAACGTTAGATTTTTGCATTTAGCAGAACTTATCAGCTTATATTCAGGATTGGTTAATTCTATTGTAACTAAACTTGGATATATTGTTATCTATGCTGTTAGGAAGCAGCATGTTGATACTGAGGTCACAAGGTCAAAGGTCAAGGTCACTGTGACCTTGATAGAAAACACTGTTTTTCATTGTTAAGTTCTTGCGTTTAGCAAAACTTCTCGGCTTATCTTTCGGGATTGGTTAATTTTATTGAAACTAAACTTAGATACATTGTTACCTATAATGTTAGGAAGCAGCATGTTGACACTGAAGTTACAACGTCGAAGGTCAAGGTCATTCTAACCTCTACAAATCTTTGTTATTTTTCAATGTTATGTTTTAGGCGTAGCAAATCTTATCATGTTATAATTCTGGATTGCCTAACCTTAATGGAACACAACTTAGGGTACATGGCTGCTTATACCAAGAGGATGCATGATGGTGACATGGAGGTCACCAGGTCAAAGGTCAATGCCATTCTAATATTGGTTTTTTTATATCTGCTTTTTCAACCTTAATTTTTTCCATTCAGCAAATCAATTATATTTCAGGATTGGTTAATCATATTGGAACTAAAGATTGAATACATGGTTACCTATAATGTTTGGAAGCAACATAATAACACGGGGGCCACAAGGTCAAATGTAGATGCCTCTGTGAGGAACTGGAGACAGGCGAGACATTTTATTTTATTTTATTTAATAGAATTATGGCCTTGATATTATACATATATATAGAAAACCTTATTTTCAAACAAACGATTGCTTCAATTTCATTTGATGTGAAAGGCGATGTTATTAGTTCATCACATGTCACATTATATTTAAGCTGGTGTTGTGCGTGTCGTGCTCCTTTCGTTCAATCTCTTCGAACAAAATGCCAAAACAGCATAGGGCCTACTGGAAACTAGACACACCAATGAGAAACTTTATGGCTCAGTCGATGAGCTGTAGAACACCTGAGCATTGTACGCGCCAATGGTGTCAAGTTCTGAGTGAACGACGACGACGACGACGACGACGACGACGACGACGACGAAGAAGAAGAAGAAGAAGAAGAAGTGGGAAGAATATTACCCATTTCATTTTTGAAATGTGAGTAAAAATAGCACCTAATGCAGGTGTGCCATCATCATAAAACGTAAAGTGGACACCATTCTCAGTCCTAGTGAAAGAACAGCTGTTGCAAATGGCAGTTGACTGTATTGAATATTGAGCTTGGTCTACTCGCCTATCCCTAATGGGTTAATCATGGCAGCTATCTTATCTCACAGGCTTGTTACTATATCGCTCATCTATTCCACATAGTGTAGATATTTATCTAACCGTTTAACCCTTACATACCAGGAATGACAAACTCTTTATGATGTAAGAAATATCTTGTTGAATATTTTGAAACTAATTTGACCTGGAGCTGTTGACCTGTAGCTGGAGCTGCAACATGTTACAGGCCAATTTATTTCAAAATTTTATACAGTTTCCCTGTATACATGTCTTAAAACTGAAACACTGAAATATCAAGGGTTAAATGGTTAGAGTTCGCACGACTGCTACCAAAGCGTAATCAATCTGGAGCACAGTTGGTTCAAATCACTTAATTAAAAACAGCGCTGGTATGGTTGCTGCGTTGAATAACAATGGCTTAGAACAATGGCTTAAAGGGACACTGAACGAGCGATATCAATGAATGAAACAGGGGACTGGCTACGAAGGGCTGTCGGCGGGGCTGGCGGTAGCTGTCCAAAAGACACCATAGGCGCTACATACTATATGATGGTACATGCACCAAGATCTATATAGCATATTTATGTGGTAAATTCCATGCATCAAACAAAGAGAAGCATATACCAGATTACACTGCAGATAAGCGTGCATTCAACAGATTTCATACACCATAATGTGTGCAACATAGGCTGGCTTATTACATGTCTGTCTGTCTGCTTACAATATCATAGAATAATGCATAATATATGATTGAATTTACACATTTCTGGGAAATTCCTGGCTTTCTTGGAATATGATCAACACATGTTTGGTAATAATATGATTGCGTATATTACTCAGGTTATCCCAATATTATCACAGGCTGTCAGGCTATAATAACACATTTTAACCATCTATTGAAATAGAGGAATCCAGTTCATAGATCAGTCAAAATCAACCTCGTCACGTGTAGGCTGACGTCATAATGAATTACCGTTGTCATGAATGGTATTATCTTAATCAGTCATAAACGCTTAATAGTCTATCAAGTTGAACGAATGGTATTTCTATATTGCGAATGGATCAGAAAACATTACTATTGCTAACTAATTGCATGCACAACAGAGGAGAAAAAATAACAGTATATATTATATCCAGAGAATTTGAAACAGGCACGAACCCTGCCCGTAAACCAGCTGCCGTAAACCAGCAGCACAAACAATGTAGAAGTTAAAATCTCCAATGACACTGTATGAAATGGACCTTTCCAGTTTATCCATCCATCACATGATGTCATAATCAACTACGTCACGTCAATTGCAGCATACATGCACTTGATTTAGTCCGTCTTAAGCGCTTAATAGTCCGACACGTTGTACGAATTGTATGTCTTTGCTATTTAATAAACATGCTGTTGGAATATTCTAATTTGACTGGGCGCTGTGTCCGCCATATGCAGCAACAGCACCCAGTCATATTAGCTAAATATGTACAAAATATTTAACAGCTAACCTGTATAGTTTTCTGGAAATTGAGATTCAGAGAGTACATCGGTCGATTGATCCCAACACGAGCCAGGTGTGTGTGGAGCTAAGCGAGAGATGTGCGGGGCAAAGCTAAAACTAGAACGGTACATTCCCATACGGATCCATGAGCCAATAAGCGTGGAAAGTTATAGAGCGTCAAAGACTGATACCTTGAACAATTTGAGCGCAACAACAGAGACGTAATAACAGTAGATGTATGAGAGTAGGTATCCTTACACCGCACCCACCCACCCACCGGCCATCCATAGACCAATGTGGAATCACCATTGGCATCGCATAGAATGTGTGTAGCGAGACATTAACCGATACGTGTGGAGAATCATAGAGCGTCGATAGGAAATGAATACAGTACTTATTGAACACCTATATCTTTTTGCTACGTCCAACATGATTGTCTAAATATTACCAAAATAGTACATTTTGATGTCAGTTGTCTAGTCACTTGTCTATTTACAGTTTCTAGCAAATAGCTTAGGTTGTACATCAGTAAAAGATCCTGACACATTTTCTGCACGATTACGTCATGTAATATTGATCACATGGACACAGTCATTTCTATGAAATCGTTACAAAACACTGTAGCGGCATAGTTAAGGTCGGGCACATATTTCATCTTATACAGTAGACTAGAATGTGCTGCATATGATGAGGCATATTGAAGATTTTATGTAACTATTTTGTCCACACATGCACTGTCTACATAGTTCAAAATATATACCTAAGACATATACCTCATGTAATATATACCTCATATACAATCATGCCTAAGATTGGTGCACAGGGCCGGAATAAGCCTTGCCAGGGTTGGGGCCCAAAACTGTTTCCGGACTGTGTGAAAGCGAACACGAAACCATAGTAAGGTAGGTCCTCGTCCGGCGCGCCTCCATCGGAAAATTTTAAAATCTAGATGCTCTCAGATGGCATCTCACGCATTTCCAGCGGTAAAACTGGATCATCAGTTGGCTTTTAAATTCTTTTATTTTAGTCATTTATTTTCACCTTTTGTTCGCCCCGCCCTTAGCCAGTCTACCTAAAAGTAGAATAATTTAACAGCCCAGTAGTGATGGTCCATATTTAGGGCCTACCTCTGGAGATGCAGGAGATACCGTCTCGGAGCATCTGGAAGATAAAAAAATAATATTAAACCGAAATTCAAAATGTAATCATGACTAGAGTTATTTTATGATACAGAACCTAACACATTACTAAGTTTCTACCATATCCTGTTGTGCAGCTAATCTCTTTACAAAACAAGCATATGTCTCTAGACAGTTATTTCGTTTGTAAGAAGAAAAACTACGGTCCATAAGTATCACAAGCAAATATTTTGATAGAAATAATTGCGGTCTGGTCAGGATCTGTGGCCCGGTACCCACTATAATAATCCGCTACTGTTGGTGTACAATGGTATGGGTACAGATTAGTTTGCTCATCAGTAAGAAAAGCATAAATCGTCTTCTACAAAGGCAGAAGCAAACCGTGATCCCAATGAACCTTTCCAGTTTTAGTTATGCGCTGCCCATCTCTAGCTAAGCTCCACCGACATCGCTCTCGTGTTCGGATCGATCGATCCCTGAACTCCCTGACTATCAATTTCTAGAAAGCTATACAGGTAAGCTGTTGAATATTTTTAAACTAATTTGACTGGTTGCTGTTGCTGCCTAGGACAGCAACAGCGCCTAGTCAAATTAGTTCCAAAATATTCAACAGCGTGTTTATTAAATAGTAAAAACATACAATTCGTACAACAACACTTAGTCCGTCACCAATTATGCATTCGTGACGTAGTTATCTACATCATTCGTGAAGTCATTGATTATAACGTCGTCATACACGTCACGTAGTTGATTATGACGTCATATGATGGATGGATAAACTGGAAAGGTCCATTCTGACGCATCTCAAGGCCACATCGTTCCTATGACTACACTAGTAATGCAAACACTTTCCACTTACTTTTGACATAATTCTGTATTGGATCTCTTCCCATAGTGTACACACCCACGTATTTATGCCATATTTCATTTGGGACGTTTTACTACACCATTCGTTTCGGCATGTAACATGTCTATTTGGGATTTTGTCCCATTAGCAGAGCAGTACCATTGATTCAGAATTTAAGATGGTATAAATAGTAAACAGGTCAGCAAGAGTAACATCGAGAGGATTAGCTATGTATACGTATAGAATTGGTGGCCATTATTTCACAGAACGCTAGAAACGTCCAGCCTCGCAGCAGATCACTTTTGGTGGAATGAAATCAGAGCAATGGCCGATGGACGGACGGATGGACTGATCGACAAACCAACCAACCAACCAACCAACCAACCGACCGATGGACGGATGGACGGAAGGATGGACTGATCGACAAACCAACCAACCAACCGACTGACGGGCCCATCGACTGACAGACACTAAACCGACCGACCCACCTAATGACCCATCAGCCGGCTGACCGATCGAACCAACCAACCGCGTGACGGACAGCTGGATGGATGGACGGACGGACGGGCCAACGGGCGAGCAGACATGCAGGCAGGCAGGCAGGCAGGCAGACATACTAGTTGTGTGTCGGAATTAAAAATTGTATTTATTATTTTGATTGTTCTTGTCAGAATAGCAACTAGGTTTCAGCTTATACACAAAACCTAGGTTTCCTAGATGATGACCAGCT
Organism: Chaetoderma sp. LZ-2023a; assembly: GCA_034401795.1. Taxonomy (NCBI): domain Eukaryota; kingdom Metazoa; phylum Mollusca; class Caudofoveata; order Chaetodermatida; family Chaetodermatidae; genus Chaetoderma; species Chaetoderma sp. LZ-2023a. Next base: position 34,781,596 of record CM067369.1, read on the forward strand.
ATACACTCATGTTATGGGGAACTGAACATCTGCAATTACAGCAGACAATTATAAAGGTTATCTTAATATTATCATCCAAATATTACCCTTTAACCCTTGAAAACTCAGTATCTCAATTTCAAGACAGCTCTATGGGAAAACTGATGAATATTTTGGAACTAATTTGACCGTATGGAATCGGATGCTGCCAGCAACAATTCCAAGTCAAATTAGTTTCAAACTATTCAGCAGAATATTCGCTACTTCATAAACACTGCGACGGTTTTTGTTTACGATGGTTAATGATTAATAACTATTTGACACCGTTTATTGCCGCACATCCAGTCAACTGCCGTGTTATAAAGTTATTAATTGATGGGAGATTAATCGATCATTAGATAGATATTTAAAGATGAGTTTTTCTATTTTACGTGTGTTCCGTATCATTAATTTCGTCCCAGTTTGGCCTTACCGCTTAATAGTTTATATGTATATATTATAATCTGTAGATTTGATCCTTTATAAATTTGTTCAAAGAAAATGTCAATTTACAGACCAAGAGAAGACTATTTTTGAAAATTTAACCCTGGAATTCCAGCGGTAAATTTTCAAAAATAGTCTTCTCTATCGCTGCAAATTGATATTTCTGAAGACCACTGTAGATGCCGTTGTTGGCTGATGTGAGAGTTAATGGGTTAATCTAACGAAGTATTCTGTGAATTTAAACTCAAAGTCGCTTAGCCTACTAAGAAAACAACGACGATGAGTCAAATTGGTCTTTTAAAATCTAATCGATGCGGGGGGGGGGGGGTTTCGAATTGGGTTTCCGCGAAATCGTGTTTTGGCTAACTTATAATATATAGGTATAGGTGGGGTTTATAGTCTGCTTCCGCTTGTGTACACATTCTATTTTCCAAATTTCCCCCTTGGTTATTAGGCCTTACTTATTAACTTTCATTCCTGCACAATATTAACTCCCTTATAAACTTATAAACGTAGATCATAGTATTAAAATTAATTTAAATACTATTTTATGATTTCTAAAATTGTGTGTAATAGCCCGTGTGTGTATATACTGTTATCAAAATAGGCTATTCTAACCATTTCTAGGCGTTCACAACAACTACCGCCCAGTCATCTACCCACACAAGCGCACAAAAACGAGCATCTCCCACCGAGTTCCCCCCCATTCATTCGTGCAGTGTCACGGTGTTCCTATCATAGGTCTGATGATAAATGTAAAGGTGACTAGTATGCAGACTATTGATACACACACACGTGCGCCAGGTTGACACTGTCTTCCTATGACCAGTATGGTTTCTGACGTAACGAAGGGGAAATTCCACATTTCCGCAGGCTATGCTGTCGCCAGACGTATACCGTTTCCTGTAAATATATATGATAATGTCTTCAATCTAAGTAACGTCATTTGTATTACATCAAGTCTATATTTATACTAGCAATGACTAAGCGACTCGCCCACGCACTGCTGTAGGCACATATGTTTAACCATTTAAAATGGAATTTGTTTTAAAATATTAGATTTTCCCATTAAAAATGTCCATTTGCAGACCAAGAGAAAACTATTTTTGAAAATCTAACACTGGAGTGACTGGCTCGGTTATCGAGCCAGTCATTCCAGTGGTAAATTTTCAAAAATAGTCTTCTCTTGGTCTGCAAATGGGCATTTCTCAAGACCACGGCAGAAGCTGTTTATGGCTGATATGAGTGTTAAAGGGTTAAAGACGAATTCTCATGGTGGAGATTACATGTTTGGATGACCAGATAGATTAAAAGCATTTTATGCCAATATTACTAAATATGTCATCTATATTAAATATTCATAGCCTTCCGTGGCGAACAAAACTGAAACCATCGATGATTGTACAGTTAGGCCTATTATCGTAATAAAGATGGCACACAATGTGCTCTGCATTATAAGCTAACACCTGAGTAGGGAATTGAAAATGATTGCAATGTTCAAAGAAGCAAAATGCGGAAAAGTTTTCATTCCCACCTGTATTTGTAGAGCCAGTTGTCTGATTCCGATATCAGCACTAGGCCTATATATAAATTTCCAATCTAGCAGAATCTATCAGAACGGTCAGAATCGGAATCAGAGTGATTCAGACCGTATTCTTATTTACATATTGAGTTAGAATACATCTTTAAAAAGACTATCATTTTATAATTTTTTTCTCAGATTTATATGCAACTCGCAGGTACTGTAGATATACATGTCTCTCTGTCGGCGGCTAGTGTGTCGGTCAATCGGTGGACTGATAGATCAGTGGGTTGTGGGTTAGTGGATGGGTTGGTTGGTCAGTCTGTCGGTCGATTGGTCAGTCGGTCGGTCGGTCAGTCAGTCAATCTGCTGGTCGATCGGTAAGTTAGCGCATTGGCTGGTCGGCCTGTCGATGGGTGGTGGTGGGTAGGTGGGTCAGTCGGTCAATTAGCCTGTCAAAAAGAATGTCAATGTTATGCCTCTTTAATGTTAATTAGACCATATGCAAGGCAATGATAAAGCAATACAAGTGAACAACATTAATCTCTGTTACCCCGCCAGGAAAACATGAATAGAATATTAATATAATTATTAACTATTAGTAAGGTGTGAAAGAAAGGTGTTTTAAAACACATTTAATTGGGTTCTCGCACGCACAGCCCACGCTCATTTGCCAACGTCCCGCGCCCACATAGTCATAACTCGGTGATAGAGGCACGCACGGCTTGGTGCACAAAGAGCTATCAGAGACTTGTAGCAGGCAGAAAGAAATGATCAGGTGTTAGGGCAATATTACAATGTTAGAATGATTCAATGTAAGGTTAACCAATGTGATGCAATGTTATGTTAATGCATGGTTGTGCTTTGTTACGTGAAGGGCATACCATGTCTAAAGAGGTGTAGTACAGCCTAGCCGTCGATTGCATAGGCCTAATAGCATTATGCACCTCTGATAACAATGGTATATTTGCGCGTGCCGACAGGTCAGCACGCAGATGTGCACGTGGGTTGCTACGTATGTCTCCCAAGCACCAGCTTCAGTCATCTTCATCCTCATATACGTCCTCGTTTTCTTCATCATCATGGCGGGCGCCTGTAATCTCAAAAATAATTGTATAGGGCAAAGAAAGAAAACGCTAACAACGTAGGCCTACCCTGATAACGCCGTTATTGGGCCGGTACTGGACAAATATGTCCCGGTATGGGCCTAGCACCGGTCCAGCAACATGCGTTATCCGGTTAGCCTAATGTTTCGTTTCCGCAAAGGTTATAGTTGGCAATATAAAATTTACTATTTAGGGATACGCCGATTCATTTTAGGACATGACAATCGTTATTTTAACCCTTTAACACTCATATCAGACAAAAACGGCTTCTGCAGTGGTCTTCAGAAATGTCAATTTGCAGACCAAGAGAAGCCTATTTTTGAAATTTTACCACTGTAATGACTGACTCGATAACCGAGCCAGTCATTCCAGTAGTAATTTTTCAAAAATAGGCTTCTCTTGGTCTGCAAATGGACATTTTCTATGAACGTGGACATATTCTGTGAAAAAATTCGAGGGTTAAATGGTTAATATAGGCTTGTTCCCTCGCTGACCGCATTATGTTTGTAGAGATCCTGCTAAAACCGGGAATGGCTTGTAATGTTTTGTTTTCAGTTAGTCCGTGTTCAGTAAGAGCATAATAGTCTTTCCTTTGATGTGTAATGGGTACCTGTCCGATATCGCATACAGGTCTACTCTAAATGGATTCAAATGATATCGACGCAGATATAAATCACATGCATAGGCCCTATATGCAAGACGTTACACCACGTGCGTCTTTCAAAGGCCGTGGTCTCACTAGAGAGTTAATCAGGAATAACGTCATATTCCAGTATGGCGTTATTCCGGAGTAGGTCTCTAGAGTGAACACGGCCTAAGAGACGGTCGTCATCAGCGTATGACTTAACTCATGCGCATTAGCTATCACTTCTAAAGCCAATGACAACAGGGGCTGCTTAATCTGGGTGCGCCTAATGTAAAGGCGGGATTGACTAAACTGAATTGAACTGATGGCGGGGGTGTTGTTGACAATGATGGTGCTAGGCGTATGCTACAGCTAATCAACGAAGAACCATGTCACGTATATGATATATATTTGTGTACGATCAGCATTAAGACAAGCATTCATTGTGTATTTGTGTAAGACATGTTTACCTGACTCGTGTATGTCTGGTGACGCGCTCTTTCAATTAACATGGATGTAACAGCTTAAGCGCCATGTTTGCTCTATCTCTGTAAAAATAATGTACCCCATATGTCACTCTGGCACCTGGGAGTCAATAGATTGAACTTGAACGATCGCTTAGTTTAGAGTTGCCTATACTGATTAATTCCCGTGACTCTAGCTGGCACACCAACATTGTTCCGGCCCAATCTTATCGTGGTTTAGTTTCACTATCACGAATAAATGAAAGAAAGAAAAGAAAAAAAAAGAAGGAAAGAGTGAAAGAACGACCGATCGTTCGAGTAAACGAATGAATGAAGTTTGAAGGAACGAACGAATTGGTGCAGCAATGAACATGTTACCCATAAAATATCTGTCATAGAAGCTGTTGATCCATCAATCGATAAATAATCGATCGATCGATGAGATAAGTCATAAAGGAACTTGTCACGCATAGTTGAGTTGACGGATGTTTCTGACTGTGCCTAAACATATTCTGGAATGACGTAAGAATATAAGATTTGCTATGAGTCGGAGTAAGAAGAGAACTCTGACTAACAGTTGAGTAGCGAATCATTACACAATAATACATCAGCAACCCATTACACAATAATACATCAGCAACCCATTACACAATAATACATCAGCAACCCATTACACAATAATACATCAGCAACCCATTACACAATGATACACCAGCAACCCATTACACAATAATACACCAGCAAACCATTACACAATAATACACCAGCAAACCATTACACAATAATACACCAGTAAACCATTACACAATAATACACCAGTAAACCATTACACAATAATACACCAGTAAACCATTACACAATAATACACCAGTAAACCATTACACAATAATACACCAGCAACCCATTACACAATAATACACCAGCAACCCATTACACAATAATACATCAGCAACCCATTACACAATAATACACCAGCAACCCATTACACAATAATACACCAGCAAACCATTACACAATAATACACCAGCAAACCATTACACAATAATACACCAGTAAACCATTACACAATAATACACCAGTAAACCATTACACAATAATACACCAGTAAACCATTACACAATAATACATCAGTAAACCATTACACAATAATACACCAGTAAACCATTACACAATAATACATCAGCAACCCATTACACAATAATACACCAGTAAACCATTACACAATAATACACCAGTAAACCATTACACAATAATACACCAGTAAACCATTACACAATAATACACCAGCAACCCATTACACAATAATACACCAGTAAACCATTACACGATAATACATCAGCAACCCATTACACAATAATACACCAGTAAACCATTACACAATAATACACCAGCAACCCATTACACAATAATACACCAGTAAACCATTACACAATAATACACCAGCAACCCATTACACAATAATACATCGGCAACCCATTACACAATAATACACCAGTAAACCATTACACAATAATACATCAGCAACCCATTACACAATAATACACCAGTAAACCATTACACAATAATACACCAGCAACCCATTACACAATAATACACCAGTAAACCATTACACAATAATACACCAGCAACCCATTACACAATAATACATCGGCAACCCATTACACAATAATACACCAGTAAACCATTACACAATAATACACCAGTAAACCATTACACAATAATACATCAGCAACCCATTACACGATGATACACCAGCAACCCATTACACAATAATACACCAGCAACCCATTACACAATAATACACCAGCAACCCATTACACGATGATACACCAGCAACCCATTGCACAATAATACACCGGTAAACCATTACACGATGATACACCAGCAAACCATTACACAATGATACACCAGCAAACCATTACACAATGATACACCAGCAAACCATTACACAATAATACACCAGAAAAACATTACACAATGATACACCAGCAAACCATTACACAATGATACACCAGCAAACCATTACACAATGATACACCAGCAAACCATTACACAATGATACACCAGCAAACCATTACACAATAATACACAAGAAAAACATTACACAATAATACACCAGCAAACCATTACACAATAATACACCAGAAACCCATTACACAATAATACACCAAAAACCCAATACACAATGATACAACAGGGGTGCGTTCAAGAGCGCGAATATTTTCAGTTCGCCGAACATTTTGTTCGGCTATGTGGTAGGTTCGCCCTCAGATGGGCGAACCTACCCGGTGACAGAACAAAATGTTCGGCGGACTGAAAATATTCGCGCTCCTGAACCCACCCAGGCTATAAAATAAGTATACAGTGTTACAAAAAATTCCCAGGGTTCAATTCAATAAGCGCAGCGATCATGGTGATTATATGCAGTTATAACATTCTTCTAAAGCAATGACAAACTTTGTCCAAAAGTTATCACTTCATCGCTATGTCATCTCAGGCTCGCTTCTGTCTTGAGTTCACGATCAGAATTAAGTAGATCCGTCACAAAGTCTGCCATGAACATGTATGAATTTTATATTTTTAATGGCCCAGTGAAATTAGTTTCAAAATATTCAACAGCTTATCTGCATACTTATCTGCATAGCAGGGTAGAAAATGTATAAAATATAATAATGTTACAAGCAACTAATCGTCCACATTTACCTCCAGACCCGCAGGATATGTGCGCTGAGAGCATCGAGATTTAAAAAATATTCTGGTTGTCTACCCTGACCACATGTGCGGTGATCAATTTCTCTTATTCTATACGATGTGATACTCAGCCATCCTCAGCTGATCATGGATGCCGGTATTCTACCAATCTTACAATAGAGGTATGGCTTCCTGCTGAGAATAAGCATCCAACGTAATGGACAGCCATCGTGTTACATTATCACCACGACTTGACTGTTACACAGATTCAACTCGAATACCACATCGATCGAGACCTAGTCTATCTCCGTTGTGAGCTATAAACGCACCACAGTGGATCGTGTTGATTTTGGTATCATCTTAACCCCTGTATTACTAGCTTGATAAAGGCATTAGATTCGACGTGATCCACCCAGTGGTTCTTGTGATATAAGCTTCTGCGCAATGTCAGCAAATTCTTGTCCTGATTCCTGTCCTGACTTTATTGTGCGTCCTATTGGACTTTTAAGTCGAATTAGAGGGACTGTTTTCTGTTAACTATTCATCATACAGACGACTACGAGTTTTATATCACCTAATTTTAGGTGGAATAATATTGTCTGTTATGTATAGCGTAACTCTCGTGTAATTTCAAGATTCAATTGGTGAAGTGTTTAAGAACCTTTCTCGTATATATTCATAATTTCTGTAATAGAGATAAGCAATTGTTGTAGTTTGAAGTGATTCAAACTGTCCAACCAGCCATACTCGTCCTCACGGACCTCACATGTAGAAAATGTGGAACATTAAATGAGAATATTAAAATTTTTAACCCCCTTTGTTCACAAAGTTCTAGTGTCTCAAATCTTAATTTCAAGAAAAGCTATACAACCACTCCCAATCAAAACTGGTTTCAAAATATTGAGCAGAATATTCTCTAATTGGTCTGGCATGTAATTGTCAAAGGGTTAACTGCTTGGGGGTATAATTGAGCAATGAATTGCATCAGTTGCTCAACACGAATTGATTCCGGGGCATAACTTACCATTTTAACACCACAGCTGTTGTAAATTAATTCATATTTTATCAACATGTAATTTAATTTCTCATTTTTGAGTGTCAATCAGTCGCGTGACCTTGACGCTCGCGGCCCGTCATTCTTTTATTGATTTTTTAAAATATAGATATCATGTTTACATATCCTACTTCTAGCACGTTATTATTATTATTATAAACTGAATATATAACGCCCTAATGCGCTATATTTATGACCACGTGTTATGTATGTGTTACGCAGTCTAATCTGGGCATGTCTATTACTGTCAGTTCTGTTTGAAACGACCATGGGCGATCATGAGGTGATCGCAATACCTAGACGCACCTGTGCAGACATTGTATGGCGGTGGCCTTGGTGGGCACACTGCAGGGACGTTCATAGTAGGGTAACATCAATTCAGGGGTGGGTGAGTGGGTGGGAAATCAATCCCATCCTCCAGCCCTTTTACCCCACCACCACTGCCAACAAGGACACCGGAACCAACCATTGCCCAGCCACATTTTTGGCCAAGTTATTAGAAATAATATCTGAAGTGGCTTCTCAGAGTCTATCAAAGACTCTGGACGTATTACACCAAGCTGGATGTAAAGATGAGGATTTACGATTAGTAAGACCGTTATTATCATATATACCAAGCAGAGAGTACCAGTAACTCTGTAGAGTTCGATAAGTTCGCCATAGGGAGATGATCTCTCCGCGGTGCCATTCACACGCTATATTGCCGTCATCTGCGCGGCACCACACCAGAGCGAAGAGAAGACAGAGGTTACCCATTCACACCTTACAGATAGACTAAGTTAGTGATAGAGGCACTGTGGCCTGGCCAGTAGGAGGAGCAGAATCCCCTGACATTGCTGTGCAATGACTCGCTGAAACAGAGCCTTCCAGTCGTATTTGTAAGTATAGGTCCCCGAATCAAAGGGCCATAAGGACACAAAGACTAAACTTGCATGATGTAACCTGAGTATGTCCGATGTTTCACTAATGTAATATTGAAGAATTTATATATATACACACACACACACACACACACACACACACACACACACACACACACACACACACACACACACACACACACACACACACACACACACACACACACACACACACACACACACACACACACACACACACACACACACACACACACACACACACACACACACACACACACACACACACACACACACACACACACACACACACACACACACACACACACACACACACACACACACACACACACACACACACACACACACACACACACACACACACACACACACACACACACACACACACACACACACACACACACACACACACACACACACACACACACACACACACACACACACACACACACACACACACACACACACACACACACACACACACACACACACACACACACACACACACACACACACACACACACACACACACACACACACACACACACACACACACACACACACACACACACACACACACACACACACACACACACACACACACACACACACACACACACACACACACACACACACACACACACACACACACACACACACACACACACACACACACACACACACACACACACACACACACACACACACACACACACACACACACACACACACACACACACACACTGCCCCGCTAACATTGTTGCGTGATGGGTGATGGTTAGAATGTGTTTGGAATGGTAGGCATTAAGCCTTTGGTGCTGCCCAGCTGTTTCAGTTGTGAAACATCGGTCATAGTCTGGGGGTGTCCTTTTCAATTTTTTAACTTATCTCTTTATAGATACGAGAGGATCCAAGATTAACTTCAGCTATTTTAAGCTTGAGTTTGAGTCTAAATCGGGTTTCCTTAAATTGACATCCGGAAGTCTGTAACAGAGTGTCCAGTACGTTGACTCCTCGATATCTTAATTGGGAGATGTTAATGTCTATGTTGTTTCAGTGAGTTATCATGGAATATGCTAGTCAATATCGGAGGGAGGGTCCCTTCATTCATGCCAGTTAGGTATTCGATAACAAGAATGATTTGAGTTTAGTAACTGTCTCTGTAATAACTTGACCCCTGCTTCAAACTGCTATAGCACTACTCTCCATTTGCACAAGCGGAATAGAGATATATAGAGAAACCATTCTATTAAATATGTCTCCAACTATTTGCACGTAGCAAATGATATGGTCAAACTAAAAATGGGAGATTTAAATATAAATAGCTGGTTTACTCATTTAGGTACATGGGCAATATTCATGAGACATACCTAGTGGTCATAGAGGGTCATGTACAAGTAGAGACTTGGTGTCAAACAAGGTTAGGGGTCATGGTTATCTGGGCCGCTTTGGGCTGAAAAGAATTTCACCATTAGCAAAAACGAATGGTTAACCATGGTGCATATTGTGAAATATTAGAAGCAATGGACCTTTCCAGTTTTAGCTATGCCCCGCCCATCTCAATCTAAGCTCCACCCACACCTCGTCCGTGTTTGGATTGATCGATCTCTGAACTCCCTGACTACCAATTTCCAGAAAACTATACAGGTAAGCTGTTACATATTTTGAAACTAATCTGAACATCTTCCAGTCAAATTAGTTTCAAAATATTCTACAGACTATGTATTAAATAGTAAAGCCATACAATGTGTACGTGTCGGACTATTAAGCGTTAAAGACGGACTATATCGAATCATTCGTGGCGTACTAATTATGACGTCATCATACACGTCAGTTAGTTAATTATGACGTCATATAAAGTCAGATGATCGATAGATAAACTGAAAATGTGAATTTCTGTACAGGCGTCAGTTCTGGTTTGAAGCTTATCAGTTGTCCTAAAGTGGTTTATGCGTCTGTAAAGTACGGATGTAGAAAGCAACAGGTGGTAATAAGACTCGAATTATTTCGATATTGAAATCATCCACTAGACTGGCAAAGAAAGCAGAAATGATGAGGCATTGAGATGGCAGAATTCTCTAAAAATCAAGCGTATCTGTTGCCATAGCACACATCCATGTCTAGGAGCCGCTAGCTTGTCGATTTTTACTTGATCCAGCTAACTGGACATTGGAACGTAAATACTCAATGAAACTTTGTCCAATTTCATGTTTTTCAGTTTCATGGCGAGTCTCAGAAGAAAAAATATGCCTGCGAAATTAAGCTTAGCAATCCAGTCTGATCATGTTATCATTATAGCCTATAATAATATTATTGAAATTATTAATTGTATGTTCCTACCATCTCCGACAAATCTCTAATGAATGATGTTGTATATTGATGGCTCAGTTTAAAAATTTTTGCCACTGCTGTAGCAGTAGTGCGTTAGACACTAGGCCTTTGTACAATAATGAGGACGGTAGTGCGGCAAATAATCAGAGAATAGAGCTATAGCTTATAACAATTCTTTACAAAACAGACGAGTCAATAATTAAGCCTACTATGAGCATTGACTGGAATATCAGTTAGTAAAAACCGTGTAATGTTGGAATATACAGAGTAGGGCCTAACAATGGTTGGATTCGGGTTCGTCGTAAAGTTACCCCGCTTACCCCGATCACATATCCGAACGACCGAGAGTATCATCGGATAACGGTATCACATGGTGCAAATTGGTATCACGTGGTACAAATTCTACTCGATTACTCCTGCTTCTAGCGAGAGTAAAAGTGTGCGCATGCGTAGATATGTAAAGCAACCACGTGATACTTCCGATCGGAGTACCTCGACGACGAACCCGAATTCAACCAATAGCTATAGCCTCGGTAGCGCAATGACAATAATCGCATTACTATCTTATTTATTGTGTTACTAGAGCACTAACTAGTATGGATAGCGCTTCTATGCATTAAGCACGGCGGATGAACAGCGTGTTTAATCAATATCGCAGGGAATCCATTATGCAGTTGATTATGCACAGATTCCAGCAGATGTGGTCAGTTTCTAGTAGATACGACAGTTCTGGTGTTTCGATCCCTGATTAATTTCATTCGTATGTGCCAAAATTCGGTATTTGACACCCGACAATCGGCGATTTGACAACGCGAATTTATGCCTAGTATTAAAGTTATCGTGTCCAATTAAATATGGAAACATTTTCACGCGATATGCGATGGCTGTTGATCTATGTAGAATTTACCCAGCATGCAATGCCCATATTCATTGTAACTATTCTCAAAGAAGAAGCCAGCTCTTAATCCTGGACCACACCAATACGATGATGCCTGATATGATACAACTCAATGACCTTTCGCAGATAATCGTATTTGCATGACATGGCATTGTATCAAGTTGAGAGTCGTAGGCAGTCGGACCGATTGAGCCGGTTCCATCGCAGTTGGTTGTAGTTGGCGTAGTTGTTACCTGCCCTGTTGGTGTGATCGCGGTCATGATGAAACCCGACTATAGTTATGTTGATTAACCACCCAAAGAACAGCATCGTCACGTGTCCTTTTTTAAGATGGCGAACATGTGGTCTGAGGAATTGGAACTTTGCCAACTTTGGCAAGAAAGACCCTTTCAAGAAAAAATATAAGAAAAATTACTCATCGGAGTGTGAAAGTAATTGACGAATGTTTCAGTATAGAAAGCGTTGATTGCTTTAAGAATAATTTGACTGCAACAAATTTCAGTCAATGTTTTCTCACAATATTTGGTCTCGTGATTATTTGAAAAAATAAACAATTACAGTGAACGTTGGTGCTGGAATAGGCATGGACAACCTTTACTCAAATGAGTATCACAATGTTTAGCATGCTTCACTAGCATTATATAGACCTAACATAGTACTTCATAGAATTCTTTTTACACGTGGACGGATAACTTTATGATGTGTATTCATCAAAGTATTTTCAAGTGTTGATTTTCCAACAACTGTCGTGTCAAGTCGTGTCGGCGTGGCCGGGTGAAGTCGGATACGGACAAGCAACCGCGACAGTCTATGATCTGACAAGACCATACATGCCGAGTCATGTAAATCCCGGGCCACACCAATACGACACTTTCCGACGTGACGCAACTCAACAGCATGTCACCGATAATCGTGTTGGTGTGGCATGGCATTTGCCTCAAGTTGCTTCGTGTCGTAGCCTGTAGGTCTGATTGAGCATGTTCGATCGTAGTCAGTTGTAGTTGGCCCTAGCCATTATCTGTCGTGTTGGTACAGCGTTGGTGCAGCCGCGTTCACGACGAATCACGACTGTAGTTACCTTGATTAGCCAACCAAAGAACAACCTCAAATCACATGATTCGCAGAGGTTAGTTATTATGGAAAGAAATTATTGATCGGAATGTAAAAGTGGTTAACGAATGTTTCAGTATCGAAAATCCAGTTGATTGCTAGAACAATTTGACTGAAATATGATGCTGCCATAGGCAACAAATTTCAGTCAAAGTGTTCTAAAATATATGGGAAAGTTATTGCTGGCAATGAGAGTAACAACAGCATTCGGTCAAATTACTGTCAAAATAATGGCCATTCAGCTATTTATATTTAAATCTCCCATAGTTAGTTTGACGACATCATCTGCTACATGCAAATAGTTGGAGAAGGATTTAATGGAATGGTCACTGCCAATAGTGATAAATTAACAGGCTATGCGAGTGCTACTTGCTACGGATTTCATATAAATTTGAATGAAAATTCACCTTTCCAGTTTATTCATCCATCATATGACATCATAATCAACTAGGTGACGTGTATACTGAGGTCATAATCATGACGTCATGAATGATTCGAAATAGTCCGTGTTTAGCGCCTAATAGTCCGACACACTGTACGAATTGTATGTCTTTGCTATTTACTTAGCATGCTGTTGAATATTTTGAAACAAATTTGACTGCACCCAGTCGAATTAGTTTCAAAATATTCAATAGCTTACTTGCATAGTTTTCTGGAAATTGATAGTCAGGGTCTCCGGGGATTCAGAGATCGATCGATCCCAACACGAGCGTGGTGTGGGTGGAGATTAGATAGAAATGGGAGGGGCATAGTTGTAAAGTCCGCTGAGCACGCACGTGGAAGCAGACAAAAAAATATGATCTATACCTATGCCTATATAGCTAAAACTGGAAAGGTCCATTGTTGCTATAACAGAATTCAGTCTAAAAATTATAAAATAAACTCCATAGCTTCCGATACTTGCTGCTGAGCAACACATTTCAAGCATATTATTGTCAAATTATACAACCGCTTTCTCGTACTTTCTTCTGGAAATTGATACATTTGAGCTGAACATTATGGAAAATATGCGGTGTTGGGTGTACTGCAGTGACTACGAGAGATAGGTTACACATGCAGACGGACACATTTCTTTGAGAAATATTGGCCTGTACAGACAATAAACTCAACGGATATGTTGTCCAATAGTTACAATGACCATGGAGTCACGGCATTGCACGCTGGATGAATTAGACAGAAATCAACAGGCATCGCATATTTCGTGCACATGTTTCTCTATATAATGGGACACGAGAACTTTAATTTATTCTTCTAATAATCTACCATCTAGGCCTACATTATCAGCCTTTGATTGTCACCTTCATGCGTTAGATCACACTTACACAGCAATCTACACCCTCTTCCCACAATCCTCTACAATATTCTTTTGCGTCCAGCACCAACAGCCCTCATCGTCATTGTCGTCATCTAATGCATCCATCTCAGCTCATCCACACTTCCTCTTCATATAACAAAATGTTCAATCTTATCCTTCTGCCATCCTCCACCTACCACACGGCATGTTACATCCATCTGCCATACGGCCTATCAACACCACCATCACCACCACCACCACCACCACCACAATCATCATCAGTCGTCGTCGTTATTATCACCACAACCATTGTCGCCACCATCGCCAGAGTCATTGTCGTCGCCGTTTGTGTTGCTCCGTTAATGCTACTGCTGTGACTTTTGATATTTTCTCTTCACACTGGGTCACAGGCACGAGACGAATTGGTTTCAAAATACTGAGCAGCGTTCCTGTATATTTATCATGAAATTGAGACACTGGAGTTTCAATTATTACGTGCTTTTAAAGGTATACGATTAGAATCATCCAAGCCAGTTCTTGCACAAATTTGCCTTCAATCCAGTAAATATATTTTTATTTACACTTACATGACTATCTGTCACGTGGCCATGAGACGTTGCGCCGATTTATCATTAAAACACCTGTGGGGTTTCTGCCAATAGTGATAAATTGTTAAATAGGCCTATACCATGTCATATGTAGTTTTATGTGGCGATCAAGTTACGTATATGAATGTACAAAATGCATCGATGTAAAAGAAAAAAATTAAAATAATTAGCTTTTGATTTTAATTAATTGAATTAAGTGCAAACCTGGGTGGTAGTTGTGAAAGCAATTAGAGTTATTGTAAATGTTCTCTCTAAATACGTTAGACGTGATTAATGTGACCTAACCAGCTAGTTAATAATAGCCCGTAGACGACATGAGATCGATGACAGCTACTCCCAACATATATTTCGGTCAAACAAGTAACAGCTTCTAGCGACACATAAAAAGAGCACCATTTTCCGTTCTCTAATATGCTGATTTGTCAAATTCATACGATGTGGCAATTATTTCTGTAAAATTAATTTCAAAATATCCCCATGTACGGGCACGGGTGATATATTTAATTCACGCTTGAAATTGTTGACTAGGATTATTGGCGTGTTTATTGAGAGATGTTTAATTTGAATTTAAACCACACATATCTTTGGAGAACGATGGCACGTGACAAGCTCGTCTGAACAGTCACGAGAAGTCATTTCAAATATCAAACACTAAATAAATAAGCATTGCCTGTATGAATGTTTACGCATCCATGCGTGCGTGCGTCCGTGGGCGTACATGCGTACAGTGCGTGAGACATTTAGTGTGTGAGTATGTCGGAGGGGTATGTGCGGTCGCGTAGTACGCGGTCAAGACACACCTGTCTATAACACACACCTGTTTTAGGAGTACATCATCGTTAGCTTGGGGGTTCTTTTAGACAGATGGTCGCTGTGCTCATTTGTGACTATCTAGTACAGACAGGGTGCCGAGTGTACAGGTGTAGGCCTACATTATATATGCATGTAAACCACGTGGTTATGACATAGCGGTTCCGGGCTATTAGAAGTGCCAGATCGCGCCCAGTGATACACATGATCTTCAAGATAACGGTTAGTTTGTATACATCACGTGATATTCCCAGATAGCCCTGTCTACTCAGCTGAATCACACGTTTGACCCAAAATAACACTGATTCAAACCAGCTGAGTAAATAGAGCTAGCTAAAGAAATAAATCTCGTACGAGCCGTAACGAGCGTAACGGCTGCCGCTACTACTACTGCTACTGCTACTGCTACCGCTACCGCTACCGCTACCGCTACTACTACTACTACTACTACTACTACTACTACTACTACTACTACTACTACTACTACTACTACTACTACTACTAATACTACCACCACTTTTGGGGCTGCTTCTATTTCTACCGATACTACGGCAGTTGCGGCTGCTGCTACTACCTCTACCGAAAAAATAGCACGCATGGCGATCACAATATAATGTCAAATATCGAGGTATATGTCTAATTGTGTATGGCATACAATACAATGCCCGTATACGGCTAGATAAAAGGGTATAATTTTTCTATCGACTACTAATAATTATACATCGTCCTCTCATACACCACTCCCATTAAATAAGCACTTTATTCAATGTCTACTGTCGCGCTGAGTAAAACGGATGAGAAAAGAAAGGCAATCCCCGTTCATGGGGCAGACTCACAGCTCCACCACCAAATAGAACACCTCCATCAAGCCAGACTCAGGGTCTATAGCGATTCGAAGCGATACGACTGATCTTTATTAGATCACCTCACTATGAACCACCGCTCACTATGATTTTGCTGCTTTGCCGGCCCTACCACCGCAGCAATTAATAAATTTGTACTGATGGGTCTCAGCGCCGGGGATCTGAGACGCGCGTGGCATGGTGCTCAGGCTTGGTGAATGGTGTTTTGTCTTTATATGTTAACTGCTAATAAAAACACAGTTACTTTGTGTTCATATGAAATATATAGTTGATTCATTAGCAAATATTTGTTAGTATTATTTCTTTTATTTTCGCATGAGCATAATGCATTGCTTCTGGTCATGCTTAATTTGTATACTACATGCCATTCCAGAATGCCAAATTAATTACGATCCTGCAAGTAAATACTAGCCATACACCAGATTTGGCAGGCTTCGTAACCTGATAGCAGAGATAATATTTTAATACGCATGGCAGTTACCTTAAATTCTATAGTGGCCTGTTTAACTAGTGTGAGGCTGAACTTAGTCTTATACATCAGACCACTTATATCAATAGGTCCAGGTCAGAAACCGGGATAATAGGCACGAGAAGAGAGGCTTCGTGGTCAGGTGCATTGCGACCATCTTGGATTGTATAATAGGCTAATCAACCACTGGGATGCTGAGATTGTTGGTAAACATGTTGGTACAGGTATTGGTGCAAAAAACATAGCCATGGCCAACAGGTCTGAAAGCCTACATGATCTGCTAGCCAAGATATTGGTATTTTAAGGTGCATGACACCACGAACTGTATCATATCATAGTAATTGGTTAGTTAACTGCTTGGGGGGTGTTACATAATGGCTTCTCGAGCTTGCTCACGATATGGTACAGTTCTCGCCTCTCGCCGTGTTGGGATTGATCGATACCCAAATGGCCGAGCTATCAATTTCCTGAAAACTATACAGATAAGCTGTTGAATATTTTATACCTAATTTGACTGGGTGCTGTTGCTGCCTATGACAGTAACAGCGCCCCGTCAAATTAGTTTCAAAATATTCAACAGAATATTTATTAAATAGTAAAAGCAAACAATTTGTACAACAACGTCTTCAAATATGCGTTCGTGACGTAATTATCGACGTCATTCATTATGATGTCATTGTACACATCACGCAGTTCATTATGACGTCATATGATGGGTGGGTACTCTGGAAAGGTGAAGTGTCACAACGGTTTCCACACCATCACTGACTCCAATCTCACTAGCTATGGTGGACGTGTAGGTGATACTTGTATGCCGTTTTTTTACCACCTGCACGTTCTGTCATACTTTTCAGCCTTATGGACAAGATACTCTCTGATAGTATCGATCTGCTGTAGTCACCATTCACCATGCACTGAGCTGCTGTTGTCGTAGGCCATGAAGGGGCATGGTTCATGTAGTGTTCACCACTTTGAATTTCCCATGATAACCTTTGGCTTAAATCACCTTTTGAGGATCTCATGTGGTAACTTCATAGGATTCGATTTGAATCCGTGCCAGGCTTCTTTCTGGTCTCTTGACAGACCAATCACACACCGTCTATCTAAAACACAACCTCTGATGCTAGTAGCTTTCAAAGTCCTGATATTTGGAATATTATTCATCTGATAGTATTTCAAGCATTATTTGGATTTCTTGTGTTCATACCCCTGTAGCCTCCCCTCTTTCTACCACATCATCTTACAATGAGAAAATTCAATTCGCACCATCGTTGCGATCTTGGACTCTGATCCTATGTCTATTCATGCTCGTCATCCCACCTATATATGGGCTCGTCAAGGAGATACATCACCCAATTTCTGGCATTGCGTCTTCTCATATGAGCATACACTTCACACCCTTGCCACTGTTGTACTTTCCTAGTCTCCCAATTTAGAATCCAGTCATGTACGCTTAGCTAGATCAGCTCATGGTGTGAGTGTGTCATCTCGACGATATCACATATGCTCTGAGAGGTAAATGATTAGGAACAATGTTGATGTAGCCCGTGGTGGAGCTGTCAAGCAGACGGGTTGTGCCTGTGAATAGATCTGGCAGATCACCTTCCTTAGATGTTTAGCTCTTGTGACTGGTAGGTACTCTATCACATCAAACGCTACCTCTGGCAATGAGCTGCGATAGGCAGTGTCTGGACGTGGGTGTGATGCATGCACGTGTTAGAGCACTGAGCCACCTTAAAACCCCACTAAACTGATACGGAACAATGCCAGATGTGTTCTGATCACGTTCTCAATATTCGCACATCGCACACTCGTTATGATATCTAGATGTCTTTATATGATTTAAACCTTTGTTATACAGCGGGGCCGAATTTCCACAATGAAGAGGTCTCACTGGTCTAGTCGATGTATATGAGATGGAAACCATTAATGCCAAGGAGAATCATAGGAAACCATTCGCTCGGCGGCTTGGAGCAAAGGCAAAAGCACTCTCACTATATCCCATCTGCAAGGATGGTGTCAGGCTATTGAGTTTATCCTCGAATCATTGGTTGAAGTGTGGCCAACGAAGGTAGAGGATATTAACGCCTTGGATGCTGACGCGGTGGTGTGCTGTTGACGCGTGTGAAACGTCTGTAGGTATTTTTTCGAGAAGAGTAATATCAGGTATAGTATCTGGCAGCCTTGGATCCGATTACTCTCATTTGGATTGGCCGTTAGCCTAGTGACGATTATCGGATAACTGTGAACAACTTAGTTTTAATAGTCCGATTTCTGCCTTGTAAATCTTACCGACCAGATTTTTTTTGCGGACTATGCTTTGAACTTGGTCTTCAAGATTTATATTCTTTATAAGCATATCGCGTATTAGGCATTAAAAATCAGTAACTCTTGATATTCATTTATCGATTGATTTCTAGCATATGTGTCAATTAATAAAACGTGTACGGTACAGCGCGTCGGACACTAACACCCATTAATCTGCTGTTTATCCGCGTGTCATATTGATCCGCTGTGTATAATGATCCGCACAGTAGCTACAGATCCTTGAATAGACACGGTATCGACCATTGTCTGAAATCGTATTAGTCAATCGGAGACTCGGACAATCTGTATTAGGATACGATATTGCGCAATGGATCGTTCCAGAGTAATGACGTCATATGACGTCATAATCAGCTACGCGGCGTGTAGGATGACGTCCTAATTATTACAGTCATACATGATTCTATTAGGCCCGTCTTTAACTCTTAATAGTCCGACACGGTGTAAGAGTTGTATGTCTCTACTATTTAATAAACATGCTGTTGAATATTTTGAAACTAATTTGACACCCAGTCAAATTAGTTTCAAAATATTCAAAGGCTTACCTGTATAGTTATCTGGAAATTGATAGTCAGAGATCGATTGATCCCGACACGCGCGAGGTGTGGGCGGCGCGTAGCTAGAGATGGGCGGTGCATAGCTAACAATGGAAAGGTCCATTAACATTCTTTCAATATTGTTTGCTCAACCAGCTACTGTGGTACCGAATGCGTGGATGTTGATACCGAATGCGTGGATGTAGATACCGAATGCCATCTACTGTGGTACAGAACGCGTGGACAGAGATACCGAATGTCATCTACTGTGGTACAGAATGAGTGAATGTAGATACCGAGTGCCATCTACTGTGGTACAGAATGTATGTATGTAGATACCGAATGCGTGGATGTAGATACCGATTGTGTGGGTGTAGATACCGAATGCGTGGATAGAGATACCAATTGCTTGGATATAGATACCAAATGCGTGGATGTACATACCGAACACGTGGATGTAGATACCGAATGCATGGATGTAGATACCGAATGCGTGGATGTAAATACCGAATGCCATCTTCTGAACAATCTTGGAAACAATATTAGTTTTTGCCTTCAAACAGAAACTGTTTGTGATAATGTAATGTGGATATGTAATTGAATGCAGAAAGCCTTCTGGTTCAGCTTTATGATGCTCGTACGGTATGGAGCATGCAACAAATAAGATAAGCAACGTGGGCGGGCCCAAGAATAAGAATCCGCAGGCTAAATATGGTAATGGTGGATCTACTCTGCTTTGCCCTCTCGTCTGTGGATTAGGAGCTCTAAAATGACGCTGAAGATCAAGATACACCTATATACGATGCTAGATGTGTCTCATTTACGCTATGTACGTTTACGTCTGTTACAGCTGGGCATCTTCTAAGGCCCTCTTGAACAAACTTGATGCTTGTCCTCACAAACCCCCGGTTCCACTATATGTGGGGTCTGGAAAGGTTCGTCGAAGGCCAGAAAGCATTCGAATTTTCAATATTAGGTACCGACATGTACCATGCAGGCACGCAGATGACGCCATAACACGGACTTGTTAAGTTGTCTAAAATCAAAACACGCAATGTAGGACCACTAAAGATGAAACATAACCTAAATGGGTTGGGACGATCGTAACGGGCACGCATACACGCTCGCACGTACGTACGTACGTACACACGCACGCAGAGAGAGAGGGAGGGGGTGGGAGGGGTAAGAAAACGTAATTCCGACGAGATTTTTCTACCTCAGACCTACATTATCCCCACTCGCCGTAATTATGGGGACACTACCTAGTTCCCCAGAATTACGGTGGCTTAAATGATCGGGATAATCGTGAAACGACAAAATATTCATTTATTTTTTCAGTCCCCCATATGCTCTCCGGCTTTCCCAATGCAATGTCCCCACAGAATGAACCACTATCTCACATTTTAAGAAGCATTGCCTGGTATTGCCTGTTGTATACAAACAGGTGATATGATAAACACTTGCGTGCGTGAGTGAGTGCGTACCGGTGCGTGCACTGTATCCTTTGTCATCAATTAATACGCCGGTCAATATATGGTTTTACGCCCCAAATATTGCTACAAAAGTTTTTTCAACGTTTTATGGTAGACTTTGGTGTACTAAAGAGCATACTAAAAGTCTACCACAATCTAACCATCGAAAAGTCACCATTTTCAAGATGGCGGCCAAAAACATAAAATGTTAATAAGTCGTTAACTATTCATACTAGACTAACGATTGTGGTGTCTACCCGCAGGTTCATGGATCTTAGCAATGCATTACGACAACGTAGAATGCAATGGGGTTCTTTTGTGGTGTCTACACCCAGGTTTTTTTTAGCCTTACGACACATTAATGCCAGGTAAAATGGCATGAGGTTATAAGACATTTGAGAAATTCAATATGACTTCCATGATGTCCGGCAATACCGTTAGAAATGTGATACGTTTTTAACTGTTCATAGTAGACTTATGATTTTGGTGTCTACCCCCAGATTTTTGTGACCTAACAACAAGCTAAGACTACTTAAAATGCTATGGAGTTATTACGAATAGAAAATTCTAGATGGTGTAAGTTCTAGGCACACGATGTTGTTTTGTCCACCTTGAGGTTTTGGGGCTAGGGAATCCAATAAGACCAATTTTCCTCACTCATTGTTGTAAAATTCTTCCTCAATAGTCTAGTTGCTGTTTGGATTTTCATAAGATTCACTTTGACTTGTCCCACAGGCGTCAGTACACGGTACTCTGTGTCCTCATCAGCTGCAATGGTGTGGGGTGAGTGGGTTGTGTTTACGACCTGTTGAACAGTTGCAGTGGATCATGTATATAAGGTTGTCTGTTGGGGTTGGGGTAGGGTGGGGTTGAGGGACATCCATGTATTTTTCTCTACCAATCCACACCATGATCTGGTAGTACATTTTTAGGCAGTTGCATATACTGGCAGATGCAGTAGATGAACGCATTCAGGTGTTACAACTGATTTAGCTTAAAACACTGTTTTACTGAAGATGATATAGTGCAAGGATGAAAGTGAGTCATTGCACTCCCTCCGCACCAGACGGCCATCACTTGACTACCAAGAACCGTAATTGTATCATCTATGTGGTTTGGAAAAATGAACGCATCAGCGCAGAACTGCACAATTGAATCACCTTTCACTAGTTTCTGAAAAGTGGACTTTTTGCGATGCCAAAAATCCTAGAGGTGGTATCGCACCCCGTATATGTATGAATGAATAGTACCTGACCACACAAATCCGTACCAAGAATGCGTTTCAGATGGTTGAGACTGCACTTTGTTTCGGTTTGATTAATTGTCTGAACAGAAATAAAAGACCTTGCTTTCTGTTTCTGTATAGTAAAGGTAAAGCATAAGAGGATCTCTATCTTCCCCAGTCAAAGTTGTGGAGTGTCTAATTGACTGCCGGATTTATAATGTCAACATCTTCGTCTCCGATGCATTGATAACACGGCACCTCTTTTACTAAGTTCCGCACTAATGAGATTAATTATTCCTTTTTTGTTTCTGTCTCGAGACAAATGGCCCTCCTTCCTGCCAGGAAACCCTGCAGTGTAGCTCCCAATTTGATCAATATTGTATCCACGCCTCTGGTATGTATTGTTCTTGATAGATGAACCTAGCCATCAAAGACCACAGCTGTGAGTTCATAGTTGTGTATGGTGATGTCAGCGTATGAATTGGCTATTGTACCCTAGGTTTCTCCTCTCTTACATGGTAAATGATACAGTAAAGAGCCTCCATCAAGAACATATAATTAATCTATTTTAGGGGTGGTACTTGTAATTACTTCACTTGATTTATTCGTGACATGACTGGCCTACAATAGTGTGTGCAGGTTGAGGCTTGTCAGCCTTCCGGAAACATTCCTGGTCTCAAAGAGTGCCAGATGGAAGGGGCTACGGTCATATCCCATAAACTCTTCCAAGCAAAGGTATCATTACCTTGATACCCCAAGATAGCGTTGGAAAAGAAGAGCAGAGTCAATGCAACAATCGGGAACAAGCTTAATGGCAGATATATCTCCAAGGGTTTTAGCGTTGTCTTTCGTTTTGAATCTATAGGTGACTGCAGATTGCCCAATCGGGTTTTCAATGATTGTGTTACCAACTGACTTAAAGTCATGAGCATTCACATCCACATTTGTCGCATCACAATTGGCCTCATTTTCAAATGTAGGATCAAGTGAGAAAGGTGTGCAAGCAACAGGTTTCAAACTTATTTTAAGGTCTGTGGCATCTTTCTTAATCCATGCTTCTGTGGATTCTTTGTGTTGCGAGGTCTGTGAATTATTTGATAGCATTGCCGTTCTCAGATGTCACGGGCGCTGGCATTGGCCACAAAGACCGAGGCGGTCATTCCGATACCACGAGGCAATGACCTCATAAAGGTCAGGGCTTAGGACTGCCCTTAATTTATTGCTACGGCTGATGACATAGTAATTCTCAACAAGTTTTCTGAACACATATTGGTGTTTGACCTCTAGACCAATCATTTCGCGGAGATAATAATGTACGGATTTCAAATAATTGAAATGGCAGAGGACGACCCAGAGTGTACAGTATTATACACATGATGGGAGGACTGAATTATGTGATAAACCAAAAAATTAATAAATTGATAGCGCAGCAAATACTGACACACAATCAGAAATAGTATGCATGTGCATCAATCAAGACCCAGTATGACCTACCTTTATCAGCGATTTGTATTTCCAACATTCTCTTGTAATTCAATCACAACTGACTCGTCGTTGATTTATCACATAGGTCACTCTTTCACCAATTAAGTTTTGTTCAAGTTCGGCAATTGTATCAGAGCTGATAGCATTTGCAAACGGTGTTTGTTCAACTAGCAATGAAGAGTAGAGATCATCTTCGGCCATGCCAGAAACAAGCAAGTGATAAAGAAAGTCCACTAGCAGATGGCCACTGAATGATCTTTGGACAGATGTTCCGGCCTTTATGTGCCTTACCGCATTTCCACAAGACTCCTAAGTCATGTGCCCTCCATAAGAATCCCTATTGCCCCGAATAAGTTCATGAACGTGTGGAAACATCTCAACAGAAGAATAATCGTTATCAGATGAGTTTTTTGGTGTATAGTGATAATCTCAGTGGCCTTACAATGCAGAGGCTGGTCAAATGTTACTATAGGTGGAAGATGGTATTTCATTGCAAGATTGCAAATGAACTCTGATATGGACAGAATAGCTGTCCTGTTCCTCAGAGTACATGTCGATCATAGGTAAGAACATGGCTGAAGATAGACTCAGGTTGGTATTCCCCTCATGTAGAATGTGCATCACCCCTTGCCAATTAGGAGTGACCTGTTTGAAGTCGAGGGACATTTCCTAAAGGATATCAACACTCGTGGCACAGTCATCAAATGCCCGAAGTTTCTTTGAAGATGATGTTGCGATGTGTACGTTTGGAAAAACAATGCTTTTCAATGTTATGGATCTTTGTCTTCTCTGCAATGCTCAGTTCTGGAATATTTCGCCTAGGAACCATATGGTATGCCTGTCGTCCAACTGTCAAGGCGGCTATACTCCATATGCCATGAAAAGTTCCTTCACCACCAATTGTGATATTATGGTCAACATTGTCCCCAACAAAAACCAGTGCCATGATCAACAAATCAAAGTCTCCGCCTAACATGTCTGGAGAAACACAATCAACGGCATTCTTTTCAAATTGTAGGACTTTCCCCATGTGACCAAGAAAATCCCATCTAAGAAAGTGTCTCTATGGTGAATTTACACCGATACAAATACTGTGTCTGCACAGTAAAACCAACTTATATTGGAGAAAGGCTCGCACGTCGGCGAACTGCTGAATTATATAGCTTGACCTATACCTGCAACCTCTTGTCTAGTATCTGCACCCATAAACATGATATTTAATGATGTGTGCAGTATGTCGGAAATGAACGATAAAGTGGAGTCAAACTCAAGTGTCCTGGAACTAGGTTGGTGCTATGTAATGGACAGGACATTAAATTTAATGTCGCTTTTAATGAACCTCGCGGCAGTTTCAATGCGAGCCATTCTTCATCACTAGCCTGGCTTGTGTGTTTGAAGTAAGACTACAGTATGTGCGATGCTTCTTCCCTCATTGATAGAATATCATCCAGGCTTTCTTCTTCTGCGAAATGGATAGAGCTTCTATACCGTTCTTACAAGTGGCTCTTGATATATTGGTTTCGTATGGAAGAGAATCAGCAACAGACAGAAATTTCTTCATTTTCTCTATCAAAACTGAAACAGTAAGTTGTTCCACACCACGCAGCAAATTTTCAGAAACTCCTGCTACTGGTCTTCATTTTGGGCCAAAAAGACTTTGCGCTTAAAGTCTGGAATGTTCTGAAACTGTAGGGGCACGTCAAGTCCAGACTACTACCTTAATGATGATACAAGTAATATGCAGCATGTGAATCACAATCACAGGATTTAACCAGACCATTCACAGTGAAGGCTCAATCATCAAAACGACTATCCCAGCCCACCAGAACGGTCTTTACGAAGGAATCTGTTTTAACATAAGTGTAGTATGTGCCTTCTAGCGTGACCATATACTAACATAAACGACAATAAGTTTTACTATCAAAGGCACCCGTAGACGTTCTGGCGCTTCCCTTAGCTACTAGGGAGGATCCACTTTTCTTTACATATATCAATTCTGATGTACTGTCTCACAAGCTGTCACAACAACCTCTTTTAATACTTGCTACATTGATCCCATCAGCTCCTTTTTGAAGAATTACAACTATATCACTGGTATCTTCAATTTTATCAGACCAGAAAGGGATAGGATGTGAGTTATATAATCTAACTGGTTTTATCTTTCCACAAAGGGAATAATGGAATGAAGAGATTTGTTAACAGATTAACACAAGCAATTACAATATAAAAAAAATTGATAAACGCGCAAAAATTGCTTTTTTCAAAATTGATTTTTTATTTACTTCATTAACCATTTTCTAAAATTACCCCAGGGTATTATGTTATACAAACAAAACCGGGGTATATGTCATTGTGTTCCGTATTTCTGCGCACTGCCAATTTTTGTTAATAAATTGAATATGCGTAAATAAAGACAGGATAAAACTCCTAATTTAACGTTAAAAGGTATCTAAACGCTTAAATTGTTCAGGTGCGTATTTTTATGGTACTCGCTTTCGGAAACGTCTGTTTGCAGGCTTTTCCGAAACCGGATAAATTTAATTCATTAAATTTAACTAAGGAGCCCTTTGAAAGTGATTGAATGACAAATGAATAAGGTATCAAAGGACATATCAATGAAGCTGAAGCAACACAGCCTTCAATGCTGCCTAAAATGCCGTTATATCTCCTTCCGTATTTAGGTATGAACAGTTAATAACTTATGGAAGTTTTTACAGTTTTGACAGCCATCTTGGATGCCATGCTGGATTTCTCAAATATTTAATAACTCCATGACATTATATCGGGTCTTAATGTGTTGCTAGACTATATAAACCGGGGTGTAGACATCAAATTCGGCAGGCTAATATGAATAGTTAACGACTTATGGGCATTGTTTTGGTGACCATCTTGGACACCATCTTTAGAATGATGACTTTCCGATGATCAGATTTTGGTAGCCATTCAGTATGCTCATTAATACACCAAAAACTATTAAAACCCGTTGAAAACATTTTGTAGCAATTCCTTTGGAGCAAGGTGGGCTTTTTATACACTAACCCGACTATAATGTCAGCTGTAGTTATAGACAGTAGGCTAATGTGTTATCCCTGTAACTAATCTCTGATGTCTAAATGCTGCACTCCCGTGTATCACGTGGCCACTTCATTAGTTATTATCTATCATGTTGCGCTGATGTTTGCAAGTGTCCATCGTCTCATATGTCAGTGGTCATCACCGAATGTACGGTCATCAGTTAAGTCGGCCGGGATCCTGTTTACAATTTGTCACAGTTCGTTATCCCAGGCACGTAGACCTTTCACGGGTAATTGATCACGAGGGGATTGCGGTTGTGGTCTGAATGACCATTCCATCAGATAGCTCTTATTATGCTAATACCGTCGCGATGATTTATGCACAGGCATATTTAAGTTATACACCAAATAAATGTTACCGGTACTAATGGCAACAAGGAATATACCCCAATCATACAAATGGCTTTTCGATGAGAGAATTAGTAACCATTGAGAATATGCACAGCAAATGTTTGCAATTCTTCATGGTTCGGCACAGCATATTTCAAAGATATGTGTTTGTAAGGGTAAATTCATGTTATTAAATGATTTGTTATAATTTCAGTTATGCTCATTTGAGTTTTTTGTAGATTTTTGAGACGTACATAATCACACATGTACGCACGCACACACGCACATGTGGTATATGGTCAGACTTGCGAATCTGGGTTGGGTGCAAACCAAATTTTGGTTTGGGCCTGAGAGTTGATGCATGATGGTAGCTTACCAAAGCAAGCCTGAAATCTTGGGGGGGGGTGGGGTGGACACCATGGTATGTCTCCCACCCCTGCCTCGTTTTTAACAAGCAGGACCATGTGCGTTCGTTCTTATGCATGGATGTGTCCACAAGAGATCTAATTGCAAGTTCTAGTATTCGTGGCTGATTTACTTAAACTGCTATACTCTGTGACTATGGCATATTGTTGTGAAGTGACAACAGACATGGTGGCTGCTAAGAGCAGTCTTCTTACTATTGTTGCCTATGTTACTATGCATGAACTCTCCACGCTATGTGTAGCCAGCTGGGTGTACAGTTCCAAATTCTTGGTCAACGAGAGAGTGACGTGAAATCTCCATACAGCAATTAAATAGTGACTATGGATCACTCTCATCAATCAGTGCGTGATTAGGAGTCACCAGCTGGCGTGTTGTCAGCCAATGTCCGTTGGGGACAAGATGCTCCGGTCAATCTGTATCCTGATGAGACAGAATGCGTGCTTAAGATACAGTGCCGTCAGCGGTCACGATGGGAGTGGGATGGACGTTCTTTATGGCAATCAACTGATGATGTAATGGAAGGATCCGATCTTGTATCGGCTGTCATAATCAAATATGTCATATGTTAACTAACGCCACATTCAAAATAACGCAGCTCCATCATTGCAATAGAAACGCCATCACGAAACCGTACGAATTTTATGTTTTTGATGAATTTAACATTCTGTTGAATATCTTGAAACTAATTTAACTGTGAGTTGTTGTAATTTCAAAATACTCAACAACTTACCTGTATAGTTAGATTAGAATTTTTATTCTGAGAACTCAAATTCCGGTTCCAAATTAATTCCAACATTTTCACAACACTGTAAACGTGGGCGGAACTGAGCTGCAAATTGGCGCGGCATATCCAGAAACACGTCGCTCTATCATGGCTGCACCAATCTGTACGTTTTATACCAGATTGATTGTCTGATATGTCATAAATTCATTAATGTTCTAAACGTCATAATATTTGAATATGATTTGAATATTATCAGTACTAGTCAGGATTGCGTTCGAGGAGCAAACACTAAAATAGTTATATAGACCTATACGTGTATAAGGCATTGCTGTAGCCTGGATGCCGTTTGTTGTAGGCATATGCTGCCTGTAGCGCAACTCGACGCTGCGTATGAATACTGATGATGGCAATGATTGACAAGAGACCTAGCTGTTCAAGCATCCGCGAAGTAAATCATGATGCATCCGCACATGGCTTTCCGGTGTATAGCTAGGCTAATGATGAAAACAATTACTTTAGGCTGAATGTAGCATATTGCGTTTGACTTATTTGACGTATGCTTGCTTGCCTATTTGTTTGTTTATTTGGTTGGATGTTTGGTCTGGTTGTTTGTTTGTTTGTATGTTTGTTTGTTTACTTGTTTGGTTGGTTGGTTGATAGGTTATTTGGTCGATCTATCGGAGGTAGGGTGTGTGGATAGGGGGTGGGAGGGAGATAGAGGGAAGGGAGGGAGATGAGGGAGCGATGGATGATGGTCGGAGAGGGGAGAGGGAAGGGGGAAGGGCGGGATTATCTCTATCACAATTTTCACATAAGCAGATATTAATTAAGAACGAAAATTCTCTGGGAAAAGCGCATACCCTGTTGCAATTTTGCTTGAACTGATAATAGTGTGTTCAGCGCCAGGATGACCGGCACACATACGCTTGACCACTGGATTATGTAATAAGATCTATAGTTGAAGGAAAGCTGGTCACCATCTCGAGGATGACGCTATTGTAAGATGTTGCAGCAATGGTTTATAGCAAGACAATTGACATAATTATCACTACTAACCGTTTAACACTCAAAGGCTGGCCAAAACGGCTTCAACATTGCTCTGGAGAACTGTCCGTTTACAGACGAAGAGAAGACTGTCTTTGAAATTTTATCACTGGAATAACTGGCTCGATAACAGAGCCCGTCATTCCAGTAATAAATCTTCAAAGAAATAGTGTTCTCTTGGTCTACATATGAACAATTTATATGAGAAAATCGAAATTTCCGTGACCACATCTGATGGTTAATGCCTTAATAGTGCTACTCGGCGCTGTGAACCACGTTGTCATCTCACCAGTATAAGATGCGATTACGGATTAATTTGCCAATATGGATAAGCTTATGT
Organism: Chaetoderma sp. LZ-2023a; assembly: GCA_034401795.1. Taxonomy (NCBI): domain Eukaryota; kingdom Metazoa; phylum Mollusca; class Caudofoveata; order Chaetodermatida; family Chaetodermatidae; genus Chaetoderma; species Chaetoderma sp. LZ-2023a. The sequence goes on from CM067369.1 coordinate 34,811,783, forward strand.
AAACATGGTCACCGTGGTAACCATGGCTCACATTTTATCTTCGGATATTTCGATTTAGGAATTATACATATAGACGCTGTGTTTGGAGAGCGATCGTCAATTCTTCGGATTTTGATTGAGCCTCATAAATGTAAATGTGTATCCGAGTGTCCAGATTTGACACGGACATGGAATGACCATTACAGATATTAGTGAGCAGATTACAGCTCCGGTCAGTTGGTCGTGTGTTTAGGTACGGTAATTGGTCATTTGCCTTAAGAGGCGAAGTGGTAATCAAGGACAAACAATGTAAATAGCAGCGCAAATCAACAGGGTGGGTGAAAAATGAGATAAATAAACCAATGAATGAATGAATGAATGAATGAATGAAAGAAAGAAAGAAAGAAAGAAAGAACGTACGAACGAGTGGATGAGTGCATGTTTATATCTTGCATCTATTGTATGTCTCTGGCTGCTCATTTGTGGTATGTAGGTACGGATATAATTGTGTCGTTTATATTCCATGATGGTTTTTCCAATAGCTATTACTATTGAGTATGGTGTTGTATTTCGCATCTTCTTCAAAGTGGGGAGGATCACGTTCCTTGATATAGTCACAGGACAATCCTCTTTTACTATCTAGCAGCATAGAACCGATTTTTGGTGTATTTCTTTGTTTTGTTTGTAGCGTTTCCTACCTTGTTCTATAAGCCTAGGTAGGAGTGATGTGAATCTAGGGAGGCCAGTAACGGAGGAATCCAGTTTTAGCTATGCCACGCCCATCTCCAGCCAAGCTCCACCCACGCTTTTTTTGCCAATGTTGTGGTCGATCGAACCATGCACTCCCTGAATATCAATTACCAGAAAACTATATACAGGTAAGAGGTTGAATATTTTGAAACTAATTTAACTGTGCTGCCTATAGAAGCAACAGCGCCCAGTCAAATTGGTTTCAAAATATTCAACAGAATGTTTATTAAATAGTATAGCCATACAATTCGTACAACTTGACGGACTATTAAACGATTATGACGGACTTAATTACACCATTCATGACGTAATTGATTATGACATCAACATGCACGTGAGGTAGTTGATTATGATGTCATATGATCGATAGATAGACTGGATTCATCAATTTTATGGAAAGCTTCCATTTGGAGATTGTCATATTTCTCCTTATCTTATTATGTTCACCAGTCGCATATCGAAATACATATAAGTACAAACCTGTGCTCCAGTAGTGATCAAAGATAACATGGGTTAATGTAGCTGTCTTCTGCAGAAAATTGACCTTTCCATTTTTAGCCATGCTCCGCCCATCTCTAGCTAAGCTCCACCCACACTGCCCTCGTGCTGGAATCGATCGATCGCCGAACTCCCTGACAAGAAAAATATACAGGTAAAGCTGTTGAATATTTTGAAACTAATTTGACTGGGTGCTGTTGCTGCCTATAGCCCAGTCAAATTAGTTCAAAGATATTCAACAGAATATTTCTTAAATAGCAAAGACATACAATTCGTACAACATGTCGGACTATTAAGCGTTAAAGAGGGGCTAATCGAATCATTCATGATGCCATGATTTTGACGTCAGCATACACGTCGCGTAGTTGATTATGACGTCATAAATGAGGACATGGATTCATGAATTAGGTACTTTTTCCATGGATCTTAATATTTTGATAACATTTCTTGGATGGTCTTTGTCCATTTGAGGTCATTTGAGAAAGGGACCCCAAAATATCTGTATATTGTAATAGTATTGATTCTGCTGTTTTAATGAATCTATTGGTTTCACTGTGATCGGGTCGATTGCACATAATGATACTCACCATTGTGAAGTATCTATGGTAACTAAATTATTATTTAATGAGGCTTCAACTTCTTATGTACTATTTCCATATGACGTTATTGGTGTGTCATCCGTCAAATGATGTGTCTATGTTTTTGGCTACATATTGTATGTAAACTAGAAAGAGTAGTGGGTAGTACGTCACCTTATAACAATCCTGTGTTTACAATCTCCGGAGATGAGTATGTTTGCTTTAATCGAACCATCTGTTTGTTGTTGCCTATGTTGTGTATATTGTTGTATCATGTATGAATGACTTGTTGACATTGAAGAACACAATACAGTCATATTTACTTTCATTTAAAGCCATTGGCACGATGTGACCCAATGGACCTTTCCTAGCTATGCCCCGCCCATCGTTATCTGAGCTCCGCCAACACGTCACTCGTGTTGGGATCGGTCGATCACTCAACTCAGAGACTCTCAATTTCGAGAAAACTATACAAATAAGCTATTAAATAGTTTGAAACTAATTTGACTGGGTGCTGCTGCTGTCTATGGCAGCAACAGCGCCCAGTCAAATTAGTTTCAAAATATTCAACGGAATCGTTATTAAATAGTAAAGACATATAATTCGTACAACAACGCATAGTCCGTCTTCAATTATGCCTTCGTGACTTACTTACCTACGTAATTCATGACGTCATAATGGCGTCATTGATTATGATGTCATTCTACACGTCACGTAGTTAATTATGATGTCATATGATGAATCAATAAAGTGGAAAGGTCTAGTCGATTAGTTGGTGTCTGGATTAATTCACCTTTCGAGTGTATCCATCCATCATATGACGTCATACTCAACTAAGTGACGTGTGTGCTGACTTCATAATCGTGACGTCATGAGTGATTCGAAATAGTCCGTCCTTAACGCTTAAAAGTCCGACACGTTGTACCAATTGTATGTCTTTGCTATTTAATAAATGATGTTGAATATTTTGAAACTAATTTGACTGGGCGCTGTTGCAACAGTTTACATGCATAGTTTTCTGGAAATTGATAGTTAGTGAGTTCAGAGATCGATCGATCCCAACAAGAGCGTGGTTTTGGGTGGAGCTTAGATAGAGATGGACAGGGCATGGCTAAAACTGGAAAGGTCCATTGCTTGCTTGGCCGGAATCATGATTAAAATCTATATAGATGATGATTTGAATTTAAATAATTATAAATATCTTTAAACACTATTCCTTCTCATAATTTTGCTCAAAATACTCAGAAATGAAATTGATCATTGAATATTTCTGGGTTCTTGTTTATTACCATTTTAACAGATGGTTCATACGGCCATGTTTCTATCCAATCTGTCACTCAAGAATATGACGTCATGGTGAATTACCTCACATGTAGGCTGACGTAACGATCAAAATACGTAATGAATGACGTAGCTAAGTCTACCATGAACTAGAAGTCCATAATGTGTACGAATTGTATGCATTTAGTACTTAATAACAATTCTGTTAAATATTTTGAAACTAATTTGACTGGGCCATAGGTAACAAGACCACCCAGTCAAATTAGTTTCAAAATATTTAACAGCTTACAGTCAAATTAGTTTAAAAAAAGCCAACAGCTGATCTATACAGTTTTCTGGAAATTGATAGTCAGGGAGTTCAGGGACCGATCGATCCCAATACGAGCGAGGTGTGGGTGGAGCGTAGATTTGGATGGGCAGGGCATAGCTAAAACTGGAAAGGTCCATTGTGATAGTTGTTAATTAAAGATTTAGATCAAGGCATGATGCTGTCCGAGTAGTTATGTGAGTTGCTTTGTTAAGCTATTATTCATCACGATATGCGTCAATGTTGAAAGGTTAGTATTATGGTGCCTTGTTTAAAAATCTAACATGATAATCTGCAGACTCGTGTCACCCATATCGGGTGAAGACTGTCTGGGTGAACGCTACAATGCATAAACTGGGAATTTATATTTACCAAATTTAATCTCTACTACAATGTTTTCTGGGTATTTCTAGGCCTGTCAACACGTAAATCTCCATAGCCTCATAGTCCAGACAATGGAGTAACCCGATCTGTCAGTCAAGTGTATAACGTCGTAATTAATTTCGTCATATGTAGGCTACGTCACAATCGAGCTTAGTTATAGTGATCGCGGGGAATAGCTAAAAGTGGATTCGTCCATTGGTGATAGATTGCAAATCATAGATTTAAATAGAATGACAAATTTATTTTAGCTAAACCCTAGCTACGTCATCACTTCCCCTGATAATGCATGTTGCCGGCCTAGTACTTAGCCAATACTGTACCCCGTAACCTGCGTTATCAGGGTAGCCATCGCCTTTCAACATGGCTCAAGATTCTAAGCATAGATTCTGCATGGCAAGACTGAGTAGGGAAGTATAATTGAAAAAATAAATATGAGTGTCAGCTGTGAGAATTAATGATACTGTATCTATTATGTTTAAAATCAGTTATTCTTTGGAACATACCACTGGATTCAATAACGTATCATTAATATGTGCGTCAGTTCAGTAGTTAGATCTGTAATACTATTGAATCATTGAGCCTTGATACTGTGAATTGATGTGTGTGCTAAATACACCTCCTATTGCCGACAAATTAAACACACAAATTTTGAAAGGTTTTCTATTAATGTGCTGATGTTAAGGTCTCATATAGCCCATTTATTAGAACAGCTGTCATGAGGGCATGCGCCACTTTAGGACCAACTGCAGTACTGCATTGTTTAGGGAGATTATGTTGTGAGATGACTGTCACCAGGGACACGAAACACGTTTGGAGTATCAGACATCCAATAGTGTTGTATATTAATTAGAAGGATTGCTGCTGGGGCATGAACCCTGTTAGGAGCAGCAGTAATCCTGATTTAACCTTTTTAACCACGAATTACCAGAATTTAAGAGTCACGGTACAAATATAGGAAAGCTGTTTAATATTTTGACAGGAATTTAGTGTTGCGAACAGCTCGCAGTCAAACTAGTTTCAAAATATTAAACAAATTTTAGAAACGCTTGTAAGATGCTAGGTTTTTCTGGAAATTGATAGTCAATTTGTTGTTGTCGGTTTTGTACCTGATCATATGTGTATGGGTACACCGGAAGCCACCTCTATCCGTAAGGACCGCAAGAAATTCTGGATCCATCGGCTACACAGCATGGACCCAATTGGTATTAACCACGCTGATTGGTGACAATCTACCTGAAAGTAGTATAATAAACACAATAGTTTCAAAATATTAACCATATCATTTATTAAATTAAAAATGGATTTTCGAATTCAGATCTTTTGTGTGCAAAGGGTTAAGCAGTCAGCAGTACTGTCTAAAACATTATGATGTGAAAAAAGGTTTGTTATCAGTAGATCAATAATATCCTCAATAATTCCTGTTGTCAATTAAAAAAAATAATCTCATTGATTACAAATGCATCTTTCTTAAGAACATGAAGGAACAGCTGAATTGAATACCCTGACAGTTTACACAGCATTGACCTTTGCAGGTTTCCCATCCATCATATGACGTCAAAATCAGCTACGTGCTGTATATGATGACGTCATAATAATGACGTTATGAATGACTCAATTTAGTCAGTCTTAAACGCTTAATAGTGCGACACGTACAAATTGTATATCTTTCGATCCATCCCTAATATGAGCGTGGTGTGGGTGGAGCTTAACTAGAGATGGGGGTGGGGGAGGGGGTGGGTGGGCGGGCATAGCTAAAACTGGAAAGGTCCATTATGAGAGGGGCATGTAAATTTGTTATACAATTTAGAGGGGTAGGGGAACAGAGTGACTGATACAATAGATATTCTAAAGCACTGTAGGTCCCTAAAGTAGGTACATTTTACGGGCACAGGACGTAATCTTCTAATATTTACGACATGGCAGGTGAATTATTAGGTCAGTCAACCAGTCCATAAGATCAGTAACTCGGAGAAATAGAATAACAATAGCTCAATATTTTGCTGTCGAGAGAATATTGCTGTTTGAAGATTCTTAAAATGCAATCTTTTGAATATTTACCGTGTGGAAAATTATTTCAACAAGCCAATCTGTGGTAAATTTTCAAAGATAACCTCCTCATTGCCTGTAAATGGACATTTCTCAAGAGCACTTTTGGAGGGAAAGATAGGATTGCTAATCAGTGTATTGTGTTTCGAAATGTAGATGTAACGCGCCAGTATCGAATTTGTTGAGTTCGCCAGCCATTAATAAGGTTCAGTTAGAAACAGAAATGTGTGTGCTTTGATACTGTTTCATATCTAAAATATAGCTTTCGATATTGGTCCCCTGCGAAGTTGGCTAACGGGCGCGCCGATATCAAATTCGATATTGGTCCCTGCACCGTTAGCCAACGGCGCAAATTCGATATTGGGGCGTTACGTAGACATAACTAAATAGACAACAGATGTAAAATTATTACATCAGTCCAAGCATTAACTAGCTATATATCGTTAACAGAATACACTCTATACATGCCACTGGAAGTCAAGATTTTAATTATTTTATATAGCGCAAAAGAGGCTATGTTGGAGGGTAAGCAATAGATTTCATTTTTTGGTTTTCAAAAATACTCACCGCATCACTAAGCGTGAATTGTAGATTAACATCTATGCATGCACAATGAGAATTACCAGTTTGGCGGACTGAGTTTTATTCGCGCTTACTCAGAATCATGCATATTTTGACAAGTAATTTGGAGATGATTTTATGTGTGCCTGGATATGAAAACATTGGTGGTTGTAGGGGAAGTGAGTGAGGTATTCATTGCACAAAGATATCGAACATACCAGAATACCGAATAATTAGTCCAAGTAGTTATTAAAAGACCGTCTCAATATTGAAGAAAGAAAGAAAGTAGGAAGGAATGATTGGAGGGAGGGCGGGAGGGAAGAAAGAAAGAAAGAAAGTAGCATGGAAAATATGGATTGTCATCATGCTGAAGGTAGACAGTAAATTATAAATCTGGTTGGAATGTAGTAAACATTGGCAATTTCTCTCTTTTATATTTGAATGGAATAGTTTTAGCTATGGCCCGCCCATCTCTAGCTAAGCTTCACCCATACCTCAATCGTCTTGGGATCGATCGATCCCTGAACTGCCTGACTACATATTTCCAGAAAAGTATACATGTAATCTGTTAAGTATTTTGAAACTAATTTGACTGGTTGATGTATTGCAGCAAGAGCGCCCAGTCAAATGAGTTTCAAAATATTCAACAGCAACTTTATTAAATAATAAAGACATGCTATTCGTACAACAACGCTTAGCCCGTCATCAATTAAGCGTTCGTGACGAACATATCTACGTCCTTCATGACGTCATAATCTAGCGCGTCATCAATTAAGCGTTCGTGACGAACCTATCTACATCATTCATGACTTCATTGATTATGACGTTATCTTACATGCCACATAGTTGGTTATGACGTCACACGATGGATGTATAAACTGGAAATGTTCATTAAAGCCAAATCTATATCATGTCTGATTAATGAATGCTTGTGACACTAGGCAGGAAAGTGAAGTGAGAAATTGGATATCTCCATAATAAGTCATACAGTCTCAATATGAGCGGGGAATGCTAGGCAATGCAAAGTCCTCTCCTTTCTAACCCTCTAACATGCATATCAGCCAAAAAACAGGCTTCTGTAGTGGTCTTGAGAAATGCGAATTTGCAGACCAAAAGAAGAATATTTGTTAAAATTTACCGCTGGAATCTCCGGCTCGATAACTGAGCTAGTCATTTCAGTGGTAAATTTTTAGAAGGAGTCTTCATTTGGTCTGCAAATGGGCATTTTCTATGAGAAAAATGAAATTTTCTTGAATAAATTCGAGTGTTAAAGGGTTAATTAAATTAAGGGATAGTTTCGCATGACTCTGATTGATTATGGTTTGTGACATCGGGTAGGAAAGTGAAAACCAACTCTCATTTCCTAACTGAGTTTGAGTCTCAGCTAATTAAACACTAAGATTGGCAGCTAAGATTCATTTAACCAGGCAGTAACCATCAACCCGGATTATTTTAATCTCAGTTGATTTAGTTTTAGGAGAACTTTGTAGGGATAGAGTATAAGAGACTAAAGTCTTACCCGCACGGTAGATGATGCATCTGATTGGTCGAGAGTATTGTGGCGTCAACTTATTGGCGTAATAGGCCACGCCTGCGAAAAAAGTTGTTTTCTCGTCATATATTATCATTTAGGTAGTATGCTAATGAGATGACATCATAATCCTCTTGACCAATCAGAGAAATCATCTACCAGGTTGTACTCTATTCTGACAATGACTATGATTGCTTACGCCTGTTACAGCGCTGTATTTGTTATTTTGCACATGATGAATCACAATATTAGCAATTCACTTTTCCCGAGTATCCATCTATCATCTGACGTCATAATCAGCCAAGCGGCTTGTAGGATGACGTCATCATTATTACGTCATAAATGATTCTATTTGGCTCGTCTTATCTCTTAATAGTCCGACACGCTGTACGAATTGTATGTCTGTACTATTTAATAAACATGCTATATTGAATATTTTGGAACTAGTTTGACTGGACCATAGGCAGCAACAGCGCCCAGTTAAATTAGTGTCAAAATATTTAACAGCTTACCTGTATACTTTTCTGGAAATTGATAGGCAGGGAGTTCAGAGATCGATCGATCTCAACACGGGCGAGGTGTGGGTGGAGCTTAGATAGAGATCGGCGGCGAATAGCTAAAATGGAAAGATCCATTATTGGAGCCATTGCTATTGGATAAGACCTGCAGTTGACACTACATATTATCTTTGTAGCAATATTAGGCTAACCGTGTAACATGTCATCACGTGGTTACTTTATTTGCAACATTTGAACGCGCATATTATCATCATAGCGTTTGACCATTAACATTGCCTCCAATATTAGGCCTACCGTTTAACCGTTGACCTTGGGCATTCACTTTGTAATTGTTGCCTAGCTTTAGTATTGCGTGCCCGCTCCAGTGGGCACGCTTATATTTATTGTTGTCTAGAATTGCCTATAGGCGCGGCCATTTCGCGCATGGTTTTGTGGGGCCGTGTCTCGCGAGATCTCCATCGATACGAGATCTAATAATTCTCGGCGCGAAGACACGGCTCTATTTTTAGATTTCTGGATATCTCATTATTATAATCTTCATGCGTGTGATTCATGGCGAGTTCTCTTATTTGTTCTGGTCCAACTGTAATAGAGTTTGCACGGCGATGACCGCTTCATTATCTTAATAAACAGCCAACGGAATTCCAAATAACTACTCTAAACAAGTACACATATTGATGCAAGGCATCAATGGCAAATAGCATGGCCGGAGATTATTATAATTCAAGTTGAGTTTCAAATTCATTTTTATATATAATACACAGTTTGCAGTAGCACAAAAGGTAACATGTAAAAATGACACCAGCACTATATAATATAGGAAGATGTAAGCTTCAAGTTAAGTTTAATGTGCTATAAAGATATAGCCATTAGACATCTTAGTAGTGTCCTATCTTTCAGATGGTTGTAATGGCATGGGCCTTGGATAGGATTAGCTATGGGCTATAGGAAGAAGCAGATCATATTTTGGGGCAATCCATCTATCTTTCCATCCATCTTGTGAACCATATGCGATATATAGAAAGATGTTCACATTATTGCAAGAAATATTTGATGATAGATTCGTGCAATATCTAGTGAGTTCTAGATGGTATTATGTTCGAAAGCCTGGTAACAAAGTGAGTACAGAGATTCTGATACTGAATATATAGTAAATTATTAGCATTTGAAAACTGCAAGTTGCGACTAAATTACATATTTCGAAATTACTTCATAGTAGAATTTTTTCAAACTCTATACTTTATTAGCACATTCATATATATCTATGTAAACATATCAGTGAAATTCTGGAGTCGAACCTATTACAAGCGATATGCCAGGACCTATCGCCATATATCCGATTGTGGCTAATGTGACAACTATCTTTCAATGGGGGCATATTGCGAATAAGTAACTACATGGACATACTTGGTAATTATGATATTATTTGATGGTAGAATCGTGCAATATTTCGTACAGCACTAGTACATAATAATACATATTGAGTTCTACATGGCTAGATGTTCGAAAACTGGTTACAAACAGAGTACATAGATATTGGTACGTAAATTATTGGCATCTGACAAACTTTGCTCGCTACTAACTTGCGTATTATAAAATTACTTTTAGGTGGAATTTTTTTAATCGATATTATATTAGCGTATTTATATATCTACCTGACATTTTGGGGCCAAACTTATTCCAGGCAGTAGGCTACCGAAAACCATGGATCTGCCAAAACTTGTGCAAATTTTTGCCATGGAATTGTGTACTATGAAATTACATCATGGTAAACATTTTTAAGCTTGATACTTTATTAGCGTATTCATATACTGATCTGATCATATGTATGAATTTCGAACCGAATATGGGCCAAACTTATTGCAGACAGTATGTTACTGAAAATCACTGATCTGCCAAAATTTACACCAATTTTTGGTATGGAATTACAGAATATGGAATTATTTCATTGTAGAATTTGTTTTAATTATGAATATAGCTAGCAATGATATGATATCATATTGTTTACAGCTGAAAGTAATTTAGGCTAAATTATACTTTTTAAGTTAAAGTTTATGTGGGTGAAAATCTAGGGCCGAGCATAACCTACAGACAATAGGGCAGTGAAGACTGTGAATTGGCTAACATTTCAGCCAGTTTTCTGTATGAAATCGTGTACAATGAATTAAATTACTTCACGGTAAACATTTTTAAAACTCAATACTTCATTAGCATATTCAGATACCTATCTAACCATATAGGTGGAATTTTTGGGCCGAACACATTGCAGGCATTACTAACTTGGCACATACATAACCTTTCTGTTGATTTACATATCTAACCACCCGTTACAATGTTATTGACAGCCGTTTTGACTGGAAATTCAGAACATCAGTTGCCTATACATAATGTTAAATAATTGCATGCGTGGATCTTTTTCCAGTGAAGGATTAAGGACAATGAATTACTAATGAAAATCACATGTACATTATTTTTAGCGAATTTTTGTCTAATTTTTCACGATATACAATATTATTATACATGTTTTACTGTTAGAATTTACCACACATATAGTGACTAGTAAACTGCGTCCACGGCATTAAAATCTTTGCCACTACGCCCTACGAGACATAACAATGGACATTTATACATTATCTCAAATGTTCAAGCCAGTGTTTTATGCTATAATACATAAGGGAAATGAAACAGACACAGTACCTTGTATTGTCGTCATAATATATTAAACCTTTACTGTCTAAATTTGGTGAAGAATGTTAAAATATTTAGATATTGAATGTCCATTTGCAGGCCAAGAGAAGACTGGTTTTTTTGCAGATTTGCCACTGGAATCTGGAATGACTGTCTCGAAAGTCATTCCAGTGGTAAATTATCAAGAACTGCCCCCTTAGGGCATGCAATTTGACATTGCTCAAGATCACTGTAGGGGCTGGTTTGACCAGCTTTGCCATGAGGCGGTTAAAATACAATAAGAGATGATGATAGGCCTATATTCATAGCCGTCGTCATTGTGATTTACATATTTCAACCGTGACTTCCCAGAATCCCATTTCCAAGGTAACTATAGAGGTGAGCTGTTGCATATTTTAAAACTAATTTGAATAGATGGTGTCGGTGCTTATAGCAGCAGCACAGTTAAATTAGTTTCAAAATATTCAACAGAATGTTAATTAAATAGTAAAGACATACAATTCGCACAGCTTACAGACTTTTTAACATTCCTGGTAGCCATAGCTACGCCATTCATTACGTATTTTGACTGTGACGTCATGCTGCATGTGACATAATTGATTATGATGTCAACACTTGGGTGACAGGTTGGTTAACTTATACCTTCTTTCCGTATGAGAATCGGTCCATTGCGATTGGATCTACAAGCGCCTGGCAGGACAAAGCTAACTATCTGAATGCTCTTGCTAAAATATGTGGTTACTTATTACAAGTGGGTAGACCACACATTACTAAGCGGTATTGGCTGTTTAATGATCAAATTTGTTCATGACAATTTCACAGGTGGGGTGCATTTCTAACTAAGTTATGTCCATTCTTTCGGCGTGTTGGAATCAATTTATATACTTTGAACCACGACTTCCCAGAATCCCAATTTCAAAGTAGCTATACAGGGTTAATTAATTTCAAAATATTCAACAGAACATTGATTAAAAAGTAAAGACATAAAATGTGTACACTTGATAGGCTATTCAATATTCACTATGGAGCTAGAGGCGTCTTCACTAAGCATTTTGACTATGATGCCTGTGGAGCTTTTATAGGATGCAATTGATACTGCTTGCTTAGTTTTTTAACGCACTGGCAATGCGATGACTTCAATTTCTGCACTAACCTCGCCTACAGAGTGCACCCGTTAGTTTACTGTGTTGATCATCATTTCCCCAGTCGGGGATTGAACCATCATCCTGCAATTCCGCATAGCATCAGCAACCCAGACTTCTTTCCGCTGGACCACCGCACCAAGACAAGAATCGGATATAGGCCTACTGATACACTGACGAATTCATATGAGACTATCTTTTGAATGCACACCATATGGTGTATTTTATGCCCTCACCCTTCTCCATCGTGACACTGGCAGTAGTTGATTGATTGTTTGATTGATCGATTGATTGATTGATTGATCGATTGAATCCCGGGGAGTAAATCGTAGACATAAAATTTGTACACTTAATGGACTATTCAATGTTCCTGATTAAGCTATTTACATCATTCTTCACATATTTTGATTGTGACGTCATCCTACATATGACGTGATTAATTAAGACGTCATCTGCTTGGGTGACTGATCAGATCTATCCATTATCATAGAAATACCCTATGCCCATTTGCAACCCAAGAGACCGTTGTTTTTGGCACTTTACCATTGGAATGATAGGCTCAGTTATCGAGCCAGTCATTCCAGTCGTAAATTTTCAAAAATGTCTACCTGTTAGATGTAAATGGTGGTTTCTCAAGATAACTACAGACGCCATTTTGGCCAGTTTGATCGGGACCAGTGTTGAAGTGGAGGTTAAGAGATGTACGTGGGTACAGTGGGACTGATCACAATACTATTTTATTTCTGATGCAAATCTACAGTCAGCAATTAGCCCAGGTCACCAGCTAGTACAACTAGCCGCAATAGTGAGGGTATGCGCACGAGAAATCTAGACAATATATCCTAAATCTACGATTCCAATCTAAATAGAGACGCTCTCGTATAAAAATATATCTCGCTCTCGTTAGTGTTAGATCTGGTGAGAAAGTGAATTACCAGAATCCCTAGTGAAACTAATTTGACTGGGCGCTGTTGCTGCCCGCACCATGTTAAATTCGTTTCAAAATATTTAACAGTTTACCTGTATAGTTTTCTGGAAATTGATAGTCAGGCATTTCAGGGATTGATCGATCCCAACACGAGCGAGGTGTGGGCGGAGCTTAGCTAGATATGGGCGGGGACTAGCTGATACTGGAAATGTCCATTATGCGTCCGTGACGTACTTGTCTAAGTCATTCATGACGTCATAATGACGTCATTGATTATGATGTCATGCTACACGTCACGTCCTTGATTACGACGTCATGTGATGGATGGATGATGTGGAAAGGTCCATTCTAGACACAACCAAGTGAATGCATAGCGCTGAGCGGCCACGGAAAGAGATGATAGGCCTGCACGCACATTCGTCGTAGTCGTCGTGGTTTTTTATATACATACTTTGAACCATGACTTCCCAGAATCCCCTTTTCACGGTAACTATGGAGGTGAGCTGTTGAATATTTTTGAATTAATTTGACTGGGTGCTGCTGCTTATTAAATAGTAAAGATCTTCAATTCGTACAGCTCAAGGACTTTTAAATGTTCCTGTTGGACATAACTACGCCAGTCATTACGTATTTTGACTGTGACGTCTCCCTACTGGGGAGGGCGGTGGTGGCGGGGTGGGTGGGACGGGGAACTAATTGATTATAATGGCAAGGCTCTACAATATATGACCGCTCTTGCTAAAATATGTGCTCACTTATTACAAGTGATTCGACTGCTTATGCTACTTTACACAGCTCATAAATTAGTTAATGTACTTACAAAACATAAACAGAAATTCTGTCTTGCTTTGCAAACATGTTAATTTATTCTTTAGATGTTCTATACCATCTAGTTGGCGGTTTTACAGTACAGCTCATACATGTAAATAAGGCACTATATTTGCAAAGAAAACCAGAAATTCTGCCTTGTTTCGAAAACGTTTTAGTTTATTTCTGAGGTCTTCTATACCAAACGGTGTCAGGTTTGGGAGATAAATAAACTCGCTTTAACCATTATCTTTCAGCTTTCAAAGGCTAGGTCTGGTTGTTTCACGGTCAGTACAAGAAATATGTGTGTAGATTATGTAAACAATAATGCTGAAAGTTGTCTAAATGTGTGCAGCAACGGTTTACGGCAGCGGTTTCCAAAATCAATAGAAGTTATCATAGAGTTATCATGTGTACATAAATGTTTGGAATTTCAGCGATGTATGCGTTAGGTTTTAATTAACGCATTTCTGTAATTCTTACCGCCTCCGTATTACCGTATTTACCCTATTTATTTATACCGTAGATTTGTAATTCCGTATTTTGCATGCTATTTAAGCAGAATTTCTATTCCAATTAACAAAAAAAGAATTTACTGACTTTTGGAGGCTTTATACATATCTGATCATCTGCGTCAGATGTCAGTCAGTCAGTGAAGATCCGGCGGTCGAGACATCTATCCCATTCACCACATAGTGAGCGTATGCGTATGAGCGATCTAGCCAATATATATCCTAAATCTATGGTTCCAACTAAAAATAGAGGCGCGCTCTATTTATCTCTCTAGTTAGCTGTTGGAGACCACAATCCTTTGCGCAAAATGGCCGCGCCTATACGCAATTCTAGACACAACCCGAATATAAGCGCAGCCGTGAGCGGCCACGCAATAAGTACTCTTCTTTTGCTGGAGGACTGCATACAAAACATGTTTATCATTCCTTCTGCAGATGAAAGTACTCAAGCACACCTTATAGTTTTCTGGAAATTGATAGTCAAGAAGCTCAGAGATCCATCGATACCAACACGAGCGCAGTATTAATGTATTAATATACCATCCGGATTCAGCGACCGATTGACTAACGTTAGGCCTATGGAAGTCATTTCAAGCAACCGCCAACAAGATGTGACTTACTTGGGCACAATTGTGTATTTTTCTAACAAAATCCTTTAGAATGTTTAACACCGAAATTTCAATATCTCAGATAAAGACAATTATACGAATATCTTTTTAATACTTTGACTGGTAGCCCACCCCACCCAACCCACCTACTTGCTGCTATCATAGACCTGTATTAAGTATTGCAACGACAGCGACCGCCCATGTAAGCCTATCATCTTCTCTTAATATATTTTAACCCTTTCATGAGGAGGCTGCCAAAACCGGCCTCTACAGTGATCTTGAGGATGTTAATTTGCAGGTCAAGAGATCGCTTTTGAAAATTCACCACTGAAATGACTGGCTCGATAATTGAGCCAGTCATTCCAATAGTAACTCTTCAAAACAGTCGTCTATTGGCCTGCAAATAGGCACTCAATGACCAAATATTTTTTTTATATTCTTGACTCAATTTAGGTAATACAGGGTTAATAACTTATGAGGACGACGATGATGTACCATGTCTGTTTAACCTTTCCCGTATTGTATTATAGTATGATTCACATTTGTTGGATTCGAGATAGGGTACAAATTACAGACTTGTTAGAGACAGTCTTGAGGCGTACTATGTGTGTGGTAAATTTCAAAAGAAAAACATGCATAATAATATTGTAGAGGGCGGCAAAGTAGACAGACTTCGCTAACAATAATGGATCCATCTAAAAATAAAGGATTGGCTTCTTCGAAACTACACCTCTAATCTAATGACCGGTCATCTTCTTACATTATCACACCGACTAGACTGTTAGACAGACTCAACTTCGGATACCAGACAGACCGGGACCAAGTCTATCTCCGTAGCAGACTGTAAAAGCAACACTAGATCGTGAAATCGCTACGTCAATGGCTACTCAACAGGCCCCTACATACGAGATACATTTCTCGATCTCGTATCGAAAGAGAACTCGCGGGATACGAATAAATAATGGATGTGTGATTATCAGTAGTATCCTTTTGTCTTTAACCCATCTGTGGGAATAAATTCATGTAGGGCCAATACAATCATGTAGCAGTATTGATAGACTACCAATGTTCCAAATTTCCAGTCAAAACTGCTGTCAATAATATTGTAGCAGATTATTGAATACAGAAATCAACCGAAAGTGTAGGCCTATGCATGTGCTAAGTTAAGAACGTCTACAGGAAATTCGGCCACAGAATTTCAACCATATAGTTAGATAGGTATATCAATACGCTAGTGAAGTAATGGATTGAGGTTAAAAAATTTTTTACCATGAAGTAATTTCATAGTGCACAATTTCATACCGAAAATTTGCTAAATCTCTGGTGATTCACAGTTTTCAGTGCCCTATTGTCTGTAGTATGTTTAGGCCCATAATTTCACCTACATAGACTTGAGCCTTAATATACTAGGTATATTGCGAATATAACAAATTCTAGATGAAATAATTTTATTAGGCAAAAATTGGCTTAAATGTTGGGTTTTTCGTGCTTTTCGATGCCCTACTGTCTGTATGTAATATGGTCGGCTCCAGAACTTTGCTCACATAGACGTAGAGGGATTTGAATACGATAGTTATATTGGGAATTTAAAAAAATTCGACCATGAAGTAATTTCGTGGTAAATTCGTTCCAATTTTGGCAGAACTGCGGGTTTTCAATTCCCTACTATTAGCTGTCTGCAATAGGTTTGGCCACATAATTTCACCGATATGGTTAGATAGCGATATGAACACGCTAATGAATCTTGAGTTTTCTACCACGTAGTAATTTCGGAGTATTCAATTTAGTAGCCACGGACAGTTGTCAAATGCCAACAATTTACTATATTCGGTATCAGAATGTCTGTTCTCGATTTGTAATAATTTTTTTTATATATGTATGTATATAACTCAATATGAGCTAGTGCTTTTGCACAATTCTACCATCAAGTAATCTCATCGTAGGTAGTTACATATTCGCCGTATGGCTCCATTATAATATGGTTGGTTCACATTCACCACATTCAGATAGGTGTCGGTATGTTCTGGCATATCGCTCATAATGGGTTCGGCCCCAGAATGTCACCCATGTGTTTAGATAGGTATAGGCATACGCTTACGGAGTAGTGAGATTTAAAGCTACCTACCATGAAATAATTTTGGCTCAGATTTAGGCCGATTCATGTTTTCATTGCACCCAGTCAAATTAGTTTTCAAAATAGTCATCAGCTTACCTGTATAGTTACCTTGCAATTGGAAGTCTGGGAATTCATTTTTCAGCGTATATATAGACATCGATTCCAACACGCAAAAAAGGGGTGGAGCTTAGCTAGAAAAGACGTGGCATACCTAGAAATGGATCCCTCTTTTGAAATTGGCATGGGCAAATTGAGCATTACAGGGCTAATACCACTTGTTAATGCGTGGTCCACACAATATGGACCACTTGTATTAAGAGAGCACCCGTATTTATAGGTCACATATTTTAACAAGGCCAATCATAGATTGTAGACCCTTGCCATCCCGAACGCACATAGACCCGAATACAATACACTCATCCTCTGACGGAGCGAGGGTAATTAATACCACTTGCTAGTGGACCATTTCAGGTTGTCTATCCATCATATTACGTCATATGACATCATAATTAATAAGTGACGTGTAGGATAACGTCATAATAATGACGTCATGACTGACCTGATTTAGTCCATCTTAAAATCTCAATAACCTGACACGTTGTACGAATTGTATGTTTTTGTTATTTAATAAAAATTGCTGTTGAATATTTTGAAAGTAATTTGACTGGCCACTGTTGCTACGATCGGCAGCAACAGGACCCAGTCAATTTAGTGTCAAAATATTCCACGGCTTACCTGTATAGTTTTCTTGAAATTTATCGTCTAGTAGTTCAGAAATCCATCGATCCCAACTCGAGAGTGGTATGGGTGGAGTTTATGTAGAGATGGGCAGGGCATAGCTAAACTGGAAAGGTTCATTGTATTAATAAACCACCACAGTTTTCAGTGCCCTATTGTTTGTAGTATGTTCAGCCCCATAATTTACCCCACATAGACTTGAGCTTTAATAAGCTAGTTATATTCCGAATCTAACATATTCTAGATGAAGTAATTTTAATACGCAAAATTTAGCTTAAATGATGGTGTATTCGTGATTTTCGGTGCCCTACTTTCCGTAATATGGTCGGTTCCAGAACTTCGCTCACATAGATGTACAGGAGTTTGAATATGCTAGTTACATTGGGAATTTAAAAGAATTTGAACGTGAAGTATTTTCGTGGTATGCAATTTCATCGCATAAATTTGTTCCAATGTTGGCAGATCTGTGGTTTTCAATACCCTACCGTCTGCAATATGTGTGGCTACATAATTTCACCCATATGGTTAGATAGGGATATGAATACGCTAATGAATCTTGAGATTTCTGCCACGTAGTAATTTCGTAATATTCAATTTAGTAGCCACGGACAGTTGTCAAATGCCAACAATTTACTATATTCAGAATTAGAATCTCAGTTCTCGGTTTGTAATCATTTTTTTTACATATAGCTGTATATAACTGAATATGTACTACTGCTTTTGCACGATTCTACCATCAAGTAATTTGGTGATAGGTAGTTACATATTCGCCATATGGCCCCATTCTAATATGGTTGGTTCACATTCACCACATTCAGATAGGTGTCGATATGTCCTGACATATCGCTCATAATGGGTTCGGGCCAGAATATCACCCATATGTTTAGATAGGTATAGGCATAAGCTTACGACGTAGTGAGATTTAAAAATTTCATAACGTAAATAAGCTCAAACTTAGGATAATTCATGGTTTTCATTGCAATACGTTCACCCCCAGAATTTCACCCACAAATACGTATAGGAAATATGCTAGTTGTATTCCGAATTTAAAAAAGTTCTACAGGAACGTAATTTCATAGTACACAATTCCATACCGAAAATTGGCGCAAATTCTGTCAGATCAACGATTTTCTGTACCACACTGTTTGCAATAGGTTCGACCCGAGAAATTCACCCATATGGTTAGATGCGTATATGAATATGCTAATAAAGTATCAAAGGTTTAAAAAATGTTTACTATACAGTAATTTCGTCATATGCAATTTAGTAGTGGCACACCATTGTCAAATTCCAATAATGTACTATATTCGGTACCTGAATATCTCTACATGGCTTGCAGACAGTTTTCGAACATAAGGCCATGTAGAACTCACTATGTTCTCGTGCTCTGCGAAATATTGTAATAATTCTACCACCAAATATTTATTATAGTAATCTGAAAATATTCTATATATCCCATATTATTTGCCGTGTGTACTGGTAGAACCTGACTTATCAGGCTAATACCGTAACATTTGCACATATGGTCAACAAGATCGTCATCATTACAATGGTTGAGGCCGATTTTGGCCTTTTTGTCGAGCAAAAATATTTGATTTAATAGTTTGTCACTGTTTCCAGTAAAGATATCGTTTAATAGGTGACATAGATATGATAGCTAAATGAAATAGATCACGATGTCGTGGCTGTTTCCCACTGGGTCTTCAGTCAGAATGTTTTCTACTATATCATTTTCGTTGGAGAAAACTAGGTTCACGGTATTGGTTCTATCCTGGCCACTTAACTCTGTTGAAAAGGTTATCTGTCGGTACAGATCGGGGTCCTGTATTGCATAAAAAATATACTTGCTTTGTGCATTTCACTAGCATTGCAGTGTATATTTCACCAATATATTTCCGGGTAATAAGCTCTTCACGTCTGTTTAAGAAGGTATCAAGATTTAGGTTTAAAATATTCTTTACAGTTTTTCTTTAATGTGTTTGAATGGGTGTCAGGGTCTGTACTGCTTCTTGCGCTGATTTTCTACTGACTGGGTTGCCAGTTCTGTTGATTTCTTTATCTTTACAAGTTGTTGATACCTAATGACCAAAATTTGATCTGTTACGCTCTGTTGATGCAGTAGTGCAATTTTCTCATCACTAGATGCTCTTAATTTTGTCTGTTCCTCTCTCTGTTAAGGAGTTTGGCCTGGAGAAAAAGGATGGATGAAAAAATTGTTGAACTGAGCAAAATATAAGCTGCTTTTCCTAGCCCATAGCTAATACTGCCCATATCTTTTTGCTAGAAATATTCCTTTTTGTGTTTATTGTCCGCATATATGTATGCCTTTATATAACTTCATTTTTTCATGAAACAGTTGAGTTTATTCTCAGAATTATAATAACCTCCGGGCACGCTATTTACCATTGATGCCTTGCATCAATATGTGTACTTGTCTTTATATCAGTTGACCTAGAATATTGCTGATATAACAGTTAGCCCTAGATGTCCGCTATTGGGTAACCGCCGTGTTCTCAGCTTTATGTGTGCAACATTTAACCAGTAATGGTCCCTAATAACGCAAGTTACTGGGTCTGTAATGAGACAATACCGGGCCGTGTTGGTCAGGTAACGGCCCAGTAAGCTGCGTTATTAGTGTTGCCTCTTCTAACAGGGATATTTAGCTGTGGGTAGTATTCCGTTATATCCATGCATTGTCTCATATTTCCAGCAGTCAGTAGAAATAATTATATCTGGTCTAAAACCCGACTAACTGCGCCAATTACACACCGCCAGTTTCTCCCGGAAGCTGTTGTCATCTCACTACCAATAAATGCCTATTAACCTATTCATCAAATACGGTTTCCATAGCAACCAAGGACATGTCCAGCCATCAGCTGTGCCAGTCGGCAGAGGCGTAGATGGGAGGCACCAGTCGTTTATTTTAAATCCAGCAAGTCTGCATCACTCTGAATGATAAGATGATTAGTGGACGTCTGTATGTTGACCTATAAATGATCAAATGACTTTCTCGCTTTATCGAACTGCATTGTCCTATTGCGCCTAGGGTCATTCTGAGGACTTCGTATCGACAATCTCTTCTCGTCGGCGCGTTGCAGCAATCTCTTGACATTGCCTCGTCAATCCCTAGTCATTCATCCCGAGTCGCGTGTACACTATCGATCTATTAACCTACCCACTGATGTCGGAATGTCATCACGAACACGTCCTGATTTTGTACTCTCGAATTACAGTCATGAAGACGGCGTCTGCACTTAAAACGCTATTGCTGAAGGATGTTGCGCGCTGTGGTAGAGCACCAACCTTTATCAAAGTTAGCACGAATTAACAGAAAACAGCATAGAGCAAAGCAGCGATCCTATCTGTCGCTCAAGTAACTGACAGTATACGGTAATCAAATGGGCCACATGTTAGCTGACGTCACAATCAAAATGACGTAGTTCTGTCACGAAAATCGGGAACTCCGTCACTAAAGTGTACGAATAGAATGTCTTTGATGAAGTTACAATTTAATAAACATAGACAGCAACATCCCTTAGTCAAATTAGTTTCAAAATATTCAACAGATTACCTGAATAGTTACCTTGAAATGTTAATCCCGGGACTGAAGGTCTCAACGTTTCAAATCGATTCCAATACGCATAAAGAAAGGCAATAACTGAACTGGAAATGGGAATGGCATAAATAGAAATGGATCGCGCTATTGAAATTAGACTTTAATCCATATAAGCACCTAGAAGAAAAATGTATAGGTAAATCTGTCGCACTATTTATTGATATATTTATTACATTTTGTTTGGGATGGTGACCGACGTGCATATTATCATGCAAATCTATAGGATAGTTCACTGAGAATCCACCGAGGTCACTTTATTACTTCTAATTAACTGGACCTCTAATAATTGATCTATGTTCAAAAGATCGATGGCTACATCTGTCTCATCATGACCGTAGGAATAGGGGATGGACAGGGGCACGTCCACCCAAGGACCAACACCACCTGTTCACTAACCGGTCAAGAAAAAAGCAGGGTCAGTGAAGTCACTGATATTTTATTCCAATAATGTGCTGCTTCTAAACAGTAATTTACCTCAAGAAATAAAGAGGATGATATCTGAGAGAATCAAGGTTTAAATATCTGTACTGGTGAGGTATACATACGCCTACCCACCCACGGGGCCCACCCCCTTCCATGAACCTCATAAACACCTGGCCCTACATGTTCAAAATCATTCGTACTTCTTTGATTATTGTAGCGTGAACATGATGAAAAGATTGAATGTGCGGATGTACATTAGGTCAGGCTATTTGTCACCTGTCTAAGCACTGTGAATGACCTTTTTAACCCTTTAATACTCATATCAGCCAAAAACGGCTTCTGCAATGGTCTTGATAAATGCCAATTTGCAGACCAAGAGGAGACTATTTTTGAAAATTTACCACTAGAATGACTGGCTCGATAACCGAGCCAGTCATTCTAGGGGTAAATTTTCAAAGATAGTCTTCTCTTGATCTGCAAATTGGCATTTTTTATGAGATAACTGAAATTTTCATGAATAAATTTAAGGGTTAAAGGGTTAAGAAACAAGACATAATATTATATAATGCACAATCAATATAGGCCTAGTGCTATAATGGCCAGACCATAAGAATTGTCATGGTGATGAATAAATCTGACAAATATATTAATTACCCTCGCCCTGTAAGGGGGAAAGGGTAGTTGTAAGGGACTTCGAGTGGGCACCAATTCTGATTGGCTGAGAGCGGTCACGTGATCATTCAAAATTTTGAAATGCCGCTTTCTGATTGGTCGAGAGCTTTGTGATGGCATCTTAGTTGCATAGTAGGCCACGCCCCTCCATTTTTCATCCAGAACCTGTGTTCGTTGGCGTGACTTAGCTCATGCAGTATTCTTATGGGTCGCTGCACAACACGTTGCATTCACAAAGCCACACCCTACAGCGACAGGTTTTGGTGAGAAAATGGAAGGGCCGTGGCCCAATATGCAAATGAGATGACGTCACAAAGCGTTCGACAACTCAGTGATGTTATGGCTTTGCGATTGTGCCACCACACATAAATCCCCGATACATTCATCAGGAACTAGATTTAGAATACGAGTTAAATTCATGATAAAAATTTGACATACGGCAAAAATTATATTTTATTTATATCCACATTTTTAAATTGAATAAAATACTACATAAGATAAAGAAATAATTTATGTTAATAGTATACACAAACAGTCAATGTTGTAGATTCAGCAGGCAGTTTGTAGCCTGATAGCTTAAGCATCAGTGATATAAATATTGTCACATCAGAATGGCCTGCATCACAATCGCCATCATCACTGACCGTATCTACGTTGGTACTTATGTACTCCTCCATCAGGAATTCTTGCGAAAAGCTCAGAAGACTGCTTCATTGCATAGCACCCCTCTGCATCGATAAAATCTTGAATCTCCTGATGAATTATTTTAATGAGGGTAGACTTCTGTAATCATCTCCTCTGTAGCATTATATCAGTACACTTTGTAATTAAGCCATCATCATATACGGGAACAGAATTGTCGACACCATTGATAGCTATTTTCTCTTTGTCATCCTCCTCTTCTAACCCTGGTTGTTTACTATGTAAATCATTTTAGATATTTTGGAATATTGCAAACAGCAGGTTGCGTGTGAGTTCTTTTTCACCTTCATCTTCACACTCAGACTAGGCCAATTCTTCCTCTGATTGATTGATTTAACTTGTAATCTAAAATCTAGTTTATGAAGACTGGGGAATGTATGTGTACTATGTAAATCATTTTAAATATTTTGGAATATTGCAAACAGCTCCTAGTTGCGTGTGAGTTCTTTTTCACCTTCATCTTCACACTCAGACTCGGTCAATTCTTCCTCTGATTGATTGT
The DNA here is from genome assembly GCA_034401795.1 of Chaetoderma sp. LZ-2023a. Taxonomy (NCBI): domain Eukaryota; kingdom Metazoa; phylum Mollusca; class Caudofoveata; order Chaetodermatida; family Chaetodermatidae; genus Chaetoderma; species Chaetoderma sp. LZ-2023a. The sequence continues at coordinate 34,835,670 of CM067369.1, forward strand.
TTTAACTTGTAATCTAAAATCTAGTTTATGAAGGCTGGGGAATGTATGTGTGGTTGCATGAGCGGTCAAATGTGTGGGCACAACCACAACGCCATAACATCACGTGAAGTGGCGTTTTGCATAGATAACATACCGCCCGCACTGCACATCTACATATAGGGCTGTACTGTGCCTGCTATAATCCCAATGCAAAACAAGATTGGAAGTGATGCTCTGTCTTGGTGGTTGTGGGCATATATCCATATGTGCAGCCGCAGTGCGCATGTGAGGCCGCACTGTGGTAACACAGTGGGGCGCATGGCAGGTGCAGTGGATCCGCACATCGGCATGTACGGCCTCACGTGTGCACTGCTACAGCGCGTGTGATCGTATAGCCACAACTGTCAAGTCATAACATCACTTCCAATATGAATTTGCATACATAGTATAGCAGCCACACTGTAACCACACTTTGGTCATAGTGCAGCCGGTGCGGCCGCTAGACTATCTAAGTAAGACTCCACTAGAATAGATGTTATAGCTTGGTGGTTGTGGCCATACATCCGTGCGCGTAGCCGCAGTGCACATGTGAGATTGCACTGCGGCCACACCATGGCTGTACATCTATATACATTATGTATGCAACTCCCCCCCCCCCACCCCCATTGGTTTGACAGTTTTGGCCAAAGCTAAACAATACATCCGCAGAGCACGTGTGAGGCTGCATTCTTTGCTGCTCCAAATCTAACCTATAGACTCGTTCCCTTTCAATTGATAGCGGACGTAGATTGTTCCTCATGTAGTTTCTAACTTTAGTCTTAATAATTTTCAAGGCAGAAAATCTCCTCTCCCCAGCTGTAGACGAAACTGGTAATACTAGAGGAATTTTGGCCAATCGATAGAGCTCTGAAAATGTTTCTTCAAACAGTTCAAGCAATGTTACTAATTCTAACAGTGATTCAGCTCTGGTTTTAGTCTCACCCCCCCCCCCCCATCAGTCTGTGTGACATGCCGTTTTAACAAGCGCTTTGCAGTGTAGAGTTCATGCTAAAGAGCATCACTGTTTGCTTGATAAGCATTAACGAGCCCTCGCATTGTCTCATAATCTAAAGACTGGGTACTTTTAGGATTGAAAGATTGCATTGCTTTCATAATAGCGTATGATTCATTAATGAAACGTCTTTTCATTTCAGATAGCATTCGGTCTAGTATGGGATAGAAGAATCCAATGCGGACAGAATACTTCCGAATACGTTTGTCTTGCTTCAGGAAGATTCACAGATTGTGTAGTAGGAGTTTAATGAGGAGAACAGATTAATTTACAGGTCTGAGGCAGGCGGCGTTTTCTTCCTCTCTTTGCTGGTCAAACTCTTAAAATATCCACCAATTCCACACCATTGGCTTCTGTAAATTGTTTCACTTCATCCCAGATGTGGTTATATAAAGCTGAATTTGAGCGCAAATCTTCGAGTTGTGACATAAGTTCTTCCATTAATTCCACTGCTTCTGCGAAATCAAGATGGGTGCACTGTAACATGTTAAATAACTGACTTGTTTTGATGAGATCTGTCATTATAACCAGCTTTGCTAGAAAGCTGGAGTTTATTTGTGAGAGACATCTAGCATTAATTGCTCGATCTACAGTACTGTCTTTAGATAAGCTTTCAAGAAGGCGCATTAACGCTGATAGCCTGTCATGTATCTCTTTGCATGCGTCAACTAGACAAGAGCAAGGCGTATCTGACAGGCGCTTCAGCCCTCTTGGTTAGTGTGCAGGATATAGTTCCTTCTGAGTATCCAGCCATTTGGTATGAACATATGAGCCTCTTATATACACATAGAGTCTCTCTAATAATGGAAAGAATTGGGCAGCACAATGTATGGCTTTGGTCACATCAACAAGTACAATATTCAGGCGATGAACATAGCAGGGTACATAATACGCAAACACCTGTATGTGTGTTACTCATCACAAAGGCACCGCCATATCCATGTCCAACCAAGTTGGGTTTGTAGTTAATTTCATGACGCTGCAGACTTTCAGAGATTGTTTGGGTGAGTGCTTCAGCATCAAGTTGAAATGCAGGCTTGGAACTCTCATGAAGAGTATGTTGGTATAAATACCTTACAAGGGCAAGCTGTTCAGTCTTGGAAACATCTTAATTTCATCCAGTATAATTGAAAAAATATTTGCACCCTTCACTTCATTTATGATTTCTTCCCTTATCAATTCTGCTAATGTACTGATGATCTAATTTTGTATTTCGGGACATGTGTACTTGTCATTCTTGAGACCAATTTATAGCCTCTTTTTACACTATTATCATGGCTTGCAACGAGTCGCAAAATTTCGATGACATTACCATGGTTAACATCTCCGTCTCCTTCATAGTGGCCTCTTTGAGAAAGTTTTGTGCGCAGGTAACCAAGATTATCTGACACAGTGTCTTGATAAAATGACGTTTTCTGGCTAACTTTTTTTCTGTTACTAACCATCTGTTTTATTGAGGTTTCAGGCGTTTTCATATTCTTGTACTCGAACCATGCAACCATTGCACATATTATTTTGGGTGACCCAAGGCCCCCACCCCTGTGCCCCCACCCCACCCCGTGTAGTTATGGCAGTGTCTGGAATTTCTGATTGCTCTCGTTCCCATTTTTATTGTACAATGCACGTGTATACTTTTATGTTCGATTCAGCAACAAAGGGAAAGATAAGCAATTCTTCCTGGATATTTGGCGTGTTAACAGCAAAATCTTACCTCTTAGTACTCTCCATATGGGCAAGAACAAATTTTCATAAAACGTTGACGGTTTCTTAGAAATATATAAATAACGTGTGAACTCTGCCGATCGTAGTACTTCTGATATCGTCAATTAGCTGTAGATTTGTATGATACTATTCTATCATAATCGGTTGACTGGTTAACAAGTTACACGATGTTGGAATGAACACTTTTTCGCATTTTGTATATTCCAATCATTTCTATTTCCGTATTCAGATTTTAGGTTATAGTGTAGTTCTACTGAATTTTGTGCAGTTTTTGTCATGATAAGTACTATACAATCGATGATGTGAGAAGATTTGGAATTGTAGTGATATCTAATATAAAGGACTTACTTAGTCACAGAGGTATACAATACAATGATAATCCATCTGAACATCCATATATGTAATTGTCACGATGACAATGTACATTTAGTCTTGCATTTCTCATGTTAACTACATAGATATTCCGACATGTATGTGCACATCGGCGTCATGGGTATCGATGTCTAGAAAGCCATGGCAACAGGAGCATCTAGTGTACTCCTCTTTCTCTTCGTTTTCCTCTTCATCCTCGGCATTATGAGTATATACCTATAAGGAAATATGTGCAACAATAGTCATAGCCAGTACATGGAGTAAATTTGGTAACACATCCCACAGGAAACAGAAAAGCATAGACTATATGCCATTCTCCCAGTTTTATTTAACTATATAACACATTCTTACGGTAAGGACACAAATTTACCGTTTGCCATTTACCCAATTATTGTGGGGCGTATGCGTTCTGTTTCTCTCCCTTGATGGGAAGCAATATTATACTCGTTTAGGGCAGCTAATATGCAATTCATGGCCCAAGAGTACATTGCAGTGAGCGATATCGAACAGAGAATTTCACTACAATAAATACTCATCATTGCCATTTTTGTTCCCAGCGACTACTATAAACAAAACATCCACAACAATAAAAGTATTCATTATCCTGGAGTAAACTGATCGGGAAGTCCCGCGGGAAACACCAACAAAGTTATATGCCATTCTTAACTTGTTATTCCACCCTCTCGTTGCTAAAAAGCAAATTCGACATTTGCAAAAGGTAAATTGCAAATATCATATTTGATTGACTAAGATGGAACAGATTCTGAGGACAGATTCAACTAGCCAAATATAGCTAGGCTACAGTTGGCTATTAGTCAGTTGAACACATAATTTTCCTAACTGGTTTCAACTCCTCGAGTGTCCTCGAGGGCTATAAGCACATGAATACAAGATTAACCGACTTTTAGTTTCTTCTGTGACATACAATAAGCTTTACCCATTTTGTGCAAAAAGTGGCATGTCATGTATAACACAACAAATGACTACCGAAGCTCGTTTGATATCGATTGACCCCTGGTAGGTTATCCGTCGTGCAATATGGGTTTTTAGTACAGTTCCAGATGTGGTGCCTCCCAGAATATTATCATTAGGGTGGCTGTGTGGGTTCGTGGCCAGTGAAAGGGGCGTATGCATGTGATAAGGTCCATATATAATATTATAATACATTGTTTAAAGGTTTAGCACGCTCTGAGACGTGTTGTGTGCTTCGGTGTTTTAAGACGACTAGATCAGTTTTCAGAGTACTCTTAGGCTGTGTTCTCACTAGAGACTTAATCAGGAATAACGCCATACTGGCGTTATTCATGATTACGTCTCTAGTGAGAACACGGCCTTAATGTTGCTACAGATTTATACAACTATGCCTAGCCCCACTGAGCAGATACACACATCTGACCAATACCTCCGTCTCTACCCTAACTACACAGAGTGTGTCGCTAAGGGGATGCATTATGCAAATATGATTTATTTCTACTAATATCCAATAACATTAACATACTAATATCCAGCGTTAACATATTTTTTCTGATGGTTTGCTGGAATAAATTCAGCATCTTGATGTTGTTTTTATCAGAAAAGATGCCTGGTCTACAGCAAGGGGTCGCAATATTCGCCTGGTCTGATCATTAATAAGCATCATCCATCATTCTCACTGCCCGCAGTTCTCTGGCAATATTAGCGGCAGAATGGATATATTGAGCGCATCTTCAGGTTAAAGGAAGTTATTAGCGAGCTGGTTCCTACTATATATGACAATATTCTAAAACAGATCCGTGCTTTTGTGCTGAGAACACTCCTCTAACGTAATAACCGACCATCCTACTACGTCATTAAAGCGGTGGAACTTTAATTTTTAACACATATGAAATGCGGGCATGATGTCTCTGATACAACGTGAATCTGGATGAATCGCATTGATTTTCATAACATATTAACCCATGTATCACCAGCTGGATGCCGACATTAAAGTCAGCTCGATTCGCCTAGTGGCTGACAAGCCGTCAGCATTTGCGTGATGCCCGCAGATTCGTGCCCGCATTTCACGCCTTAGCCGAGCGCTGCTATTATGAATCATGTATATACGATATATAGTAGAAGCTCCGCCCATTTTTCACGCGCATATGAACAGATTTTAACGCCTTGAACACTGAATTCCCAGAATCTCAATTTCAAGATAACTATACAAATAAGCTGAAGAATATTTTGAAACTGATTTGACTGGGTGGTGTTGTCCCATATAGCAGTAACAGCTCCCCGTCAACGTATTTTCGAACAACAAAATGTTTGTTAAAAGGTAAGTTCATCAAAGATATGGATTGGACCTTTCCAGTTTTACCTATTCCCCGCCCATCTCTAGCTACGTTCCACCCACACCTCGCCCGTGTTGGGATCGATTGATCCCTAGACTCCCTGGCTACCAATTTCCAGAAAACTATACAGGTAAGCTGTTGAATATTTCGAAACTAATTCGACTGGGTGCTGTTGCTGCCTGGCAACAGAGCCCAGTCGAATTAGTTTCAAAATATTCAACAGTGTTTATTAAATAGTAAAGACATAGTCGCTGTCGGGATCTTTGCCTCTTTCATGCCAGAACTACGCCATTTGAGTGTGGCTTCAGCTAGCAAATGGCGTATTTTGACTATGACGTTTAATTAGTTACATGCTTGCGCGACTAATGCGGTCTTCCATGGCTATGTCGTGTAAATCACTTGGCGAAAATACGAGAGCCTAATTCTAATTTCTATCATATTACTGCCTGGGGAGCAGAGTCGGTAGAGCGCGTGCCAAGTGTTATCCTAAAACAGAGATAGTGGCGCTGTCCTTAATATCACTTTGTTATCATTTGGTGATGTTTTTACGATATGGCCAGGGATGTTCAGCAGCCATAGATCTGTGAATTTGAATAAATGTGACATGAACATGACTGGCGAATCACTTTCTCTTTCCACAATAATTGGCCATGTTGGAAGTAACCATACATCGCATTCACATTATCGTCCTCTCCAGAGCATCATTGGAATCCAACTACGCGCTACAATCACAATTTCCTTTCCTCTACGAGCTCAGAAAATTACTCTCCATAGAATTTCACGTGCTCGCGGTCTTTCTTTCGTTGCAGTTTGTTGATCAATAGGGCTGCGCGAAAGCCAACATAGCGCTACTGGGCTGACCGTAACGCGCTAATCTCCTCAAACTGAAACATCCAGACACGTGTGTTGTAGCAATGCAGAAATGATGGACCACTCAAACACAAAATGCCGAATTGAAAAAAGATCATTTATGTTGAATATTTCGAGTTTCAGAATATTCAACAGCTTACCTGTACAGGTTTCTGGAAATGTGTTCAGTGATCGCTCGATCCTAACACGAGCGAGGTGTGGGCGGAGCTTGGCTAGAGATGGGCGGGGCATAGCTAAAACTGGGCAGGTCCATTAGTAGCCAATTGCGAAGACAAATCAACTGAAAGTCGTTATCAGACCCACTGTAATTAGTAAGGAGTTTCAACCACAGAATAATCATCGTACTAAATAGAGTCAGACAACTAAGCAATCCGACATACAGACTCAAATGTGCTCACATGAAATTGCCTGCCTCCAAAGCTGATGTGAAATAGAATCATTTCCTGACGTCGCTTTCATCTCGGCTCCCTAAGGAAATGGCAGGGTGCGTGATTGCATAGGAATCAGTAAGTCAGTTGTGAACGATTCTGCTTTCAGAAACGACCATCCACGATTATAATGAATCGTGCTGATTGACCCGGACAGACAGCTTACCAACACGCCTTTGTAAATGCCATGTGTGCGTGTGAGTACACATGAGCCGCATTATGTTCGAGCGAAACTGTCCACTGCGCTAAAATGCATCCCCATATGCCTACGCTCTATCTCTGTCTTCATAAGAACGATCTATTTGCCAAATTAGGCCAGTTTAAGTGTGCTTAATGGCCGCTAATGGCTGATGTCTTGCCTAATTAGCCAAATTATACGTGGCTTTATTCACGTTCACGTCTTGGTACAAACAGCTCACTCCTGCCAGCACGCTAACTAATCACGTCGATGATGGCCGGTAAGTGGACATGTTGTACTCGCCGCTGACCAACCAATGCATCAATCAATCAATTAATAACGTATTATATACCTGTCATAATTTAAAGGCGGTGTATTACAAGAAACTCTACTTTTTGAAGTACGCCAATCAAATAAGCTACACTGAATAGCGGTAATATAAGGCGAAACGCCAGACAAAAATGGCCGAAGAAATCATAAATCATAGTCATGGGTTAATATCGGGAAATATGTTTACGGTCATGCTGCATGTTTGATCTCATTCAACTAAAACTTCATTGGATATGGATTCCAAAAAACACGAACATCAACGTCTGTTCAACGAAAGCAACAACAGCACCCAGTCAAATTAGTTTCAAAACATTCAACTTCATAGTTGCCCTGAAAATGGGATTCTAGGAAGTCAGATGTCAGAGTATATAAATCGATCACAACACGTTCAACGCATGAGTGGAGCTTAGCTAGGGCTGGGCAGGACATAGCTAAACGTGGCTTCATGATGATTTACCTTTGCTGTTATATCGCGCATCAGTGCAGGCATAGGCGTATGTAATCAATAATGACATTTTCCAAATGTTCAAAAGGAATTTGCCCTAAAGATCACGACTTATTATTATAGTGCCCAGATTTCTACATAGGTATTATATGTAGAAAGATTTCATTTGATATGTCATAGTCCGGTAGCCAAATGGCATATTTGAGGCTAACCCGGAAATGTTTGCCATAAAAGGTTTTAGTGCTGATTCTAATAGATATGGACCCCTAGTTTGAGAATCCAGAGGGTGTGGTGTTCTAACTGTTGAGCTTTCCGAAAAATCCAAGATGGCGTCCAAGATGGCCGCCGTTATTATGGTACTTTTACCAGAATTGTAAAGGTGGCTTACATGTCCACGTTTTCGGGATAGGTTGACAGAGAATCATATAAATCCATGTTTTTAGCACATAAGTTGCAATTTGTCAATCTGGAAAATCTAAAAACTAATTGTAGTACCATCAAAATCCAAGATGGCCGCCAAAATGGCTGCCGATTCCAATAGTTTGTTTCAGAAAATCAATTTTTATCTCACATGATGTTTTATGGTGAGAAATTTAATTTTACTTATATACATGTACAGATACATGGTGAATTGACAAATAAGTAAAAAAAACATAACTTTGAAACATTTAGTAATATCAGAAGCCCATTATGCACATAATGGACCTCTGGTAATATCAAACATGGCGACAAACGTTTCATGACAAACTTCCAAGTTAGCCTGAAATATAGCATTTGATTACCGGATGTATTATTATTATTATTATTATTATTATTATTATTATTATTATTATTATTATTAATTTTTGTTTTTTCAGGTCTCTATCTGTTAAAATCCGGTCACAATGAGTGAAACATGCCACTTTCAAGGTTTCTATGGCTGCAAGTCATCTGATCCCGGTCTGCAGAACTCTGGTGCAGCAAGAATTAAAACTATAATTGCTTGCAGCCTCCAATATGGAGATGGACTCCAGCATAGTCTACAAGCAGGACTTGATGCCAATGAAAATCTGACGATAAAATGCCACAAAACGTGTGTCTCTCGTTATGTCTCTTCAACAAATGTTAAGTCATATCTTGGTAAAACTAAATCTCGCGAACCAGATCAGGATCAATTTCAACCAAAACGTCTACGAAGTGCTGTGACATTTGATTTCAACAAACATTGCCTGTTTTGCCGGGAAGTGACAGACTGTACTATAGAATATGATGCCAAAGTACCATTGAATCGACGTAAACCAGCATGCTTAGTTAGAACGGATAAAAAGGATGACGGTACCTCATACAAACAACATATACTAAACACATGTGACAAACGCACTGATGAGTGGGCTACAACTGTTAGACAGAGGGTCGATGGTGCCATTAGTGATCTACACGCGGTTAATGCCAGGTATCATACGAGTTGTCAAAACTCTTTCATGAAAGCTCGTGAGAGAAAACTGTATGAGACAGAAGATACTCTCGATACTGCATTCATTGAGACATGCGCTACCATGTACACCGACAGAAAGAAAATATGGAACTCCATCGACATATACTGTCTATACGAAGCTAATGACGGCAACAAGCTAACGAAAAAGTCATTAATGAAAGAAATTGTCAGTCATTTTGGAGCGGCAGTTGTTGTGCTATCTTCTCCTGGTTTGGCAAATCTTCTCGTGTTCAAAGACGAAGCAGCTCAAACATTGAAACTTGTCTCCTCTGATGACGATGACTTGAACATATCTGTTGAAAAAGTAGCTAAGCAAATTGTTAAAGAATGTTGTACTGTTAAAGAAAAGCGATCACACTATAACATGAATATAGATAAAAGTTTAGCTCAAGAATGTGTTAGTGACACATTGTGTGAGTTATTATCACATATATCAGATAAACTTGATGATTCACTTCCTTCGATAATGATTGGTAACATAGTTACCGGTGTAGTAACAGGTCACCCAACTAACCTACAGATTGCATTAGGTATTATATTAAGAGATCATAAATCACTTATTGTTGAAATGCATAAGTATCATGTCTGTTGCTCATATGATGAGGTTCTCAGGTTTAAGTACTCAGCAGCTTCTGCAGTAGCTAAATCTAATGGAATAGCAGGTGTATCAAGCTTAGCCGGCATATCAAATGCTAGTCATGGTCTCATCCAAATAGTTGTTGATAACTTTGACGCTAACATATCTTCACAGAATTGCAAACTCTCAACTCACTCACTTGCTATGGTAGTTACTCAGCCACTTAGTAAAACATTGGAACCGGAAGACAAAAATTGTCCAATATTACGTGTATCAAAAACTGATATGAGTAAATGAATTGAATATGATATTGCTGCCAAACGGTATACAGGCCCTAAAAAGCCGCCAATGCCACAAACAGCTGCCACTAAGTCCATACCACCACTGGCACTACTTGCTGAGAAATGTGTAACTATGCAAAGAGCTAGAGAAACCGATTTTGCTTTTCTACATGATGTGATTATGACTAATAATTGTTGTGAGTTTAATGGTTATAACACTAAGTTGTGCCGTGAAGCTGGTATGTCAGCTAAACCGATGACTGCAGTAGCATACGTCCCCCTCATTGATATGACTCCAAGTGACCCAGACACAATGTTAACTGCACTTCACAGAGGTAGATTGATTACACAGGAAGCTGGCCAAGATATCCTCATATTTACATGTGACCAGCAATTGTATAAGGTTGTTATTGACATCATGTTCCACATGCCTGATACGTTTTCTGATGTATTACCAATACTTGGTGGCATGCACCTGCTTATGTCGTTTGTCGGTGCCATAGGGTCATTGATGGCTGAAAGTGGGCTAAAGGAATTAATGTCTGGAGCTTTCGGTGGTGTAGACAAGATGTTAAATGGCAAAAAGTTCCCTCATAATGTTAGGGCGCTGCGTATCGTGGTAGAGGAATTACTAAGAGGATTGTTCAACCACAATGATCTTCATTGTATGACAGATCTTGAACAGGTTCTTGAAAGTATAGCAACCATGAGCAGAACCACGCGAATATGGGTTGACCTATTGATCAAGCCTGTAATGATCATGATGCAGTATTGTAGAGCGTCGCATGAGAGTGACTGGGCTTTGCATATCAAGGCACTAGAAGCAATTCTTCCATACATGTTTGCCTCAGGTCATCAGAACTATGCTCGGTATGGATTGTACTATCTGCGATCTCTTAGCCGTATGCCAGAGCATATCCTGAAACAGTTCATGAAGGGTGAGCAAACTATGCACCACATCCCAGGCATTTGGAATGGCATATGGAGCGATATGCTGATTGAATCCACATACATGCGATATGGCCATGGACCAGGTGGCATCATTGGAGTGACACTTCAGCCATCCACATTGAAGACTTGGGCATTGAGCATGCATGCATGCAGTACCCTTACACGGGATCTCTATAACATTGATGGTGTCAAACAAGAGAAAGTGCAGACTTCTCACAAAGAAGAGGCCTCTGCTAGAATCAAATCTGATGCTAAGGATAGACAAGCTGTGCGTAGCACACTTGAAGTTTGCATTGACCCACTTAATCCTAAAACCCACCCTGAATCTCCAGTCAACATTGTCACTGGTAAGGTAGCTTCATCACATATTAATCTCGACAAAGCATTGGCTCTTGGACAATCACAGATGAAAACATTTGAGCAACACTTGCCTGAAGGGTTTTACAAGCCCATATCCAAACAGGTCATCACATTTGCAGCCAAGAAAAAACATATAGTTGTAGGAGAAACACCCGTGTATGACCAGGAAATAATCTATGCCCGTGTAATAGGCCTCCTAGCTAGTCGACGTGATGTTAGCATCAATGATGTTCTTGGGCATGAGCTTGCAGCATATGCCCCATCAATGTTTCACAGCAACGGTTCTATGCGCATTTCTAAAAGCAAGTCTACACTAAAGGCCAAACTACAGGTAGAAATCTCAGCCAGAAAGGTTGCTGGTACTTCAGTTGTACTGCTTGATGCATCTGCTGTCCTTTGGACAATCGATTGGCCGTCAACTGGGGTTGTACGGGACTTCATCGATCGATTCAAGTATCTTCTAAAGGTAAAGCTCCGTACTTGTCATGTGTATGTGGTGTTTGATAGGTACATGGACTACAGCACTAAGAGTGGCACTCGGGAAGAACGTTCCGTTACAAGCAGAGTACACAAGCTCACCATGGATACGCCACTGCCTTCTAAATCTGTGGTTCTAACAGTGACAAAGAACAAAGTCCAGCTTAACAATTTGATATGTGAGGCGATACGCAATGACCAGGAGTTTCTTGATGAAAACACACAACACCACAAGCTTGTTATAACTGGAGATGATCCAGTCCCAGTGGAACTATATAACGGGGTGACTATCACACGAAATGACATTGCAACAAGTCACGAAGAAGCTGATATCATTCTTGTTCAGCAAGCTATTGCAGTGGCAAAAGAGATGCTTGTACCAGTTTCAGTCATTGCTGATGATACCGATGTGTTTTGCCTATTAGTTCATTTTTATCATTCAAACAGCATTACAACACCAATGGTCATGGAATCTCCCATTAAGGGCCGTGTTGTTATTGATATACAAGCAACTGTCAATTCCCACTCAAACATTTGTTCCTCGCTCCTTGCTGTACATGCGTTGTCAGGTTGTGACACTGTGGCGGCGATTTATGGTATCGGTAAGGGAACAGCACTTAAAGTGGCACAGAAAGGGTTCTCATTTTCTGAAATTGGCAAGCCATCAGCACTTATTGCGGACATTGTTAAGCAAGCCACATCATTTGTGGTTGCTTGTTATGGTAAATCCACTGAATCGTGTAAAAGTATGACTGAATGTAGGCAGATACAATGGTCACAGAAAACTGGCAAATGCCTTTCTTCAGCTCCTAAACTTTGTACTCTTCCACCCACAACTGAAGCTTTCCTTGAAAATACAAAACGTTGCCATTTTCAAATGTGCCAATGGTTGTGTGCAATGGACAGTGACCCGCCCCTGTTAGATCCGTGTCAGTATGGCTGGGAAGCTGATGTAGACAATAAGTCTTTAATCCCCAGAACAGTACCAGATGGTACACAATTAGCTCCAGCTTTTGTACTCCGGTTGATACGATGTTCTTGCAGTAGCGATACACCCTGTAAATCAAATAATTGCAGTTGTGTCAAGAACCACTTAGCATGTACTATGTTTTGCTCATGTTTTGGCAGAAAGACATGCTGTAATGCCTTAACAAAATGTGTTAGTACTGATGATGATGACGACGATTCTATTGTCGGTGATAATGTTTAGATGTTTAATTGATTCTGTTCTATTTTATTGTGTTAAGGCTGCCGCACCCTTTATAACAAATACATTGTAATAACATGGGTGAATTACAGAATTCTGACACAACTGAATTACATTAGTGTTACCCTGGCTGGATTTCACAAAAGTTAAAAGTTTGCGTAAGATAAGAAATTGGCTAACTTTCTATGGCAAATTCAATCTGATTGGCTGTTGTCACGGAATGTTAGCCAATTTCTTAGCTTCAGGATTTCTAACCTTTGTGAAATCCAGCCAGGGTAACAATGTAATTCAGTTGTGTCAGAATTGGATGATGATGATGATTCTGTTGTCGGTGATAACTTGTAGATGTTATATTGGTATTGCTCATTCTGTTCTATAAGCATTATTTTATTAGGTCAGGACAGTCAAGCCTTCTATAACAAACAGATTATAATAACAGGAGTGGATTTCACAAAGGTTAAAAATTTGCTTAAGCTGAGAAATTGTCTCACTTTCTATGACCAATGCAATCTGATTGGCTGTTGCCAGAGAATGTTAGCCAATATCTTAGTTTAAGGATTTCTAATCTTCATGAAATCAACCCAGAGAAACAATAATGTAATCATTCAGTAGTGTCTGAATACAGCATTAAAGTAATAAAATGCCAGCATAAATGTGTATTTTCATACTTCACCCAAAAATGGCATTTGAATAAATGAGATTTTCATACATCCCATGTTTTCATGTTTTATTCATTCTGCTAATGGTTATAAGAAAATAAATATGTCTAAAGCAGTATTTTGCCGTCTCCCTGTATTTAGCTTCATCGCTTAACAACCCTTCAATTGCCAGAAAAGATGTTGTGATGTAACAGTTAGGTAACATTAACATTTTGATGAACAAGCAATTGAGCCGGTGGCCATTTTGGCCGCCATCTTGGATTAAGATGGCTCCACATCTGGTTTTCAGACTTTCCAGAAATAACTATTGTATCTAATATGCTGAAAATGTTTAATTTGATGACATATTTATCAAACTAGCCACAAAGCATGGAAAAATATGTCACTATTAACAATGTGATAGTAGTACTATAGCCTATAATATTAGCGGCGGCCATCTTGGACGCCATCTTGGATTTTTCGGAAAGCTCAACAGTTAGAACACCACACCCTCTGGATTCTCAAACTAGAGGTCTATATCTATCAGAATCAGCAATAAAACCTTTTATGGCAAACTTTTCCGGGTTGGGCAATCTGGCTGCCGGACTATCACCAAACAGTGAAAGACAACCATATAATGCATTGAATATTCTTTTGCCTCATATTATATACAATTTGATTACATTTTTTTTAAAGTGAGATAATCCTGTAATGCAAATATTTCTAAATTACAACCTACAGTATCTTCCCCACTTAACCTTAACTTTGTTGTTCCTTAATTGACTTCTTGCATGAAACTTGTGCTTCCTTAAAGTGAAATGTGAAATTGGTGTCCTCGATCCATCCTTTCCTTCTGTCACTAAACATCTCTACTTTCTGTAAGAGGAAATTAAATCTGTCTTCTCGACAGTCTCGCAGACCTTTAATTGTCACTGAAGCCCTTCGTCTGGGTGCAGTAACGTCCACATTTTACCTTGCAGATACTTAGATAGACTGCGGGTACTTGACAATATGACTCAAAATAAACAAACCAAAATACAAATTTAAAATCACAAATGGTCATCAAGAAAGACCTACTGTCAGTATAATGCCTGACATTTTTGTATTGTGTGCTAAAGTCAGCAGATCCTTGAGGATTCTTTCTAATTCATCATGGACAGCTTTCACTGCTTTCCAATTTCCCTATGATTTACTATTAATAGTTATGTCTTTGAATATAGCATGGCGTTTGGGGCTTGCATCTAAAAAGATCTAGAGATTTCGGATGGTACCAAGAGCATTTCGTAAATGTTCCATCTCTGTTATTGCTGCTTAGATTGCCAGATTCAGCAGATGCTTATAACAATGGATCTGTATGTATGGTATTGACTGTAATTAGCGAAAAATAAAGTATGCTACATTTGTGGCGATGGAAATACACATATTATTATTATTATTATTATTATTATTATTATTATTATTATTATTATTATTATTATTGCCTGCTTGTTTACTAATTTGTTTGATTTTGTTTGTGTCTGTCTTTCTTCTTTGAATATGGTATTAGTTTGCATAATTTATACAAAACAGGCTTGTCGTATATCTGAAATAATCCCTTAATTTTGTCGTCTGTATAATTTCGTGTATAATAATCGGGAGTAAGTTTCTGTCGCTCGGTTTCAATTTGTGGGCATTCGAAAAGGAAATGGATTTCATCTTCTAAAACATTGCAGAGTTCGCAGACTCCTCTCAATTCCAACCAATCGCTTGGCCTCTATTGCTAAATAATGATTTAGAGTTCGAAAATGGCAGAGTACTAGGGTTTCTCTGTTCTGTAGATTTTTAAGGTATAGTTCGAATTGTTTTGTTTTATCAGTGTGTAAAATGTTAACCTGTTCGAGCTGTTGATATCATTTCTCCAGTTGTCTATAAATTTGTTCTCTAAAAATACTTTTGTTTGTCGAACAACGTGCTTTTAGTTTATATGGTCTAGATTAAAAAGGTTGGTTTGTCCAGTTGTGCTGAGGATTGTCTTGATATTATTAAACCATTTGATATTTACATTATATTTTTCTATATAGCTTGCTATAACCGGAATTCACTAAACTGGCCCAATATCGGATTATATTACATTGAATTATAATTTTCAGAGGGGAATTTGCCAAGCTCACCGTAAATCATTGAATTTGGCGTGCTTTCGATCGATCTCAACACGGGCAAAGGGTGGGAGGAACTTAGCTAGAGATGGGTGGGCCATAGCTAAAAGTGGATTCATTCATTTTGTAGAGGTGTGTTAAAACATATTATGATTCAATTTAAGAAAAAGATTAATGGCCGGTGTCTTGTAATCGAAGCTCACCAGGCAAGTTGTGATGAACTCCAGTCTATAAGCGTTTCCTTAGGATGGTTCTTTCTCCTCTACATTTCCGTCTTTTAAAATGGCTCGCAAGAGTAGCAACACACATACCCACTAGTTCTCTTTCGCCTATTTTGTCTACGGTCATAAGTCCAGTCTTGTACATTTTAGTCACATGTTTAGGTCGCACACGTCCCGAATTCTATCAACACCTTAAAACACAAATATTAACAATGGCCTTAACGCTTAACTAGACCATTAATATTTAGCCGTTAGCATTTGAACATACATAATACATTAACTTCAGCAGCAACATAATATACAAAATTGGAATTCATAGGAACGATAGTTAGTAGGAAATTAACTATGAGCGCTGACCACATAATCAGATCGAATTTTAGGTTCCGTCCAGCCAATAAAAATGTCCAATATAGCCACCAAACCCACAATTTTGATTGGTCCGTGACAGCCATGTTTTATCACGGATCAAGTTCTCTGGAACAAACTTTAATCGTCCTTAGTTATCGATAAAAATCTGATGAGTTTCAGCCGGATTCGCATAGCTGTTCCTGAGATGTCATTTTCGAGAACAAGTTGGCCACTGAAAAAAATGGTCTAATCAAAATTCTGATTGGATGTTCTGGAGCCAATCACCACCGAGTTCATCCACCAACTCCCGTTGAACTCCACCAGGTTGTTCTTGAGAAGTCATGTTTCCATTCATTTCCTAAAATTTCTAGAAATTATGAAAATCCAAGATGGCCGCTGTAAGAATCGACCAATGGAAATTCAGAATGGTAGTTCCACAAACTATCACCATGGGGATACTTCTGGCCAAATTTGCTGAAAGTTGCGCCATTGATTAAGGATGAATAGTGTTTTAAAGAATTTCTGGAGTTCGTAAATTTTCCATAAAATCGAAGATTTTCACTCAAAACATTGTCCAATCAAAATTCGGCATAGAGGTTCTGGAACCTAGCTCCATAGAATCCTTATAGCAAGATTCAGTTGAAAAATACCGAGTGGCTAAGGAGAGTGTGCATTTGGGAAATTTCTGGTAAATCTCATAAAATCTCAGATTTTCACCAAAAACATTGACCAATCTAAATTTTGAATAAAAGATCTGGAGTGGACCACGATAGGGTCCGTCCACTCAAATTTGGTTGAAATTTAGCACGCGTCTAATAGGGAGATGTATTTTGACAATTTCCGGTAAATCTTTCAACCAAAAAGTGACCCATTAAAGTTGTGAATAGACGGTCTGGAGCCTAGCACCACATAATCCTTCCAGCAAGCGGCTAAGGGGGATATGCGTTTTGACAATTTCAGGTAAATGTTGCATAATATCTTGAGATTTTCACCCAAAAAATCGACCAATCAAAATTCTGAATAGATTCTCTGGAGCCTACCACCATAGGATCCTTCCAGTCAAATTTCATTGAAATTGGTTAAATCGTAGGCTAAATGAGGAGATGCGATATGACTGGCGAATGGACCGACGGACGACGGGCGGACAGCTAGACAGATGGATGAATGGCATAAACTCCCTTGACTCTTCGGGCCAGGTGAGCTAAAAATGAAAAAATACGCAACACATTCAGATCAATACCACACGGACAAATCATCACGCAATAAACATCAACGTTATCGTAAAAATTGTATTTTATGTGACGATATACCCAACCATGATGATATAATCAGTGTAAGAAATAGAAGACACCACACCACCGCGTGAACCCAACGCACCCTGTACAACAAATATCCCCAACTATGCCAATATATCAACAGGAGTTATCAAGGTAATGTTGATGCGACCTCCTTGTCTCACACAATAGTACGTACAGGCCATATTTGTGTACATAGTTATGTACCAAAGCGCATAAAGTACATGGGAAAATACGGACTTAATAAATTGTGTTTATTTAATTAAAAGTAGACGATAAATCCGCCGATTTACGTCTATCAAGAGACTTCATTTTTTCGACATGATTAGTGTGGATAATGGACAGCTATCAGCCTCAAAACTAACACTACTTGTCAAGTACCACTTCGGTCTATTCAGTATCTAAGACGTTTTATAAATATGTTTTTTCGTGGTATTATCCGGGACAATTCTTCCAAGCTGTATGAATGCCCTTTATTTGATCAAATCCAGATTAAATTTAATAATTCGGTGAACTGATATATCAATAGGTGCTTTAGTACGTCATGTTTCCTGGCCCTTTGTACAGTACGTGAGCGGTTTACTGCAAACATGAACATGTTATAATCTTTTACAAGCGGCTGTTGATTTTGAAAATAGTCTTGCTGAAATGACGTATGGCGTTATTCCTGATTAACTCTCTAGTGAGAACACGGCCTTAGAGAAGCTCAGAGACTGTTAAAGCCAGTGATTAGGCAATCCAACATTTATCACATAATCAAGCTTGTTTTCCAGCGCATAGCATTCGCCAAAGCCATTGCATAGAGGATCCCACAAGTGTTCCCATACCTGTATATGTTATGCATGTGCATGATACACACTCATACGGCATCAGACATTGTTGGATGAGGCTGGATGGTATGGACCTTTCCAAGTTTATCTATCCATCATATGACGTCCTAATCAACTACGCGATGTGTAAGATGACGTCATAATCATGACGTCACGAATGAGTCTATATAGTCCGTCTTTAATGCTTAATAGTCCGACACGTTGTTTGTCTTTACCATTTAATAAATATTCTGTTGAATATTTTGAAACTAATTTGACTGGACACGTAGTTTTAATTAGGTTTTTAAAAATATTTAACAGCTTACCTGTATAGTTTTCTGGAAATTGATAGTTTAAGGACGAGGTGTGGGGGGAGCTTAGATAGCTAAAACTGGAAAGGTCCATTCAGGGCATGTCTCCATTGTGAAGTCCAGTCGGATATGGGGTGGGGGAGTTTTATCTCTTCATTGAGACTGTAAATGTTACCATTTCTATACGCAATGAAAGTTATGAAATGTGCTTTCATAATATTAACATAACATCACATCAAAATATTAATGTTTGTCGCGTGTCGTCATATCGCCCTCATAACGTCTGCTGCGCACAATTTAGTTGTCAGGTCAACATGAACATTAGACTGTTACGCAGAATCCAATTCGTAGACGTTACAGGCCGGGAGTCGTGACCCAGTTTATCTGTCATAATCTGTGCAATGGAACTGTAAACTGCCACCGTCTTTGTGTTAACGAGTTGACACCTTGATTGACAGGTGGGCGTGAGAAATAGAGAATAAATAATAGTATGGCGCCACATCTCAATATTAATGTGTGCATGACGTCACGTTGACGTGGTAGGAATCCCAGCGTCATAACAACAACAGTCAATCACAGACACTGATACAGCAAGCATCGTCGCATTGCCATGACAATGAATGAGGCCATTGTCAGAAACGATTCAGCCAATCACATGCTTTTATATGTTAGGCGCTTACAAACTTTCACCTGCCTATAAGGGGGTCAGGTGAACCACGCTGTTTCCAAGATCGGTTCGGATTATCATAATATTTGGAATTAAATAACATATATGACCAAAACATCAACAGCGATCAAGGTTACTAGAGAAGTCACTTCACTTATAACCCAGGTTACTGGGCTGGTACTTGGCCAATACCGGGTCATATTGGGCCAATAATAGCCCAGTCACCTGCATTATCAGGAAAGCGTGTTTCTAACGGACACTTGATTTTGGATGCCTAACATCCTGGTTCTTAAAGACAGGTGACCGTAAGATTTAGGGACGCGTCATGTCATAACATAAAATCATTTTCATATGGCAATGGACTTGTATAAAGCGACAACCTTTCTTTAATGACCTCCATTATAAACAGGTTTACACTATTTTAACCCTTTCATGACGAAGCCGGAAAAAACACGGCCTCTGCAGTGGTCTTGAAGAATGTCCATTTGCATGCCAAGTGAAGCCTATTTTTGAAAATTTACCGCTGGAATGACTGGCTCGGTTACCGAGCCAGTCATTCCAGCGGTAAATTTTCAAAGAATAGTCTTCACTTGGCCTGCAAATGGACATTGAATAAGCAAATATTTAGATTTTTGTTAATTTGTTTAGGGTTAATCGAGTTGCTTTTGAAGTGTTCCATGAGTATTTTATTATGAAAATGAGTGTTAGCGGAATGTACATTAATGAATTGCAACGCCGCTCCTTCGGACTGAGGTCAGTCATAGCGTAATTGGATGACCTGAAGACAGCTACACTGCAGCAACACTGATTCTAGGTTAGGTACATTGTAACTGAAAGACTTGATAATATACGGCCATTTTGATCAGTGGTTTGTTATTCATGTACATGTGAATAGAGGAAGGCCGTAACCGATGCATGAAGCTAAGCTAATGAACCTTGCCACTAATCACACTGACTGGAATTCTAAATGTTTACCTCCTCGTAAAAATGGGAGCATAGTTGGGAGACGAACTTGTGAATGAATGAACGAGCTGACGAACGAACGAACGAACGGACGGACAGGCGGGCGGGCGGGCGGGCGGGCGGGCGCGCTGGCTGGTTGGCTGGCTGGATGAATGAATGAGCGTGTGGTTGAGTGAGTGGGTGATTTCGGCCGATCGCCCGGGAGCTGGCGGGCAGGCTTGTCCAAGCAGGTGTATAGGTTTGGGGGGAAAGGTCACGAGCGAGTGGGGTGGGGCCGGTAGGACACTAGTGAGTGAGCGCAATGCGAGCGGGCCGGTGACTGGGCGAGTGGGTAAGCGGGCTGGCGGGTCGAGCGAGCAAGCGAACAAACAAGCGAGTGAGCGAGCGAGAGTGTGAGTGCATGGCTATGTTCGCGTATATAAGTACGTATACTCTAGTAAATCAATAAATAAACACGACAAGGATTCGAGCACCTTGTTTGACCATAATACTCACCATCCTGTTGTCTGGCCATGAAGGATAATCGTCTTTTAATATATAATGGCTGTATGGATGGCAGGGTAGAATAGCATTAGCGGAGTAGCGTATGCATCTCTCGAGACGATGGATCGATTGCTGGCACGTTTGCTGACCGACTTGTTTAATACTCCAGTACTGGGTTGACTGGCGTATGTGTTCTTCCTTTAGATTCGACAGATCAAAGCATAGAGGGAGAGAGAGCCTCGGGCGGAAAATGAGAGTAGCGGAAACCGACATGCCATATGATTCAATTACAGACCAATCTATCTATAGCGATCAGCCGAGGAATCAGACTAAACTGACCGGAATAGGATTGTGGTTTTTCCATAATAGATTGCAAAAATAAATCCCGAGGCGCGGGTGGGAGTGTAGCTACAGGCAATAGTAGCGGGTGGGAGGGGTGGGGGACACGGAATAGTAATCACACAAGATTCGATCTGTAGTTCTTTGATGGTCATCTTAATTTATTAATCCATTTCCTCAGTCAATCATATGACGTCATAATTAAACACGCGCGTGTATGATGACGTCATAATCATGACGTCATGAATGATTCGATTTAGCCAGTCTTTAACGCTTAATAGGCTGACACGTATGAATTGCATGTTTTTGCTATTTAATAAGCATGCTGTTGAATATTTTGAAACTAATTTGACTGGGCAAAAACTGGAAAGGACCATTGTATACGTAAGCAGTGTAAAATAGTAGTGAAGGGGTTCGCTGTGAGCTATTGCTATGCAAATGAGCTCTTGACCTATTTAAATACTGTGTTCTGATTTGGTTGTTCTGAATGAGTGGGTGGAGTCTATCGTTCTAAATGAGTGGGTGGCTGCTGTGAGCTATTGTTCTAAATGTCTGGCCACACGCTATTGTCTGTTCTGACATATGAGTGCTAATGCATAGATTAATGTCTTTTTAAATAGGTATTGACATGCGTGCGTAATGATGAGCATGTTCTGGCTGATCGTGTTTAACGTATTAATTAGATGGGTGGCGGAGTCCCCCCCCCCCCCGCATCGTAGTTAAAAAGATATTTTAAAACTAACTGGCTTCTTGTCATCGAACATGACTTTTGAGTAATGGCATACTGCATGAACAATGGTCGCATATAAATTGCAGGTGACCAGCTGTGTGCTATTGTTCTCCTGTCAGAATGATTAATGTGACATTTGACCCTATCTTGACCAATCAGGATTTAGAACAATAGTGTCCAGCGGCCACCTGCATGAACAATAGCTCACAGCCGTGTCATTTAGAATGATAGTGTCCAGTGCCACTTATGAACAATAGTGCACAGCCAACACGTATGAAGAACAGCGGACACCTGCATGAACAATAGCATGCACCTCCCACCTGCATGAACAATAGCATGCACCTCCCACCTGCATGAACAAAATGGGTTTTAGTTAGTATAAAAGCGATATGATTTAACATAAACACATGTATCGACCGCTACATGCTATAAAATTGATTGAAGACTTTAACAGAATTGTGTTAAAATAAATAATGAGAGTTTAATGTGTAAAGAAGGTGGCAATATATAGCGAACTTATTCTCTCGATAATAATCTTTTTTCTTAAAGCGAGTAGTGAACTATATTTGCCCATTTAACATTAGAATATCGATTTATTCACACAATTATGGATGATAAACTAAACGAACATGAGAATGCTATTAATGCGATCTTAAAGCAGATGGCCGATGGGGATCGCATGGCATTAAACATTGACACTACACAATGCGTGTATCCGTACACCATGTGAAAGCATACTTGACCATGCTCATCAAGTGCCTATCTTCGATCAAATAGAACAATGTGTCATGCAAAATAAGACTAGTGACTATGTGAAGAACTTTATGCGGCAAATATCATCATGTATTCCACCTACCGACATCGCTGTGGATGCGAATATTATGCAGCAAATATCTGACTGTTTACCGCACGCTGATGTACCTTCTTCTAGCCAGCCTCAGTACAATGCTGTATTGGAATATGGTAACTATATAAATGAGCCCACACGACATGTGCCTATCGATCAAACAGACCAGCAAATCGCTCAAAATGAAACTAGCGACGATGTGAAGAACATTATGCGGCAAATATCTGCAACCATTCTGCTTACTAATGACGATCTTAATCAATATTTGCAGCATGTTGAACACTGAGTTAATGAGCAATAATGATCAATTTCTAACTGATTATTTAGATAGTGGCATCATACCCGCTCCTAATGACATCATGATGGATGCAAATATTATGCGGCAAATATCTGACTGTTTACTGCATGCTGATGTACCTTCTTCTACCCAGCCTCAGTACGACAGTGCATTGGAATATGGTAACTATATAAATGACCCTACACATCAAGTGCCTATCTTCGATCGAACAGACCAGCGAATCACGCAAGATGTGACTAGTGACTATGTGACGAACATTATGTGGCAAATATCTGCAAGCATTCTGCTTACTAATGACGATCTTAATCATATTTGCAGCATGTTGACACTGAGCTATTGAGCAATAATTATCAATTTCTAACTGATTATTTAGATAGTGACATCATACCCGCTCGTAGCGACATTGCGGTGAATGAGAATATCATGCAGCAAATATCTGACTGTTTACTGCACGCTGATGCACCTTCTTCTATCCAGCCTCAGTACGATGATGTATTGGAATATGGTAACTATATAAATGATCCTACATGTCAAGCGCCTATCTTTGATCAAATAGACCAGTGAATTGCGCAAAATGTGACTAGTGACTACGTGACGAACATTATGCGGCAAATACCTGCAAGCATTCCGCTTACTAATGGCGATCTTAATCAATATTTGCAGCATGTTGACACTGAGATATTGAGCAATAATGATTTCTAACTGATTATTTAGATAGTAACATCATACCCGCTCCTAATGCCATCACGGTGGATGTGAATATTATGCCGCAAATATCTGACTGTTTGCTGCACGCTGATGTTCCTTCTTCTACCCAATCTCCACCCGTTGATGTATTAGATGCAAATCCACCTACATGACAAGTGCCTATCTTTGATCAAACAGACCAGCGAATTGCGCAATATGTGACTAGTGACTACGTGACGAACATTATGCGGCAAATATCTGCACACATTCGATTCACTGATGACAATCTTAATCAATATTTGCAGCATGTTGGCACTGAGCTATTGACCAATAATGATGAATTTCTAACTGATTATTTAGATAGTGACATCATACCCGCTCCTAATGCCATCGTGGTGGATGCAAATATCATGCGGCAAATATCTGACTATTTATCGCACGCTGATATACCTTCTACCCAACCTCAGTTCATTGATGTATTAGATGTAAATGTACCTACATGACAAGCGCCTATCTTTGATAAAACAGACCAGTGAATCACGCAAAATGTGACTAGCACCAACATAACGAACATTATGCATCAAATATCTGCACGCATTCCACTCACAAATAATGATCATAATCAATATTTGTTACATGATGACCATGATCTATCGATCAATAATGATCAATTCTTCTTATTTAATGATGTCGCATATGCTCCTATCCAACATCAGTTAGGTGGTTGTCTGATCAATTATTCAGACTATATAATGTCGAGGACTATACATAAGTTCTGTAGTAAAAAATATCATATTAACGGTACTGAATATAGCATATCATTTAAGAAATGTCCCATAGCCGATTCGCCATTAACTCGTTCAGAATCTGCTCAATACTTATAGTACCTATAGCAACGTTCAATCAAATGACCATGTAAGAATTGAGATCATTCAATTGGCATTGGATATGCCTATCACGATGGATTTTATGACGTGGAAGAAAATTACAGCAGATCGAATTTTGGATTCGATTGAAAAAGTAATTCAGTCAAACACTGAATGCAAGCTATCAGATGGCTTTGAGTTTCACGTTTTTCGCATTGAAAACCACAACTCTGGCAGATGGCATGATGTTCACTGTGGTGCGATCCATCATAACCATTTAAATCTGCTAAATATACATTGCGATAATAAAGATGAGTACAAGCATGTCAAAAATTTATTATACCTGTCCGTGCAGAATATCCATTCTGTTTCGAAGCCGGTATATATTTATGCATAAAATTTATCGAGAAAACAAAAAATCAGATCACTAAACACGAATGGAACAATTTGATTCATAAGAAAACATATCAGATGCATATGGCGCAAGAGTATCATGTAGCATGTTGTATTCCTGAATGTGAGATTAATAGTACTGACTGGTTGAAATTTCAACACCATTTCAGCAATGAATTTAGTATCCATGTCTACTCTGAGTCAACGCATGAATGTCTATTGAGTGGCGCCTCCACTACTCCTCTACCATCAATATATCTTTTACATTTGGAACACGATAATCACATTTCATTAATAATCACAGCATTCCTTATGGTGTGCAATTACTGTCCCCATTGCGATGTATTATATAGTAATACTCACAATTACATAGCGCGCTGTCGCTGATGTTTCTCTGCTAAATCAGGTATTGACGCATGTAATTCTACATTCGTTTTATAACAAGCGATGTATGACAAATCATCGCGCAAATGGAACATGCAAAATCATAAAGGCCTGTCCCCTCTGCTTCGTACATGTACCTAAAGGGGCTGGCGAACATGTATGCAGAATGACTAAATGTCACGCATGTAAAGAGAAGTTTAATGTTAATGAGGAACATATTTGTTTTCATAAACTAATTGAAGAAACTGATATGTCGTTGTCGCATGCGCATGCCATGAAAATGTGTGATGAGGATCTAACATATGAATCTTATCAAAAATACATCATTTATGATACTGAAACATATTTAGAACCCGTTAACAATACCGACACTAATATTGTCGGCGAGCATAAAGTTAATCTCGTGGTAGCGAACGTATGCCGTGACACATGCATTGAGCAGCCACTCGAAGCTGAGTGTGCTGCATGTAACCGAGGCATGAATAATGGATATGTTCACTTTCACGGGTTAGACACTATGGATCAGTTTGTTAAATGGTTAACGCACATAAAATCTAAGCATGCTAATAAATGTATCCTGCTTCTTCTTCTTCTTCTTTTTGATCGCTGGTATCACACTTGGAGAGCCGTTCTCAAGATGAAATCTGTGGTTTTCTGCAGTTCTTCCACAGGCCCATACAGCTTTTCAAGAAAAGAGGTTGACAAAGGCCAAATCTCTTCTCTCAGCAGCTGATACGTACTGCAACATTGAAGTATGCGCTCTGTGGTCTGTTCTGCTTCTCCACAAGGACAAGCTTGCGATGTCGTAAGGTGGAACCGCCTGTACATGTGTTGGTTTAGTCTGTTGTGTCCAGTTCTGAGATGAAAAATGGTCACTTGCTCTGGCCTCGAGAGATGATGGTAGGCATCTTCTGATTGAGGTGTTCTATAGAGTGACTTGATGAGCGTCTTCATCTCTGTATGGGTAACCATGTTTTCTGTCTGATTCTCTTCTGCACCCACCTTTGCCATCTTGTCTGCTTCCTCATTTCCTTGGACTCCACAGTGTGAGGGGATCCACTGCAATGCTATCCGAAAGCATTTGATGGTTTGTAGTGCTTCTTCAAGTTGTGGCAGCTTACCTTTGGTGATAGCCTCAAGGACGGAGCGGGCATCAGATAAAAAGACAATCTGTGCAATCGGGTCTGCTGTTCTGCTGATGGTATTAGCTGCATGAACCAGTGCTTCGACTTCAGCTCTGTAGTTTGTGCAGTGTTTGCCTGTCGGTATTGCAGCTGACTCATGTTGTCCGTTTGGATACTGTATGTGCAGTCCGGCACCTCCGCTCCTAATTGCATCTTTGGCTGATCCATCTGTGTAGATCCTTATCCATGTCTCCTGAGGGTACATTTCTTCCAGCATGGCTAGGGTCAGGGCCTTCTTGCTCACATCACTGTGTGCATCTTTGGTTGTGAGATGAGGTACTGTGGTGCGAATAGCTATGCTCTCTAGTTTGTTTTCCCAGGGTGGAGGATCAAGGGTGTAGTTTGGGTCTTCTATTTGTGCTGGCAACATTTCTTGGTGTTTCCTTTGAAGTGCTTTTGTCTCTTTCACAAAACTTGATCTTTTAAGTCTTCCTGCTGACGGCTGTGCTTGCCTGATCTTCATCGGGTGGTTGTTGAACCATTTGAACTTTGCAGCTTGGATCAGGGCTTTGCATTCCCTTCCTTTGCTAAGTGGGAGGATGCCTGCTGTCTGCTCCATTTTTTCTATTGGTGTTGATCTCATTCCACCAGTGATGATGTGCAGTGCCTGGTGTTGTACTCTGTCGAGGTTCTGTTGATGAGATTTAGCTGCTGTCATCCATGAGCTGGATCCATACTCAAGGTGTGGTCGTACGGCACCTAGGTAGAGTCTTGAGGATCCTTTCATTGGCACCCCACTTTGTTCCTACCAGCTTCCTCATGATGTTTAGCTTTCTTCTGGCCTTTGCCTCTGCGTTGTGTATGTGCTCCTTCCATGTTAATCTTCTGTCGTGGGTGACTCCGAGGTATGTCTGCTGATCCTCATACTCGAGTGGAGTACCGCCCAGTGTCAGATTGCCAACCTTGGTTTTGGTGGACAGTGAGAATAGCATGGCTGATGATTTTTCTTTGTTGATGGTAATACACCAGCGATTGGCCCAAGCTGTAATTCTGTCCAAGGCAAGCTGCATTCTGTACGTGGCAGTCGTTGTGTACTCCTCGGTGCACCAGAGTACGAGGTCATCTGCATAGAGGGCTGCTTGGATCCCATTGGGAAGCTCTGCTACAATGTCATTAATGAAGAGTATGAACAGAGTTGGTGATAATACTCCGCCTTGTGGCAACCCTTGTCTCAGTAATACATTCTGTCCAGATTGTCCATCCACCAGCACCCTAGCTCTGCGATTGTGTAGGTATGACTTGGTCCATCGGAACATGTTGCCACCGATGCCTGCGCGCCGGAGCTTCACAAGGAGGCCATCCTTCCACACCTTGTCAAATGCCGTCTGCAGATCGATAGAGGCAGCTAGCATCACCTTCTTGGCTTGAAAAGTGTCCTCTATGACCTGTGCAAGATGTGTTGTTTGATTTTCTGTGCTCCTGTATCTTCTGAAGCCGGCCTGCTCTGAAACTATAATGTTCTCCGACTCCAGGTACCACTGCAACCGCTGGTTGATGATGCGCTCCATGGTCTTGCACATGCAGCTTGTAAGACTGATATGACGGTAGCTCAGCACTTTGTTCTTGTTCTCCCATTTTTTTAGAATAGGAGTCATTCTGGCTTCCTTCCAGCACTGAGGAACCTCTTCATTGGTCCAGCTGAGATTAAAGATGTCTAGCAACTTGCGGATAGATGCATTACCAAGGTGTTGGATCATTTCATTCGTAATGCCATCTGGCCCAGGAGATTTCTTCTTCTTCAATTGGCGGATAGTCTTCTTCAGTTCTGCTAAACTAATGTCAACCTTCATTGCATCATGAGTGTTTGTTTCTGTTCTTTCCTTTTGCTCTTTTCTAACCTCTTTTTGACACATCCGTGGTCTAGAAATGTTGCTTTCTTTTGCATATGCCTTCGCAAAGGCATTTGCAGCCATCTTTCCTGTCAGTGTTTGTCCATCTTCTTCAAGAGTAATCTTCTCTCCCCCGACACCCTCATCATTCAGTGCTTTAGTCAGTCTCCATAGCTTTGTGGTGTCTATCTAAATTAAACCCTGCTGTCTTTTCCCTCCAGCTTCTTCTTTTGGCCTCCAGCTTGGTCTTTAGATACCTGGCTTTAGTTTGTTGTAGCATGAAGTGGTTTTCATGACAGGGATTACCCTCTGCATCTTCTCTGGCCTTGTCTAGTTTATCATGTGCTGCTTGCAGTTCTGTTGTCCAGTAGGGGCAGTAATTTTTCCTGAACCCTTGAGGAATCACCTCGTTGGCAGCCTTGAGGATAGTTGAATTAAATTCCTTGACCGCATTGTTGATGTTTCTCCCTTCTGCTCCTATATTTTGGGTAAGCTCATTGGAACGAATGCTGAACAGACTCCAATTTGCCTTTTTGTAGTTCCACCTTGGATGTTGAGGTGAACTTGTCGAAATACTTCCAGAAAGAGAGAGGAGGACAGGCCGGTGGTCGCTTCCTCCTAACTGTGATCCGACCACTCTACTGAGGTTTCTGTGAATGTCTTCTGTACAAAATGCCAAGTCTGGCGTTGTTGTCGAGTGCCACCGGCGCGAGTAGAAGGTAGGCTGATCAAGCTTTTCATCTTGCCATGCTTCAATGTCTTCTCGTTTATCAAGTGTTTTGTATCCCCAGCTCTGGGACTGGCTATTAAAGTCTCCCGCAATGAGGAAGTGGCAGTCCGGGACCGGGATTGTGTCAAGTGAGAGATTCTTGTCATTAGGGCAGTAATAATTGACAATGTCAATCACAGAGTTGCTGGTTGTTACCTTGATCTTGATATATTCTGTCTCTTCCACAACGGTTTTGATCTGGCTGGCGTTCACGCTGTTTTGGACCAAGGTGATCACCCCGCCTTTCTTTCTTTCTCTTCGATCACACCGGAAAATCTGGTAACCTCTGATCTTAAATGGTTTTCCTTCTTGCAGGTGTGTCTCTTGGATGCAGCAGATATCAATGTTGTTTTCGTACAGGAACTGATCGAGCTCTGATTTCTTGTTGGTAACCCCTTCTGTGTTCCAGTGCATGATGTTGATACTGGGGTTCTCTTTGAGGTTGGTCTTCTCTTTCGGTTGGCCAGTAGCTCTCCATCCTCATCCCCTGGCTCCACAAGACGAGTTGATGGGACCTCCAGTAGCTGATGGTGGGCTCCTTCGAGGCATGGCGCCTGGCGCTGCACCTGCCTGGCGGATCCTCACCGGGCGAGCACCATTTCGGTTGATTCGATCTCCAAGTGTCATTTCATTAGCGTTATGCATAATGCTCTGGTTAGCCCCTCCAAATGTCCGGATTGACACCCATTGGGTTACACCCCTGCGCCACGTTGAGGTCGAGCATATAGTCTTAAACAGGGGAATGTATCCTGCGAAAATATGTTTTCTCTGACCACATCGTTATTGAGCATAATGCATGTGAATATGATTTGCTTTTAATCCTTCAATGCATATGCAAGCGCCTTAACCTTCATCTAAAACCCTCAATCACCATCATGCGTGGTCATCCAGTTCTCCCATTTGAAATAGGAACAATTCGTTTCATTGATTCCATTAACTTTTTTCCTCTTTCATTACGCAAGGTCGGCGATGCTTTTAAAGGGAATATTTCCCCATCGGCTGAACTCACCTCAGTATTGGGGTACGGTAATACACTTTGCCGAGAGGGAGGTATTCGGCATACAAAATATGAGAGTGAATGAACTGCTCGAATTTGATCAATGGTACAATGAACAAATATCTAGAGATGCACACTACGATGTTGATAAAAAGCTCATCAAATATTGTAACGAAGACGTAACCATCTTATGCTTAGCCGTGTCTAGATTTAAGTCCTTATTTTCTGAATCAACGGATGGACAAAATCCATTTGTATTAGGGATAACACTAGCAGGTGCATGTAATGTAGCATATCACGCTTTATTTCTATGCCCTGATAGCATTCAGACTTTACCTTACTACTCACTAAGAGCAAAACGTGCATATAGCATGATCGCTGGTGAATGGGTGGAATGGGTTAGATTAAGCGAGGGTTACCAAATGTTATACGCGCTAAACCAGGGTGAGCAAAAGGTTTGCGGGCATCATGTAGACAGCTTCGCTCCACGCGAAAATATTATTTTCGAGTTTTGCGGGTGTAAATTTCACGGGCACGAGTCTGATTGCTGTGGCAATAAATGTGAGCTATACACCATGCGGTGATCAGACATATGAAGAAGCATATTCCTCCCGTCAATATCGCTTTTCATTATTTGAATCGCATGGATATATGGTGAGAATTATGTGGGAATGCGAGTTTAAGAAACTAATCGCTAATACAGAGTGGACTAAATGATTTTATCACCGAATTGGATTTAGCACACCCCATAGCTCCGTATGACATGCTATTTGGTGGGTGTACATCTGCAATTAAATTATTTCTGGAAGTGGATGAACATACTAAGCTAGAATATTTTGACTCGGTTTCCATGTACCCGTCAGTGATGAAATAATGTTGTTTTCCAGAAGGTGCATATGAGGTAGTAAAAGGCGACAATTTGAATGATAAGACAGTGCATGAGTTCTTCGGTCTTATTAAATGCAAAGTCCTCCATCCTCGTGATTTATACTTTCCAGTATTACCTACTAGAATAAGTAAGCAGCTCATGAATGTTTGTACTATGCACTGAATGCGCAAGAATCGGTCAATCCACTGCATGCGAACATGCAGAAGAACAATGTTCCTTATGCGGGATGTGGACCATTCCTGAGCTACAGTTAGCTATTCACCATGGTTATATCATTAAAAAGATGTACGAAGTCTGGCATTGTCCTGTGTCATCGCAATATGAACAACATGGTGATAAGGGACTATTTTCTGAATACATTAACCACTTCCTCACTATTAAGCAGGAAAGTAGCAGGTATCCAGACTGGGTCTGTAGTGAAAGTGATAAAGAGCACTGTATACAAGAGTACTACGTACATGAGGCTAAACAACTTGACCCAGCGAAAATATCAAATAATCCGGCTACGTTTTGTAGCTAAATCCGGATTGAATATTTTGTGGGGCTGTTTTTCGCTACGTGATGACACCAAGAATAAAATGGTATCAACACTAGAGCTTTTGAGCGATAAAAGTAAATCTGTCAGCAGCATTTCATTCCTCAATGATAATCTTTTAATGGTGGCATACTCATTCAATGAAAAGTACGTTGAGTTCCCATTAAATACCAACTGTATTCTTGCATCTTTCATGACAGCTTATGGGTGAGTAAAACTGTACAAAGTCTTGTCCTTACTTGGTCGCCACGTAGCCTATCATGATACGGATTCTGTGGTATTTAGTACCCATGAAGGTGAGCCGACCATTCAAGATCGAAGCGGGTATCTAGGTTCTTGGATGAGTGAAATCCCCTCCGACTATGAGTTAACAAGTTTTTGCGCACTCAGTCCAAAAAACTATAGTCTTGAAATGAAGTGTCGCGATGATCAATCGATTGTTAAACAGGTATCAAATGTTAAAGATTTAACGCTGGGTACTGAACAATCAAAACAAGTACATTTTGATGCGATGAAAAAATCCATTGATCAAATGTTAAAGGATGGTGAAATTGCTGATAGTAATAGCGTACTACTAAGCTACCCTGCACGTCTCAATTTAGAATTCTTTCAGTCAATAGTTGTAAGGATCGTCAGACCCGTCTTCAAAAAACGAATTTTGAAACTGGGCGATTAATCTTCTGTTCCATATGGTTACACTAGCGTAGTATAAATATAAATAATAACGATGTACTGCTATTGTTCAAAAGTGTGTATGACGTCATAGTTAAGGTGCAACGTTGGGGTAATATATGATAAACAACTGTTAATGCCATAATATTGATGCCTTTAATTTTCACTGATACACTTCACCTAACCATAAATGTTCTTAGAGATAAAACAGGTTGAGTGAAAACATATTTTATATGTAGAAAATTCACATATGAAATGACTGCCTTCATAATAATAGTATCAGGATTATATACTGAAAAGCACTTGAATAGCATATGTATATTTTTTACTGAAAACCGGTTTTTTATGTTGACACTTTAAAATGGTTTGTATAACGTTGAGGGAACTATTTTCAAGTATTGGAAAGCTTATTTTAAAAAAACCTTTCAACTGGAATGACTGGCTAAAACATATACCCAGCAGGCACATGACGTTGTTTGAACATTGAATCCATGTTGAAATCACGTAAAGGGCTGCATATATAGATACATGACTCATAGGAATACGAGAAGGTATATCAATGTATTACCTAGTTTAGTCGCATCGTACAATAAAACTGTACACACAAGCACATGTATGCCACCAATAGATGTTGATCATAGTACTGAGCTGATTGCATGGAGAAATATATATGTAGGAAAGAACAAGAAGAAGAACCCTAAGCTAAAGAAAAATACACTGAAATCTGGTGATCATGTGAGAATCTCGCAAGCAAGAATGACATTTGAGAAGGCATATCATGGGCAGTAGAGCCGTGAATTGTTTAAGGTGAACGATGTCCGATCTTATATAAATTGTAAGATTATTCGGGTGATCCAATCATTGGAACTTTTATCACGATGAGATTCAAAAGATTGGTGGCATGAAAGAAGATAGAGAATATACAGTGAAACAGATAATTAAGAGTAGTAAGGGAGCTAAGGGAGTACGTGAATATTATGTCAAGTGGCTCGGCTATCCCTTCAAGTTTAACTCGTGGGTTACTGAGCTCAACATGATACACCATTAATAATGGCCAAGTATATAGAGAGATGTTCAGATCAGGGAATGTGGCATGTAATGGGTTTGCATGGACCAAAGGGGGAGATAGTATACCTAGCGCAAGTCATAATCACTTATATCATGATCATTACGTGTATCGTGAATCTGAGTATACAGAATGGTCATCCAGGTATCTGGATATCGCTTCTGAGTGGTTGCTTAGGGTATATATTACCCAGTCCATGCATTAAGACATTAAAGATACTGCAACCGTCTTTGGAGAATGAGCGAGGGCCAGTTTTACGTCACTATTCTGAACAATAGTAGTATGCAGTACTATCCTGACAATAAGATATCCGAGTTTAGAATGCAGCTACAGATGCCATTGTCATTAGATGGCGAGTGGGAAGTGGGATTCTCAAGCGTATTATATCCCAGGAGCTGGCTTACTAGTACTAGAGAAAGTTACGTACAAATATATGCGTGGAGTAATACAAAGAAGAAGGATGAGGATAATGCCAAATCTGGTATTGTAGTGGATGTTGGTAAACTAACACCTGTTGATCTGGACAAACTCAAAAGAGGGCCGCAGAATAATCAAACTAGCGCACAGGGAAAAAAGCGTAAATCCGTATAGTTTTCTTGAACTTAGCGAATCACATATTATAAAAGTACCAAAGGGATACTATGTGGTGAAGAATATGGTAGACTATATAAATGGACAGATAGAAAATCATCAGAAATTTAAGAATGCAAAAATCTTTCTCAATTTTTATTTACATCGCGCGAATCTTGTATCTCTTATGATTAGATGTAATTATGGTTTGGCCCAGAAGTATCTAATTTAACTTGCTACAATGAAAAAATAAATACAGGACCAGTAGAAGTATTAAAATCATTTCGAAAGTCACCAGAGCAGACCAACGACAGCATATATATGCTACGACGTTGTCTCTCACAGCGTAGTAGGTGACACGTCAGCACCACTGCTCAGAGTGATTCCACTATCTAGTACTGATGGCAGGAAAGATATATGCCAGTGGACGTTTTCCGATATTCAGTATCGCTCCTTGTCAAAGAACTACATTGATACTATAGGAATACTTATAACTGATAGGTCAGGCTCAAATATACCATTCGACGATGGAGCATCACCGAGTGTACTCTGTCTACATTTCAGATGGCAATTAATCGGGTGCATACACACTGATATGTTTCTGCAGGATCGATTTCTGATCGGATCCGTTGATTTGAGAGTACGCCTGCAGCGGAGTAAAGATGCTTTCGCCATTATGTCTACAGACGATCTCAAACCTAGGCTGACGCTATTGACGCTTATAATGGTGTTGTTACTAAAACCCATTCAGGTTTTATAATAATAAAACTACCTATGCTACATGCTATATTAATGGGGAAGAGGTGACAACATCACCAATACACTCATCACTTAATGACGACATTTACTCTGCTGCCTACTTTTCACTGTTCAGTGATACTGGAGTGCTATTTAAAGACCGCGGGTACCCGATTGATAAAGCACACTTCAGATATGGCACGACACTATTCACATGGGATTTTACCTGATTTAGCTGATACGGAGCACCGATACCCTACATGTACTGGATCGTTAAGAGTCGTCTTCCATTTTAGCGAAGCACTACCTGATACAACAAACGTGATTTGCTATGCTGAATTTGATAATGCAATAGAAATTGGATCAGACTTTAATGTATTAACAGATTATTAAAAAATGCTGAATACATTTGAAATTGAGCATCTATTATTCGGTGACGACAAAACGTGTGAACACTTCCGCAGAGTTTTTCCAATTGACACTGTACCTGTTCATATTACATATCGTCCATCTTTATTAGTGATAAACACACATCCCAGTAAGAAAGGCGGGCAGCACTAGGTCACGGTTTATTACACATCGAGTTGAAAAGCAGAATACTTTGACCCTTATGGAAGATGCCCTTCAGACAGAAGAATGATATCAAATGTACGCAATGGGCATCATGCACGTATTTATCCCTATAATGCTGAACATGTTCAACCAGCACTGACGACAACATGCAGGTATTATTGTGTATATTTCTTATATTATCATTCGAGAGGTGTAGACATGAAGCATATACTATAGATGCTAAGAAAACATGACAGAGAGAAACGATGCAAAAAAAACAATGGATAATTAATAATAATAATTATTGTTTCTCACGTATTTATAGAATAATTGATGTCATTAAATGTTATCACTAATTTAGTTTATTATTGTATTTTCTTATTTTGCTTCGATGTGTCAATAAAAAAAAAAAAAAGAAAAAAAAAAAAGGGTATTATTTGATCACCGCCCCTTATACTGTTGCCCCAATATCGCATTGCAATATGCACGTATACTAATTGAATGATATCATGTTTATACACACACACAGGGCACATGGGGCACTCACATGCACACGGGGTACACACAGGGGCACGCATGCATGCGCACAAGAGGGCACACAGGGGCATGCACACATATGGGGGGAATGTGCGTGCATACACACACACACACACACACACACACACACACACACACACACACACACACACATACACACACACACAGGAACACAACATATAACAAACAGTATTGCATATTACATCGGTGTCGCCCCTAAAGCATGACGTCATACCCAACCATCGTGAATCAGAACTGGTGTAGGCTGTGCGCTATTGTTCATAAGTGGGACGCTTTGCGCTATCATTCTAAATGACCAGCTGTGCACTATTGTTCATGCAGGTGGCCGCTGGACGCTATTGTTATAAATACTGATTGGTCGAGATAGGGTCAAATGTCACAATTTAATACCATATAACTTACAAAAGTCATAAAATGTTATTTTCTGATTTTTTTTCCAAACCTAAATCGTGGTGGTAGTTTAAGTGAATATTTTTTTACACTAATTTGACATAGGACGTTTCAATTTGTGCTAGTTTCAAAATATTTAACAGATATACGACTAAGGAATGAGTATTTTTTTAATACTAATTTACGTAGGATGTTACAATTCACGCCAGTTTCAAAATATTCATCAGATGTAATATTTTTACTTTTTGATTTTTCAAACCTAAATCGTGGTGCAATGGTAGTTTAAGTGAATATCTTTTTATACTAATTTGATATAGGAAGATACAATTCGGGTTAATTTCAAAATATTCATCAGATATATTTTAACTTTTTGATTTTTCAAACCTAAATCGTGGCGCTGTGGTAGTTTAAGCAAATATTTTTTGATACTAATTTGACATAGGAAACTACAATTCACGCTAGTTTCAAAATATTCATCAGATATAATATTTTTACCTTTTGATTTTTCAAACCTAAATCATGGCACGGGGGTAGTTTAAGTTAATATTTTTTGGTACTAATTTGACATAGGAAGCTACAATTCACGCTAGTTTCAAAATATTCATCAGATATAATATTTTTACTTTTTGATTTTTGGACCTAAATCGTGGTGCGGGGGTAGTTTAAGTGAATATTTTTCGATACTAATTTGACATGGGAAGCTACAATTCGTGCTAGTTTCAAAATATTCATCAGATATAATATTTTTACTTTTTGATTTTTCAAACCTAAATCGTGATTTGGTGGTAGTTTAAGTGAATATTTTTTAATACTAATTTGACATAGGAAGCTACAATTTGCGCTAGTTTCAAAATATTCTGTGCGCTATTGTTCATAAGTCAGCACTGGACGCTATTGTTCTAAATGACATGGCTGTGAGCTATTGTTCATGCAGGTGGCCGCTGGACGCTATTGTTCTAAATCCTAATTTGTCGAGATAGGATCAAATATTAATCACTTTGACAGAAGAACAATAGCGCACAGCCGGTCACCTGCAATTCATATACGATCATTGTTCATGCAGTATGCCATTATTTAAAAGTCATGTTTGATGACATAGGAAGCCACTTAGTTTCAAAATATCTTTTTAACCACGAGGGGGGACACTGCCGTCCACCTAATTAATACATTAAACACGATCAGCCAGAACACACTAATCATTATGCACGCATATCAATACCTATTTTAAAAACACATTAATCTATGCATAAACACGCATATGTCATTTAAACAGACAATAGCGTATAGCCGGACATTTAGAACAATAGCTCACAGCATACACCAACTCATTTAGAACAATAGCTCACAGCGGGCACCCGCTCATTTAGAACGATAGATTCCACCCACTCATTCAGAACAACCAATCAAAACACAGTATTTAAATAGGTCAAAATCTCATTTGCATAACAATAGCTCACAGCGAACCCCTTCACTACTAACAATTTCATAGTCATCAGTACTCAGAACGTATCAGCATCGCTGATTGTTAGTTTACAGTATTCCAGGACCATTAATACTGATATCGATGCGCAATGTCAATGTATTTGCTTTTAAATAGTCGATTCTTATCATTAATCGATATGCAGCAAGCGCGTGACCTTTCATACATATCCATATTCGTATCTATAGGATAAAGATTGGTATAGCGAATCAAATGAGTCACATCGGAAATGACGTTGAACGGATTTAAGGTTTGCGCATGCGTACATGGAGGTGTAGCCATTATCTTATCCAAATAGGCAGGAAGGACCAGGGATTCTCATGAGTGTCCTTTTGAGGGTATATAGCCCCAAAATACAGGAAGGACCAGGGATTCTCATAAGGGTTATTTTGAGTGTATTTAGTCCCAAAATACAACTTGAGACCCTCAAAAGTACTGGCAACAGATCCCATGGAACCGCTGAAAATCTTGTATGATAATTGAATATTAATTAGTTGTATAGGTTTGTGCATAAAAATACCCATACATTCTGGTATCAGACCCCTATAAATCATAGCTGTGAATCTATGGTACCTAATTTTAGCCTGAATGAGATAAACTGCATGCTTTGGAATACCAGATTTTCTGTTTAGGACACCTGGATTTCAGCTTAGGACGCCCACATTTCAGGGTGTAGTGTTTCTGGGACATCCAAAATTTAGATACCATGAGAAACGCTGAGGACAAACCGATTTTTAAATGGCAGCCATGATAAAGGAAACAGAACCCTTCTTCTCCAATTAATCTTGCACCGTTAGAAATATTAACTGCATACACCCTTTGGACAAAAATGACCATGCCGCATGATGTACTCTGTGTAATGTGAATATTGGCGAGACTAAGACTGGGTCCCGGTCTTGAATATTTAACTAATTAGCACAGGTGAAATGTTATCAAATCATTGCAAACAACAGCCATCTGAGAAAAGTCAATTAAACTTTGTTTTAATCAAACAACTGCGAAGAGTATAGATAGAACTCGACCGTTCTGTAACAGTCTTCGGTATCTGCGTTCCCGATTTTCGATACGTTAATTTTCCTAATTCAGTGTCATAGTTGTGGAGTCTTTAAACATGTTTATTTGATAACTTTATGTTTCCATGTAACATATTCAAACAGCAGTCACAAAACATTTTTGTATCTATTTTATTAGTTTGTATCTATTTTATTGGTCGCACCGCCCGCCCCCCCCCCCCGCCCATCTCCCCACACACGCACGCACGCACGCACACACGCACGCACGCACGCACACACGCACATATTGTATGGTACTTTGTAGTCGCATGTGTTCAGTGTTCGCGGTAGGGTAGGGTAGGGTATTCCGTTCCCGGTGTATGAGTAGAAATAAATATGGTTTATTGGTGACATCTTTATAAACTTTCTGTATAACATTCCTATTTCAGGAAACATTTTTTCTAGCAAGAATACTTATAGTCGAGGTATCCCGAGGATTCCTATAAAGACCATAAAATAATTGCAATTAATCAATATATTTCTATGTTCTTTTTCTTTATGTAATAGCTTCTATATTACACAACAGCTTTCATGACGAGACCGTAATGCAGGTTACTATTATAGCCGGTGCTGGTTCAATATCTGGCGGTATTGGCATGGTATTGCTTCAGTGTCGGTCCGGTAACCTGCGTTATCAATGTAGATACTATTTCATCGATAGAAGCCGTAACGTCACCAATAACAATTAGTGTTACTTTACAAAGATGAAATGGACCTTTCCCGTTTTAGCTATGCCCCGCCCATCACTAGCTAAGCTCCACCCACATCCCTGAACTCCCTGACAATCAATTTCCAGAAAACTAAACACTGTATAGTATACAGGTTAGCGGTTGAATATTTTGAAACTAATTCAACTGGGTGCTGTTGCTGCCTAACAGTCAAATTAGTTTCAAAATATTCTACAGCATGTTTATTAAATAGCAAAGACACAATTCATGCAGCGTGTCGGACTATTAAGCGTTAAAGACGGACTATTTGGAATCATTCATGACGTCCTGATTATGACGTGAGCATACACGTCACTTAATTGATTATGGCGTCATATGATGGGTGGATAAACTGGAAGGGTAAAAATAAAACCCTTCTGAAATTCAAAATGTTCACCTATTGCTAACTAAGAACCACCAACAATAATTTTACAAAATTAGTTCGCTGTTAAAATTGAATAATTGAAGACTTTTCTTCAATAAATACCTCTTTAAATTTTTTTTTTTATGTCAATATCCTATTAAGGTGATTGAATACAAAATAGAACACATTTATTGAAGTAACTGTAAATCTGCGATGTCTGGCCATTAATAGATATCATAAGGCATATCATATTACCATTGAATGTGTCTGGTGCTGATCCGATAATAACTCTAGATGTAGACGCAGTTAAAATGGTCATACTTGAATTTCGCATAGTTATAATATGGGCATACCTTGGGCACTGGAAACCCGATTTCTAGACAACTATTCGATTGAGCCTCTTCAAAATTGATATCCCATCAAGTCAATACAAGAGCTAAATTCAAATTTCAAGTCTATATGTCCAAAACAAATTTCGCTGGCCATTTTGAAAGGAATGGAGGCGATCGTTTCTGCCAAAAACGAAAACTGGTATCTTTGCCCAAAATGGGCTGCCTAGACACCAAAAATGGACCATACCGCATCATCTAATCTGATCAATGGTCCTATAATTAAGGGGAATTCATGCATTTCTTTGACGCCTAAGGGGTGACCTTCGTCCTTGGCGCTGTGACCCACAGGTCAACAGAGACTCAAATATCCATATTGAAAATCCCCCATTTCCGGGAAACTTATGGGCACATTTCCATGCACTGGGGTTGCGATCAAATGCCATAAGTCACGGTCACTTCCTAGGTGGGAAGACATCTTCAGGACGCCAAAGTTACCATCATACCAACGTATGGTATTGGCATGATAAAAACTAGCTGTAGTCATAGTTCAAAGAGCCATACTTGAAATTCCCATAGGTTTACTATGGGGAGACTTTGGGCACGGGAAAACTGATTTCAACGGCCATTTTGAAAAGGAATTTGATATCTACTTTTCCGAGCATTGCGAGTTCATTTCTGCCAAAAACGAAATCAGGCAATTTTTTACCAAAATGTGGTACTTAGTCACAAGGATGTGCAATGCCGTATCATCTAATATGCCCATTTAACATGTATAATTAAGCCTAATTCATTTCAGATGATTCAGTAATATAGCAGTGCATCTCTAGCTATGCCCGCCCATTCCTAGCTAGGCCCCGCCCATTTCTAGTTAAGCTCTGCCATTTTACATGTTTCGCCATTGATTTGAAATTTTGCTGCGTGAATTCCCAGAGTCTAAATTTCAAGGTAAGCTCCTAAATATTTCGAAACTGATTTGACTGGATGCTGTTGCTGCCTGTGACAACAACATCTCGCAGTCAAATTAGTTTTATAATCTTCAACCGAATGGTTATTAATTTGTAAATTCATCACCAAAGACATACAATTCGTACACTTTCCTCTTTATGACGTATTTTTCGAATTTCCTTACGGAATATTTTGATTGTGACGTCACCTAATAAGTTTCACTATTGATTATGACGCCAGATACTTAACTGACTAATTGGATATCTCCATTGCTTACTGTCTTTCATCAATGTCACACGACATCTTTTATTCTTCATCGGTATCACAAATCATAGCTTCATCGACTACCCTGTTAATGCAACTAACTGGGCCAATACCGGGCCAATCGGTCCCAGGATTGGCCCAGTACCAGCCCAGTAACATGTGATTCCTGGAACTTTATTGAACAATTTACGTGAAAATATGTCGTCTGATACCATAAAGACAGATTTTCTTTCGCCAGACTAGAGATTCTAAGTTCACTTTCGCACAGTGCAATATTAAACTCCATCATTGATAACAACATAAACAATAGTTTTACTAATTTGAAGATCTCTTAGCATATTTTGGCTACGTCATTCGTCTGTTTCAAAATAAACAGCACTTAATATAATAAATAAATAATAGCGATAGGTAGATCGATAGTGAAGAAGCATGGGTGTTCCCCATTTGCGACGTATGAAGCTTTATCAAAAAATGTCAAAGATTTGACAGACAGATTGTCCGCCCGCCCGCTTTCAGACAGATCGACCGACCGACTGACTGAACGAACACACGAACGAACAAATTAACAAACGAACGAACGAACAAACGGTCGACCTACGGATTGACCAACCGACTGTCCCACCTATCGACCAACTGAACTACAATATACAATAGATGTAATGTTGAATAAGCCAAGACCATGAAAGATGAATATTCACAGTTGCAAGCTAAATTAAAGGAACTGATCAAAGCACGATTAGTAGGCTAATCACTTACAATAGAAATCCAAACCTGAAAGATTTGCTATTAAGATCAAAGTTAGACTTCATAGTCCCTGATAACAATGACAAGGTTTCATCCTTCTCTACCTATTCTTAAATAAATTAAATCCCAACCAGAATCAATGGTGGAGCAACCTGAAACCATATCCGTAGGACATCTTTTAATTTTGTATCTACAAAAGTGCGTGCGTGCGTGCGTGCGTGCGTGCGTGAGTGAGTGGGTACGTGAATGCATTCGTGCGTCTGTTCGAGTATGCGTTCGTGCATACGTTAATGCGTGCGTTCGTGCATGAATTATTGTGTGCATTATTGCATACGTTACTGCATGCATTCATTCATTCATGCATGCATTGTTGCATACATTCGTGCATGTATTATTGCCTGCATGTATTATTGCGTGCATTTGTGCATTCATTCAGGCATACGTGTGTGCGTGCGTGCGTGCGTGTGTGTGTGTGGACGCGCGCGCGTGCGCATTCGTGTAGGATGAATCCAAGCCTTCACCTGTTGAAGCAACCTACTGTTTAGTAGACTTTACCCCCAACT
Source organism: Chaetoderma sp. LZ-2023a (assembly GCA_034401795.1). NCBI lineage: Eukaryota > Metazoa > Mollusca > Caudofoveata > Chaetodermatida > Chaetodermatidae > Chaetoderma > Chaetoderma sp. LZ-2023a. The sequence continues at coordinate 34,878,295 of CM067369.1, forward strand.
AATCAGAACGGGAGGGGTGGGGGGGGCGACAAATTCTAAACTTGGTCTCGATAGGACAAATGTATGTTAGTCATTTTTAAATAAATTCCTGTGCCAATGCATTTTTTCAGTGCATGTAGGCAGGCTTATAATAGTTGCGAGTCGACTAATAGGCATACTAGTTGGGAGTCGTTGACTATTTTCAAAGCGTACACGCGCGATTTTTGGACTGGATCAATAATTGAATAGTTATCGACCATTCCACGTCTGGCGACATCTTTTATAGCCGTAGATTACACATCTAGGCCTAACCAGAATTGATTTTCGGCTTTGATATCATTTTATGTTTACAGTCCAACACATGCCTACCTCAGGTCATACCATTAAGTTATTTTATTGAGCATTAAACAACAAACCTCAAATATAGCACCATTCTTTTGAAGAGTGACTTGAAGATGTTCAACGTTTTCCAAACGACCAACAATATTGCGTTCGATGTTGTTGAACAAGTACGACCTTTGATCATATATCGTAAGGAGTGTAGTTCATTGCTATCGATATGTGGGAGCAGCTGGCCTTCATGAAAGGAAATATAATACTCATTCAACCTGACAGAACAGGCACATCTATTCTTTAAAATTTCACGAATAATCTGCTGAGAATTTCGAAATTAATTGCCGCCCAGGCCCATGTCACTGGCTTGACTGTGGGTGTGATATGGTTAAGCATACAGTAGGCTTATTCAATCCATGGCTTGATGAATAGGGGCAACAAAGATGCTGTAAGATTATAAGTAGCACTAAGTCACTAAGTACTCCCGAACTGGTTTTATGTTCACTGTGTGCTAAGCTATATTTATGCCATTCTAGCTCTGCTAGCCAATAGCGGAAGCGCGTGCGCACGAACCTGCGTCCACGCGAGCATGCGTGTGTGCGTGCGTGCGTGCATCGGGAGGGGAGGGTGGATCGACACCAAATCCACGCGCCTAAGGCTGGCTTTCCATAGACGCTCACTCCTCACACTACATGCGCGTTTCCATCAATGTCATTTAAACCAATTCACGCTTCATTTCTGAGTACGGTTTGTTGGCATAGGATGGATTCTTCTGTGTATCAAATTTCGTCAAAATATTCAAAAGGTGTTCAAGATTTTCACTTTTGCAAAATGTATAATTCAGTTTGCACCAAAAATGTGTCTCTGCATTTACTACAAAACTAGTACAAAATTTTCAGAATTTCATATCTCGACTATTTATTATCGGCTGGAAAGACTCTACTTGCCTGGTGTGATTTTCAGAGAGATTGGATATATAGTCTTGGAGGAGAAGAAAGTAAATATTTTCTGTTGAATTTTTAAAAACAAAATCGCATATTTTTGCGTAAAATATTTATAAATCATAATTCCGAAAGTAAGTTCTAGAAATTACCTGTATTATGACAACGATTTAAATGCTTGCTACAGCTACCAGTTACGATTCATCTCACAAAGAATGGACATGCCCATTCCTTGCCTCACGCGTGAGGCATGAATCGAAAGTAAAAGTGACACGACAATGCCTATGGAGACCGTCGTATTGCTATTGATATGTTAATTCTTCCGTTCACGTGTGAGGCGTGAGACGTGACGCGTGAGGTTCTATGGAAACTCAGCCTGATAGGTCAGGTTTAAAATGACGTAGAAATATGTGCTCACGGTATGTACTATTCTTAATGTGTTGTTTATGAGTTGTTTAAATGTAATGCGCAGCATGTGCTCGGATGATTATTATTTTCCACAAATAAACAGCACACCAACAGCGTGAAAACTGATCAGCTTAATTCATCATCATCATCATCGTCATCATCGTGTTTTCAGGACTTAAGCCTTAGGCTTCTTATGTTAATTAACATGATATCATATTAAACCGACCTCGAGTACACCCAGCACAGTTACAGAGAAGATAGTATGATGGATGGAATTTTCTTTGCCCATTGCATGCCTGGGATCATATCCCAATGTAAATTTCATCGGGCAATCCGCAATAACATGAGGGTGGGGGTGCTGCGGGTGTGGTGGGGGGGGGGGGTGTAACTCGTATAACAAATTTGGTTGAATTCTACAAGACATTTTTAGAGGAGAGAGCGTGGTGTCAACTGAATCGTTTAAATATTTAACATTCATACCTCGCGTTCTGTCCCTCCCCGCCACCCCCGCCCACCCCACCACCCACACACCTACGTCCACCCCGGTCCGCCTCCTACAATAGGTGAAACCAAACAAAAATACCATCTGGCAATCCGCAATGATATGGGTAGGCCTAAATCAGTCTTTATTCAATACCATCTAGCAATCCGCAATGATATGGATAGGCCTAAATCAGTCTATTCAATTCCACCAAATGGTGTCGGAGGAGATAGCATCATGGACAGAATTTGTATGATTTTTTACCTTTCTCCCCGACCCCTGATCCCATGGGGCGCGGCTAAACGTTAATGTCGTTTCACGATCTGCAATCACCTAAGAAATTTCGTTGTGTTTCGTCAAACGGTTTAAGGGGAGATAGCTGGACGGATAAATGGTTGGCTAGACAATGATAGACAGAAGGACGCATGTGATTGTACTATCCCTGCCATTTTTTCCAAAAGCTGCGGGGATAATTACTGAATTACCACATAATCAAGTTCCTGGTTACTTGATCTAAAACCATTGTAATCAGATAATATTGATCTGTATTATGAATTCACTATCCAAATTGGTTGATGACCAACTCACTCGCACATCTAGCCCTCAGTATTATTCTTAACACGTCCGTGGTGACGGATGAATGGCTTAGTGAGACATCCTTTCACGATATATTCGATTATTAAGGATTCCCTGCTTCCGCTTAGAAGAAGTATAGATATTGTAAAGATTCTTCTTCTTCTTTCTCCTCCTCCTCCTCCTCCTCCTCTTCTTCTTCTTCTCCAAAACTTCAAAATTGGAGAGTATAGAGCGCTGAAACTTTTGCCACACTACCGAAGTCATTGGTGTCATTACGTCAGTAAGGAAAAACGAGATCCCACAATAAACGTCCGAGATACGGATTTTTGAAAATAAAATTCATACTATTTACAAAGCAATATTTTAGTATAGGCCTACAAAGTTCCTTTTACAAGTCTTAATGGCTAGGGTATTGCAACGTTCTGCATATTATTGGGGTGGGGTGGTAATGGGCGGCATCGTGTTTGAAAGCGAAAAATAATATCCGTACATAAAGGGCCAAGATATGACTGATAACCATATTTGTATGGAATGTTGAATTACGTCCACAAATAAAAATTACGTACGTCTCAGTTATTGAATAGTGCTTACAAAAAGTGGCGATAAATAAGTAACCTGTAAGTATATGCGTAAGTCTGAGTCCATGCATTCACACGCAAGGTAACAGGTTAAGAACTTTGGTGATGAACCATCTCTTTCTGGGCATCCTAATGATACATTGAATTTTGCTGAAAGCATTGATTTGACACAAACTGTTAATTATCTGTGCCAATCGGGATCTTACTAGGCGCAATTTTTCATCGTCACAATCAGCTTGATGGAGGAATGGAGGATTCCGGTGTAGCCATCAATCATATGACGTCATAATCAACTACGTGACGTCAGGAATGGCGTAGCTAGGTTCATCACTAATGCTATGGAGGTACTTAATTATATTCGTAAATAGAAATGTAATAATATATAGCTGTGTTGACAATCATCTATTCTGAATACCTTTACAAACTCAATTCAATGAAAAATGTAGAGCTGAAATTTCCAATTCAAGCCGATTAACGTGTTACAATATTATAATGAGTGATTCGGTATTTGAAAAATATTTTGTTGTATTGCCATATCGCGACGCTATAATTCTGTGCCACTTCAGAACATTAAATCACCAACTAGACATCGAGACCAAGAGATGGTAGGGAATTGATCAAATGAGCGTATCTGTAATACATGTAATTGAATTACACTTTCTTTTTCATCGCACAAAATTTAGCACTGAGCGACAAAGACTAATCCGTTCTTACTACCTAACCAATACCTCGATAGAAAAAGCAAAAGGACTTCTTTCAATATGCAACAGGCCAGTTCTCCAAAAAATTTGTGAATACCTTTTTATATGCCAAGAAAAAATAAGTGTTATCGCTGTAATTAGTATTTATTTATTTATTAATTTTGCCACTTTACTCGCCATAATAATTGTTATAAATATATACCCTCATATGCTACCTCGATAGCCTGAGTGTAATAAACGTGAAACTGAAACTGAAACTGTTCATTTTATGCTCATTCCGCGGAAAATAGTACCAGGCATTTCTCAGGCTTGGGAAAATCGGGAAATTCCAAACTGACGCAAGCATGTACACACACGCTCGCTCTCACGCACGCTCGTACACACACGCGCACGCACGCATGTACTAAGGTACGCGCGCAACCCCGTTTCAGTGTCCACCATACAGGTGTTATGCGATGCAACGCAGAAAACTATGAAAGGCTAAGATACCAGATCAGAACATCATGTATTTGACTGACGGATAGCTGAATTAACTGAATGTCAGAAATTGGCCCAAATGCCTCTCTAGAATTTGGTTACTGAATAAAATTGACTAGCCGTTGGTAGACTGGACAGGCTGACAGCTCAGATGCTTGTAGTAAATATATTTATGTACTGATAATACTGCCATTCTTTTATTAGGAGAAACAGCGTAAGAAATTAAGAATAAAATATTTTAGAGCCAACAGAAGGGATATTTTTTCAACTGGAAACCAGGAGATGCCCTCTGAGCAACTAGATGTCAAAATTTCCTGGGGGCCAGGACACCATACGCCGGCCTGTTTGGAGGGGAATACCCTTCTGTCGTCCTGGGCCCCACCACACCTCAACCACCAATCAGATATTGCGTCTGTTCTGTCTATAATGACGCCTCGGCATTGTTGAGAATGTCAGGCCAAACCTCTGGAACCGCTTCTGAATATAAATGCATGCAGACTTTGATCCCGTGGTATACCGCATTCGTATCTCGCGAGATCTCCTTCGATTCGAGATCGAGAAAAGTATCTCGTATGTATTAAGTAGCCATTGGCGTAGTGATTTCCACTAGAATATGGTGGTAGAGAGAATTGAAACTTAAAAGGACGCGAGCGCTACTCTCTTCATACCAGACAATATTAATTCACGTAAAACGAGATAATATAAAGCCTGTAGTAGCCTATATGACAAGTGGTTAAGAGAAAAAAAGTCCCTCCGAATTCGTCGTAAAATTCAAATCTGTCGCATGTCTGTCACACACAAAATGAGGTCAAGAATTTGCTGACTTACACGAATTTACTTACACGAATCCTCTACTGACGTTGCGTGGATGTTGATATCACACGAACCACTGGATGGATCAGGCCCATTTTAATGTCTGTATTAAGCTAGTGATACAGAGGTTAAGATGATACCAAAATCAACACGATCCATAGTGTTCCTTTCATAGTCCGCTACGGAGATGGACTGGGTCCCGATATGTCTGGTCGCCGAAGTGGAGTCAGTGTAACAGTCTAGTCGTTGTGATGACGTATTAAGATGGCCGGTCAATACATTAGAGGTGTATTCTCGTAGAAGCCACGTCTCTATTTTTAGATTGGGTTTACCGGTCTCTTCCTACCCGAAGTCTCTTCTGTCTCTGCTACACCGACCAAGCTACAGACGCCAGGGCATTGTTTTGTTTCAATCATTGCGCAATCGACTCTATTCAATGTGCTGTGTGAGCCTCACATGGCTCGTCACACATCCCGTGATGCATATGTATATATACCGTCAAATCTATTTTAATAATATGGTTACAGATGCCCTTCCGTGATAACGTTTCTAACTTCCGGGGATCTTGAAAGTTTATTCACGTGATGTTATTGTATTGCGTTACTTTAATCCAGATAACATTTATATCTGATCTAATAGCGCACTGCACGTTATCGTTGTGCGACTCATGTAAGTATATATGGTCGTGGTAATAAATCTCATGTTTTCAATATAATGTGTATTCTATAGCCAGGAAATCTGTATGTAATTAGGCTGTTATACGTTATGCTACAGGATGTAATTAGGCTGTTATACCACAGGCCTTTGAATTTTCGTCCATCCATCCCTCTACCACATATCCCTCCTACTATATATAATATACACAAGGTATGAAACCTTCATCTGTGGGCACCATTGTCAGAAAGCTGATTGGTTGGTTTGTAGTGGTTTGTAGTCAGAAACGTGATGTCAGCGGATTTTGACAACAAACAAACCAATCAGCTTCCTGACAATGGTGCCCACAGATGAAGGTTTCACACCTTGTGTATATTTATATATAAAGTAGGGGGAATATGTGGTAGAGGGATGGATGGACGAAAATTCAAAGGCCTGTGGTTATACGTTATGCTACAGGCATATTGTCTCAATATGTCGATGGGGATTTGTAGGGTTTGTAGGCTAATATTTCATTATATCGAGACCACAATATATACACTTGAAAGATCAAATAAATATAGAGCATAAAGCATCTATTGGTTAAATTCAAAGCTTGATTTAGCTGTTGATTGTGGTCATCTATGAAATAGTGTGGCCGTACGGTAATTCAGCAAAACCGCTAGCACAATGAGTTCCAATTGGCACCCAGTACTGTGAATATGGCAATGTTTTCTGGGTTGACGTATTCTCTGGCATTCGAAGAACGTGTACGCTGCTGTTGGGTGCTCCTAACATAGAGTGGAACTGTGCTGCGCAGTTTGTAAATTGTGGAGTTTGAAATTCACCTTTCTAGCTTAGCCATCTATCATCTGACGTCATATGACGTCATAATCAGCCAAGTGGTGTGTATGATGACGTCATAATCATTACGTCATAAATGATTCTATTTGGCCGGTCTTTAACTCTTAATAGTCCGACACGTTGTACGAATTGTATGTCTCTACTATTTAATAAACATGCTGTTGAATATTTTAAAACTAATTTGATTGGACGCTGTAGTTAAATTAGTTTCAAAATATTTAACAGCTTACCTGTATAGTTTTCTGGGAATTGATAGTTAGGGAGTTCAGAGATAGATCGGTCCCATCACGAACGAGGTGTGGGTGGAGCTTAGATAGAGATGGGCGAGGCATAGCTAAAAATGGAAAGGTTCATTAGGCTGTGTGATCAACACTGATTCATGATGGCTCTCCAGTTCTTGCGATGACAAGTATGGAGTTGGTTCAAGAGGGCCATTGGAGCTGGTCAACTATCGCAGAAGCTCATTATTAAGACACACGTAACATCGCATAGGTGCATCTGGACTTACGTGAGAATTTTAGAGCTGGGAATCCACACCATCAAGAAGGACTGGAAAATAAGCTTTCCTGTTAAACAACGATTTTCAATCTCGGCCGAACTGCAGATGGGACGCATGGGCGAGCACATGTATCTGCTCGTCATCCATGCTTCTCCTCGGCCCAGGCTTCATCATTCGTATCCTTTGTGTCGGACAGGTATAGGTGTGCGAACTCGGTTTTGGTTTCATTCGTGAGGAGTTTGTGTCTTTGAGCTGTTTCGCAGCTATTGGAAGAAGTTCATCAAATGCACGTGACATGACGATATATACCCATCCTGTAGAAATCGGTGCTCTGATAGAACCACCGATCCCAGCGTATATCTTGCCTAAACGATGTCGGCGCAGATGCGTCCTCTTTTAACGCCGCTCTCAATATCCAGTAAAACCGTCAATCTCTGAAACGAGATATCATAACAGCGGACATAACTTGTCAGATGCCGTTGAAGAGCATGGTTGGAAAATGTTGGAATGGGGTCCAGGTGGTTTCTTGGGTGTGGGCAGGACTACGGGTATTCCTTCTCCGGCAGTATCTATAGGGAGGTGCTGTTAAAAGACCGAGTTGATGATGTGTGCACGGGTTTCTGAGATGTATAACGTGCATTCTTGAGGAGTTCGTTGTTCGTTCATATATAAAATTATACTTTTGATTTAATGGAACTTTCCGGTGTTAGCTATGCCCCGCCCATCTCAATCTAAGCTCCACCCACACCACGTCCGTGTTGGGATCGATCGATCTCTGAACTCCCTGACTCCAGAAAACTGTATATTTAAGCGGTTGAATATTGAAACTAATTTAACTGGGTGCTGTTGCTGCCTATGGCATGTTTATTAAATAGCAAATACATATAATTCGTACGTGTCGGACTATTAAGCGTTAAGACGGACTATTTGGAATCACTCATGATGTCATGATTATGACGTCAGCATACACGTCACATAGTTAATTATGATGATCCATGGATAAACTTGGAAAGGTCAGTTACGAAGATACCCCTGATGAACAAAACAAGTTGACAAACAGTAAGTTAAAAGTTCCACAAATCCCCACCATGAAGATATATATATTTGGTGGAACATGTTTTTGTGGGTCTTCATGGTGGAAATTTGTGGGACTTTTAACTTACAGTATGCATATATATATATATATATATATATATATATATATATATATATATATATATATATATATATATATATATATATATATATATATATATATATATATATATATATATATATACATATATATATATACACCTGTGCAAAAGTTAAGCACCAGCAAAAACAACAGAACGTAGAAACATGATGGTACAACTAGGCTGCCATACTTTTTGTCCCCGCGTTAGCTGACATAATTCCAAGTACGAAATGCACATGCATGCATGCATGACTTCACGCCGCGTGGCGGGAAAAGCACACGTGTTCAGTTATGTAAAAGTCCAGTTTGAGGTGTAGAACATTACATACAGATTTAGGCGACAAGATTAGGAATTTTGTGTTCATGACCGTGGTTTATTTGTACAGAGAGGATTAGCTCTTGATTGTGAACCGCTATGGCAAGACGAAGGTTAAGTGATCGTGTGAAATGGCAAATCATAGGCATGCATACCACTGGTATGTCATGCAGAGAGATTGGCAGACAGCTGAACATTAACCATACTGTAATCAGTCGTTTGATTGCAAAACATGGGCAAACTAACGAGGTGAAGGACAGGCCTAGCTCTGGAAGACCGAAGAAGACTACTGCCCGTGATGATCGAGCCCTAGTACGCCTTGTTAGGAGATCTCCATTCACCAACAGCAGAGTGCTCAGCCAGTAATGGGAAACGCGCAATAGAGTGTCAATGTCTACCGTCAAAAGGAGACTGTATGCTGCTGGCATGAAAGCTAGAAGACCTGTCAGACGTCCTCTCCTCACTGCACACCACAAAGAGGGGCGTCTGAGGTGGTGCAACGAAAGAAGACACTGGAACATGAGATCCTGGAGACGGGTACACTGGTCCGATGAAAGTCGGTTCCTGCTTCATGCCACAGATGGTCGAACTCGTGTATGGAGGTCCAGACGCACGGCGTACGACCAACGTAACATCATGGAAGAAGTTCCATTTGGTGGAGGTTCCGTTATGATATGGGGGTGCATCTCATTTGATTGTAAGCTGGATCTGTTGACTGTACCTGGAACACTAAATGGACAAAGATATCAAGATTCCATACTGGATAGAGTTGTGGTCCCTCATTTTGTAAATCATGCACCTGGAACCCACCCTATATTCATGGATGACAACGCCCGACCACATCGTGCTAGAGCTGTGCATGAATACCTCCGCCAGAATGCCATCGAAACCCTACCATGGCCAGCAAGGAGCCCTGACATGAACCCTATTGAGCATATCTGGGACATTCTGGGAAACATGGTGAGAAGGAGGGATCCTCCTGTGCAGAACCTACATGAATTAACAGACGCACTCCATCTTGAATGGCAACGAATACCACAATGGCGTATCAGTCGGTTGGTGACAAGCATGAGACGTCGTGTCCAGGCCGTCATCCAGGCACAAGGTGGATATACCCGGTATTAATAATGACAGTCTCAAACTCGTGCACAGATGTTAAACTTCGTTTTCAGACACCATTAATGACACTCTAGCCACGTGTGTCAACTGTAGGGCAATAGTTGTCAGTTGTGTCAACGTAACCATATTCAGGCCTCCTTTTCAAGTTCAAACAAAAACATACAGTGTTTCCCCACCATCATAATCAGCATTCCTCTAGTTGCATTATTACCTCTTGCACTAAGATGGATGGGTACATAAATGTTTATGCTATTGCTTTCTTCATAGCACATGAATATACCTCGCATGTGCGTAAAAATAGGGTGGTGCTTAACTTTTGCACAGGTGTATTTATATATATATATATATATATATATATATATATATATATATATATATATATATATATATATATATATATATATATATATATATTACTGATCTCTTGCGTTCGTTCTTTCGTTCAGTTAACTTAATTGGCCGCTCACACCTGCCTAATGAGCTGTTGTTGGTGTGTAATGTAATCCTTATATAGTACGGAATGTGTGCAGCAGTTATTGTAACCGCTCAAGGATTGTTTTTACAAATCTGGTTGAGCGGCATTTAATAAATATAGATATTGTTGTTGTCTGGTGTTTGGATAAACGTGAAGTGTATAGCCAGCCTATTTTGCTTTGACTATAGGGACCACGTACGCGTGTTACGATTATTGTTCTGTGGCATATTTTTCTACAAGCAAGGCTCACTTCGCACCCACCCAAAACAAACGTTTAAAGAAGCAAATATTTCATACGCTAACTGTAAACAAGCTTTTTGACCTATCAGAGCTAAGTACATAGATAGATATAATATGGAAAACATCCAGCAGTGGTTCACTCTAAGTTTAGATTTTATCTAATGTGTAACCAGAGCGATGGGCTGAAAATATAAAAACTTTTTTTATTATGATATAGAAAAACTGTAGATACATACTGGGCCGGTACTGGGCTAATAACGGCCTATATTGTTCCGAAATTCGCCCAGTATCGGCCCAGTAACGTGAGTTATCATCGCATTGTCGCAGAGAATGGAATTTACAGTCGTCAATGATCGTAGACCCGTCACAGATGTCTAGAGAAACAAATTGATAACACGCCTTTCCAGTTGCGAGCTTACTCCAGCATTCGCTCGTTCGAAACGCATTACTGAAGCTCTAGCGCTATGGAAATCTAAGTTATCCCAACATTGGTGCCCAGACAAAGCACGATCTACAGTGAATCACTAAGATAGTCCAATATGGTTAATCCTCAAATCATCTGAATGCATGATTAACGTAATGTAAAGCGACAAGTGCTCTGAATGCGTCCATGAAGTGCAAATCTTTACTATGGAGGGCTGGGATTTAGGGTTACGCTCTTTGTTTCGTAAAATATCCCGATTTACTGGTTTGACCATTGGCTAAATCTGTCATCATCTTCAGCCCGCACGTGATGGTGATTATATCCTGTAACTACGAATGCGCGAGGAGAAACCAAACAAATAAACACGGCGGAGTGGGTACAGATGCAATCCGAGCTTCCAGTCAGCAGCTGCAATAAGCGTTTTGTTTGTTTGATACACGCAGTCAGTACGAATCTCTAGTTTGTGTCCACTCAAACTTGGGATTCTGCTGACCAATGCAATGCTAGCCATCCTTATTTATATACATATGCCGCCCAACGTAAATTTAGAGCACACTGCCGCTTTGATACAGCTGTGTACTGGTATGATTTCCGTGGCAAATATCTTAGCTATTTTGTTGCCTTTGACTTGTGTATATTTGTTATGACAGCCGCTAGCATTCTTGGCTTTCCGCTAGAAACGCTTAGAAATCAGGGATCACTCGTAATGGACGTATCACCCAGCACCTCGCTTATCTAGACAGCAGTGGCCATTCGTCCATTCTCACACCGCTGGCAGCATTGCGATGTCTATCTGTTTTCAACCCGACACATCAGTCAAACAAGCAATGCATGATATTTCTTCAACAAAGATTCGCTGTTAATCGTAGGATCGCTAACTAGTCAAATGTATCAGAACAGTCATTATCTAAAAATACTTGTAGATGAAGTGACGAATATGCATTGGGCATGATGAGGTCACGTTCCCATGTTCTGTCAAGCCTTGCGGCTCCAATAGTCTAGTATCAGTGTAATCAGTCAGCATGGGCTAATATAGAGCAATCCATTGCTACCTATGCAGAGACAGATTAACCATATTTGGAGTCCAGTGCTAATTAGTTGTGAGGCCCCTTATAGGGTGGGTCAGGGAGGAAACTACTACTACTACTACTACTACTACTACTACTACTGCTGCTGCTGCTGCTGCTGCTGCTACTACTACTGCCATAAAATTACCAGGTTCGAACCCCACTCGGGTCGAAAAAAATTGAAAAAGGTAAAATTACATTCCAGATGATGAATGAGCTAGCTCCTAGTGCCAATGCGTCGTCAAAGAAAGGGTTCATGTAACTAATGCTTGACAATAATAAAAACTACACACTTGCGAGTGCCTAATGAGCTAGCAGGAGGGATCTCAGAAAAATGTAAAAGCTAGATATGTGCTATGAACACCATCAAAATTCCAGGTAATTCGTGTGGTTGTGAGACAGGTGGTTGAAAGCCAGTCCGGTGAAAGAGGATTTTTCCTCTGGATGGTGGTCTGGTGGTAGAGCACTTGCCTCCCAATTGCTAGGCGAAAGTTGCCGTAGAATTACCAGGTTCGAAACCCACTTGGGTCGAAAAAATTTTGAAAAAGGTAAAATTACATTCCAGATGATGAATGAGCTAGCTCCTAGTGCCAGTGCGTCGTCAAAGAAAGGGTTCATAGAACTAATGCTTGACAATAATAAAGACTACTACCAGTGGCGGATTCAAGGGGTGGATCCCCCCCCCACCCCCACCCCACCCCCTCTGTTACTCCTACTACTACTACTACTACTACTACTACTACTACTACTACTACTACTACTACTACTACTACTAAATATAATCAATTCGTTAAGTATGTGTGAATATCATGTTGAATATTTTGAAACTAATTTGACTGAAATTGGTTTCAAGATATCCAATAGTTTACGTACTTCATGATTGCAAAAGTGAGATACCGGCATTTCAGTTTCAAATGGATAAAATTCGATATTTCTTTCCTTATACCTCGGGCCCCTCGGCGTGGTAGCCCCGTTAGCCCCTTTATCCTAGCATCATCCACACTGCTATTAAGGTGCTTTCATAAAAAAGCATCAGATTTATATTCGTCCTGTATACATGATAATATACTGTTAGTTTAAAATCGCATCTCGCACATGTAGCCTGATAACATGGTCATGTGCTCCATTCAGTCATGTGGATCGCCGGAAATTAGTCCGTATTGACCGCCATTTATGATAAGATCAACACACCTGATTACCGATCCAGCTTTTCACTTCCCCATGAAGCAGACCCGGAAGAAGTGCACGTGGCTCCGTGTTCAGCGGTTCTGCCCGGACTTAATTGAGGCCCATTGTTTGAAGATCATTGTCAATAAGCAAAGCCCATGTGTTTAGAAGACGGTCACGCGGTGGTTACATGGCAGCTGTTTTATCGCGAACAATATTTCACATTGACAATATTTTTCACTGATAATAGATGAATAGAGAAATGCGTGGTAGTGTTTTATCCCTATACAAGTAGGCCCACATTACGATGCGTCAATCAATAGTATCACATACATCTTCTTCATTACCGTGGGCCATTCAGTATTGCATTGACCATGGGCATTAGCATGCGTCAATGAAAATCACATACAACCTGTGCATTACCACGCGTCAATCAATATTACGTACATAGTCATGCGTCAATTAATATTACATCGTCGGCCACACCCCCTAATAACACAAAATCAGAAGACATGGCTGGTCCTTAACGCCATAGAAAAATGTAAAGACAGGATGCAGCCTAAAATCCAAGATAATATTATAACATAATATTATAAATGTTATATGTCAAGGGTCCACTGCATCATAGGCCTTGCCTTTGGTGGATGCCTGTATTAAATTGTTAAATTATTTACCTATATGGAAATAAAGAATCCTGAATCTTGAAGATGGTCGTCATCGGTCATTGGCAAACTGTGTCGGCTCTTAACTCGGGTACCGTTTGTCATAAAATCTATTATGATACATATGTTTTCCAGTTAATTTGAGGGCGCTGAGCTCATGCCATCGACTTCCTTTTTAGAATACATTTAGGTTGATTCCCTGAAATAATACACAGCGTTGACATTTTGATAAAACGTATGAAAACATAGGCTAATTTAGAGGGATTTTGATAAAATTTTTGAGAATATAATTGGCGTAGCATGTCTATTATAGGCTATGATGGTAGGCTTGCTCCAAACTAACCTTAGAAATGACCGTCTCATGCTGAACTTAGCTGCAACCTAGTCGCGACAAATATTTCCAAGATCTATCATTTCTATTTTTGGTTTCACATTCACCGGAAATGAGTGTTTCTAAAACACGTCTGTCAATGTGTAAACACGTGATAGGCGCTTACGTTTCATACGTCAATCAGATGAAAACTATAAACCAACTAAGAATCCTTCATCATTTGTGAAATGGATAAATAATCCTGAAAAACAAACAAGATGCTGCAAAACTCGATGATCGCAAGAAATTAGATGAGTTGTCTGACTTTGTAGTTGTAAATAACATTGGTGGCGGTGTTTAGGAAATTATAGACGCCCTGGGGAAGTGCTGTGACATCATTCACGACAGTGGATTTCGTTATGGCAACAGCAACCTCTCCCAAGCCACCACTGACTACGATTGATCGGTTGCCACATTCTGAGTTAAGAATTCAGTATAGAATTTTGCCAATGTTGATTTGTTCTCATTTCTGCTGAGAAATAACTTACAGTTTCTGGGAGTAGTAGTATCTGGAAGTACATGGACAACATTTCCTTGTTTTCCTCCACTCCTCTTCTGTCTAGTGTGGGCTTTAATGCTATTCTCTAGGTAGCGGTCAAACACAACATGAATTTTAGTCGCTTGCCTGCCTATACAGAGGGAATATTCCATGAATGCCATAGCCATCTCTTTAAAACAAATACTCTCTGGTTTTTGGATTGGCAACATTTGAATAGCCGCATGACCATCTATGATAAGTACGTCTGCATTTGTTACAGTAGTAAACATTTCTTCAGGGAGTAAGTCTTCCAGCTTATACACAAATTAGGCTTTTATTCCAAAGTACATTATCTCATCTTCGGTAAACATGCTTAATGGTACAGGTGAATTTTCGTACGCCATCACCCTCTCCAGTGGCACTTGCTTCTCTGTGTTTATTGCCAATAGTCTAAGATACATAACTTCAGCGTTCATCTTAACACTGCGTTTGCCAATCCTAATTGTCTTTGTTATTTTACTCATCGTTTTTACACCGGGACCTGACATTGTGTCATAGAAACTCTTGAGTGATGCTGACTGATCTGCAGGTAGGACAAGCCGCTCATTTACGAAATTTTTCAGGCAAATCATCACCTTTATCCAAAGTACCAACAAGGCTTACCTAAACATCTGCAGTTGCCACAACTCCGGTTGCAAAATTTACAAGCTGTGATGGTGGATTGTGATGGCAGAATGTGTCCAAATATATTTTTCCCAAGCTTTATTTCTGCATTAGAAATAGTGCGTGGAAGATCACAATCTGTAACGAATATTTGGCCTCTGCAGAATGTGTCTGAAAATTTACTGAATATTGAGCTGTTATTGGCCGACCTAAAAACCAGCAGGCAAGAGCAGCACCTTTCAACGTCAAGCCAATGATTCCACATGTTCCCTTCAGGGGCGTATTCTCTGTTGTTTCCAGGGCGTAGTCCGGCTAGACCATGTTAAATCTACCATGGGATAGCTTAGTGACAAATTGTTTTTCATTTTCAAGATTCTTTTCATCATGAGCAGTAAAGGTGGCATGTACTTAGCATAAAGACTTCTGTTTGAAGCGAACAGCAATGGGATGAACTCCGCTTTTGCTGACTGACAAACCTGACAATTTCCATTTCGCGAAGCCGCCAAGAACATCTTGAATGGTATTAAAATTTTCTGAAGATAATCATTCCAGAGTTTAAATGTTGGAGAACATTCATCACAGAATCTCTTGATCAAGGGCGGCAACGTCATTTCAATCTCACTTCTCAGGTCATTAATAATAGCTGTTGGTGGTAAACTTTCAGCATTTGCAAACCAAACCTGTAAATGACGTAGACCTTCAAAAAACATCTGCAGGAAAATCATGGCATGATGTTTTACACCAGATGCTGAAGTTCTTGAGAAACAGGCAATGTAAAACTTCATCAACAAGTTTAAAAGCAGAGTTCACGTGCAAAGGCTTTTCCAGCCTACCTCCCCCGCACACACCCCACCCCACTGAAACCCCCGAATACGGCGATTGATTTCAAGTTAATTTGGTTATTGTTATGATATTATAAATCTTGACATTTACTAAACATGCATAAATACACGCACCTTGCGAGAAAGACAATGTCGGAGCTTATTGATTCATGATCTAATATACGCCCCACCCATTCAGAAACTAGGACATTACTTGATTTGTAATTATTTTCAAGCTTGTCATCCGTTATTTCCTTATTCTACACACTCTAGTGGTTATTTTGATATATGGTAGTATTTATTAATATTTTGGCATGGGTAGCTCGCTAACTAACCGACTTTTTAGGCCCTTGCTGCAGTACTATCAATGAACCTTTCCACTAACATCCATCATATGACATCATAATCAACTACGTGACGTATAGAATGATATGGCAGTCAATGACGTCATGAATGACATGGATAAGTACGTAACGAACGCATAATAAAAGACGGACTATGCGTTGTTACAAAATATTCAACAAAACTGCATAGCTTTCAGGAAATTGATAGCCAGGGCATTCGGGATCGATCAATCCCAAAACGGCGAAGTGTGGGTGAAGCTTAGATAGAGGTGGGCGGGGCATAGCTAAAACTGGAAAGGTGAATTGATTCGCACATAGCATATTGGAAATGAGGGCCATGAACGCAACATTTTGAGTGGCCATTTGCTAGTCTATGATGATTGTGTTGAAAGTTATGCCCATGTTTCGTTACCCATACCCGAGCTTTGGAAAACGCCAGAGGTCTCAGTACTGTACCAAATATATTTTCATCAGTGCTGAGCCCTGTAACCGAAAGTTAAGCTAAAATAAAATCTCCGGGTTGCCCTTAGGTCACCTCCATCTTGGTCTACATGGAATCGGAGAATTCGCGCCTATCCCCTTGGAAATAGATTTTTTGTGAGGTATGTTTTCTACTTCATCATACGCATAAACTACCCGTTATAATTCTTCTTTTGTCACGCGTCTGCAAATATTCTTTTAGTATGCGTGTTCCAGTCACCTGTTCCGAGTTCTCATCTCTCGTGGCTGATGGACAAGCAGACGACGCTTGTAATTCCCGCTCGCGTGCGAGTCACCTGCTCTTAACATTATAATTGACACATTAATACAAATTGCGGAGCAAATATTCAGATCGTGCCCAGTCAGACCAATCAGCATAATGCCAAACTGGCACGTTATATCACAAACACACAGTGGATTAGGTGACAAATAAAATTGGCATTTGAATGAAGCCCTATTATCCACGCGATTACCAAAGTACCGTCACGGCATGTATCAAATATACATTGTTAGCTATTGTCTGTGATTCAGTTCTGGCGCATGATCTCACGAAGATAACCACTCCACTCTCTAGCGCGCGTGCCAAGAAGACCTGGCAGTTTCTATTATAATGGTCAAACACTTTGATTCACCATTGAAACGGCACGACGGCCGGTCACGACCCTGAGGGTAAAAAGGGTGATATGAAGTTAAGTTCAATCCGCGGTAAACGTATCTAGATCAAGTTCCCTAGGCCTACACACGAAATATAAACACAAATCTACATTTAAAGGTATATTGCCATAGTGTCATTTTAAAGGTGCATGTTAAAAATACCAGACGCCAGTGTCTCGGGCGCGTCAGGCGTATAGGTGTCAGGTGGTATTCTGGATAATGTACGCGACGACGACACGGTGTGACCGGTGTCCAGTTTTAATAGTGGTGCTGAAACTTGAAAGAAAACTGTTGCTGGCTGGCAAAATTTAGAACTTTTTGTCACTATCGCACATTATTCAAATTGTATGACAGCTATAAATAAATGAAATTGTAACATATTAAATAGTATTTATATGGTGATATGAATGTGATAGCAAGGTTACTAACTAAAAGATTAGATTATTAGTATCCGCAAGACCATGCAGCCGTGAAGTTGTGACCAAAGGACGACATGTATAAACTTAGTTAAAACTCTCTATACCGTGACATTTGCTTTAGCGCCATAAAAGAGTGGTTCTGTAAAACAATGGTAGATTGAATGTATTATGGGTCCACATGTCTTTAACAACCACTTCTTGATGGGAAAAGGCGTGTCCGCTATAGACAAGATTGATATTGACAATTGACAAATTGAAATATTATCCATTTTGCCAGGGGAGATGCGTTTTCTATATCAGTCAGTGCACATGGTAATCGAATGCATGTGGTTAAGGAACACTCTAGTGGGAGAGGAATCGACCCAGTTTGAATTGACTCATCTTCCGTGGCATAATTGATGCAGCTTCAATGTTAATTATGTTTAATTCACGTAAGAGGCCGGTACGTTCGTCGTACATGATGCCGTCTGTGGATTCTACGAGGCACAACGAGTAGGATCCAGCTGAATGCGATGCACCAAGATGCATATGTTTTCTATCCCTTGTCCAACGATCTACTATTCTGGCGGAGAAGTGGTGTATATGCCACACATATCAGAGAACCGAACGAGTTAAGAGGAATATCTCTGAAGAGCTATACCATTTAGCCTTTTTACAAGGCCAGGTCGCCATCTCGTCCGTTCCCTGATCTAAAGTGTCAAGGCAACAACTATAATAAAGTAATAGACAATAATATCCGTAGCCAGTCATCGGGTAAACAGCCGCTGGTTACAGTCAGGGGCGGATCCAGGAGGTCATTTGCCTGGGGCGGGGAGGGGGGGGGGAACACACCTAAAACTTCAAGGGAATTAACTCGTGAAAATGGGCTCACTCCGCCACCAGCAAGTAAGTAAGAAAGAAATTTACAGCCCTACCCGGGGGTGGGTGCGTACTTTCCCCCGAGTGCCCCCCACCCCACCCCCTGGATCCGTCACTGGAGGTTGCATCCTCGCCACTACATCAGTATTCCCGAAGCCTTAACTGTGTGTCAATAATCTAAATTCATTCTAGCAGCATATATACAAGGCAGTTGCTATAACGCTAAGGGCATGCAATGTATAAACTGTTCGAACACTGAAAGGGAATTTCCTGGTTCTATTTCTGTATGTGTACTATTCTAACTGTACCAAGGGCACTTGCCCGATTACCGAAGTCGGCTTCTAATACATAATATAAGTTTTCAGCTCATGCCATATGACTATAAAAAAATCTCCATGTTCTCGGTTCCAAAACCTCGGTTCTGCAACACTACCAGGCCAGATTCAAATTGTCATGTTAGAAATAACTGCCTATTTTTGACACTTCGATATATCTCACAACTTAGTTAGAGATAAATGGTCTGAGAGTGCCAATGCTGGTACAAGTGTAGTGTGGATCGACCATTCAGGTACAAACTGGCCCAGTTTATCTGGGTACGAGACGGCCGGATGCGGGACGTTCTAAGCTCGCCCCCCCCCCCCCCGGGTAGGATGATAAGCGTAATAAAGCCATATAGGAGAGGCTCAGAATAACAGGCCCACTGCGCATGCGCGGCCATAAGAAATAGCCTACATACGCGCATTAGCATGTGGAGAGAAGGGCATCTTGTGAATATTCGGGGTCTGTGTCCGTAATTTCTTGAACGCAGGCCATCCTCGCTTTTCTTGGTAAAATCATTACCGGAATCGAACGAGGATTCTAAAACTTTTTACAGAATTAAAATCGATTCAGAAATGGCTGAGATATCGGAGATTAATCATCCAATATTTTGAGCTTCCATCTGAAATAATAATGTCATAGCGAACACGCTTGGTAGGCTGAAGGCCAGCAGATCGCCTACAGAGTTATGACGCCTTCGCGGAGTGGTTGAAACGTCCAGTTGCGGCGTCACCAATTAGTATACACGCGTTCATCGAGACGTGACCTAGATTACCGCGGGCGCCGCCATTGGCTAATGACGTAATAGCCCGCCATTACACAAGTGAAAAACGCTTAAGACGCGTACATAGCGTTATCGTTATTATAAGCATAAGAACCTGTAGAGATCTGAAACTCGGGGACAATGGATATCGACGTAAACTACAGAAAAAGTGGCGGAAATTCATGTGCGGTGCACAAATAATAGCAGAAAACTAAATATATTTAAGAAGGGCTTGAGCGTTTTTAACCCCATAAAAATTCCACGTTATGCCATCAGATGAACCTATTAGTAGACAAGGCTTACCAAAACAGGTATATGTGTGTTCAGGACATTTTTTGGATGACAAACCATCCGAGAGAAACCAATATCCGAAATTAAAATTAGGTTACGATAAATGTGTCACACCAGGTTGACGTAAGGTGGTAAGGAAAAACATTAAATGTCTAAAGAAACTCAGCATTTCAGACTGTTCCGTGGCCACTAATAGCAGCGATGAAATAAACTGTGATGATATAACTGATTTGTCAGAGACGGACTCTATCATGGTGTTGTAGATACTAATAAGGCCGACATAAAAGAAACAATGAATCCATCCAGTATGTTGACATATGTACACAATGTCAGGAATCTGACTTTTGTACAAATGACCATGTCTACGGAAAACCATGGGCAGATTGTAAAAGTACATCTAGCTTCCCAGGGAAGCAATTAGAGCATGTTGTCCTGAACCATTTCGAGAGAACTATCTAAGCACAACCTGTATTATTGATTGTGCAGAAACATTCATTCAGAGACCGACAAACTTAAGAAACAGAAGTCAGACATTCGGCAATTATAAAGCCACACAATACACCAGAGTATCTTGTGGGGATCTCACCCCACCTGGAAAACAGCTGATTTCAAGCTTAACATACCAGCTTTCATTAAAGATAAACTCCAGCTTAGTAGAGAAGATGTCACTACAACTCGATGAATAGCATGAATTCACGTCTCTCTCTCTCTCTCTCTCTCTCTCTCTCTCTCTCTCTCTCTCTCTCTCTCTCTCGGAGAGAGAGAGAGAGAGGGGGGGAGGGGGTTGAGGGAGGGAGAGAGAGAGGAGGGGAGAGGGAGGGAGGGATGGAGAGAGAGAGAGAGGGCGGGAGAGAGAGGGAGGGAGCGAGAGAGGGAGGGATGGGGAGAGAGAGGGTATGTGGGGGGGGGGAGGGAGGCAGGGAGTTGAGGTGGGAGAGGGAGGGAGGGAGGGGCTTGGGGTGTGAGGGAGGGAGGGAGGGAAAGCAAGTAGGAAATTGGATGTGTTTAAAGTACTGAGTAGCACGGCACCAGTCACATCACTGACACATTTTGATGACATTCTCATCGTGTGCTCGGCACTTATAAATCTTAAGGCTGATCTAATACGTGATGTGCTTGCTGATTGACTATAGGTACGGATAAAATAACTATGGGCGGGTGTACGAATCATGTATGAAACTACGCCCCCTCCACCCACCTCAACCCCCACCCCCACCACACACTCTCCCACACTGGCTGGCCTGGCATTATATATATATATATATATATATATATATATATATATATATATATATATATATATATATATATATATATATATATATATATATATATATATATATATATATATATATATATATATATATATATATATATATATTGATATTCAGCAGCATTGATGTTGTAACAGTCTCTACGCGCGCCATACAGTGAAGGCTAGTGGTGGCTATTGTATACAACGCGACGTGAGGCGCGATGCTACGCTTTGCTTCGTTTTCACGCGTATAATGGCGGCGTGGCTATAACTGACACCTAACGGTGGGAAGCGAAACTAAGAGGGATAACTGAAAAAACGTGTGTATAAAAGGAGCTCAAAATCCAAATCGACAGACGTTTGATGGTGTGTCGTCCAGAGCAGAAAGAGACGAAATAGTACCGCTTACTGTAAAATTCCTGGTAGTATATAACCTAAACCGTGCCACTCGGTTTGATGGTTTGTGGAGTTGTACAGGAGGGTATCGACAATATTAGGACAAGTAACCTTATTGTTTACTTTATTACATTAGAACCTAGTTGGCAGAATGATTTATCAATGAATGGCTTTCAGGCAGAATGTATAACTAATACAATGATCATGACACTCAGTTTTGAGTTCTCGTTTCTGGAGCACATGCACCGCACCACATTTTCCAGTTTTTATAAACTCCCGGGTGATATCACCGGGGGTAATATCTAAATCAAAAAGGTTTCCCCCAATACCAACACTTCTGAGGGACGTTCTCTGTGGTGCTGCCTTTTGGCCGGGATGTAAGATCCAAAACAATATATAGGACGGTGGTGTTTTCCGATATCTTGCCAGATCTGCCGTACCACATTGAAAAAGTCGTAGGACAAACTCATGTCTCGTGCTTTCTATTAACGTTTTGACTGCAGTCCCGATAATGACATTGCTTTATGTACCGCACGAGCTATGCAGTGAATATCGTTTTGTGCTCCGCAAAGATGTTCATGCATCAAATCAGCTTTTCACTGTAGCCCTTCAGTAATACAAGGTTGCATCCTCAAATCTGCATTAGTACGGAAATCTCTCATGGCCGCATAATTCTCAGAATGTGTTCGTACGTGACTATCTACTAGCCATCAACATGAGTTCTTCTTCACCATTCATGAGTATGAGCCGCATCAATTAGATCATCTGCGGATGTTCATGAAGCCGCGACTTCAGTATCGTGCCATCTCACGCCTCAATTATGTGGTGCTACAGTGATGTTAGGACAGTTTTGTGCCCATGACTAATAGGTACTACGTAACCATTATATTGTATCATTTTCAATAGGCACCGATTACATGTAGGTACCACAACGTCGTCTGAGACCTTATTTTTATAGTTTATCTATATTATTGTATATATTTATTTTCATGTATGTGCTGATGACTAACAGGCCCCACAAGGGCGTGTGACATTATATTTTTAATGTACTGTATTAGTTAGTAATATGGCAGTGGCCATCCAAGTTATCTTCTTGTTTAGTTGTTATTACGCTATATTTGGACCGCACTTCACTTAGGTTACACTATACAGCAACAACAAACACACCACCTTGTTTCTCCCCTAGAGCGACAATTCTTCACTAAGGTCGCTGTTCATGTTCGCATGTTCATGTTCTCACTAGCGAACATGGCATGCGGCCACTAAACCTACCTATGTTAGCTCGATAAGATAGGTTTAAAAGTAGCTAGGGACAACTACTCTGTAGAAGACATTTTGTGTAAAGCCTCTTTTCTGGGAGCTGCGCATTAGTTATACATCGCGCACTGGCAAGTTTGTATAAACTGACCACCTACCATAGGGCCTCCTAAATTCTTTATATAATGAGTAGTTGTCGCTTCCTATGCTCCTCAGGCCTCAGGGCCTAATAATTGTCTGGATTCCCTCCACCACGTTGGTTAGAACTGACTTTAGAAATTATTGGGGTTTCTGAGCGGTTAGAATCAAGGGTCGATGACTGCACGCACGCACGCACGCACGCACGCACGCACGCACGCACGCACGCACGCACGCACGCACGCACGCACGCACGCACGCACGCACGCACGCACGCACGCACGCACGCACGCACGCACGCACGCACGCACGCACGCACGCACGCACGCACGCACTGTATCTTCGGATGCTTAATAGTTTAGTCTTCATGCCAAAGTAGGAACCACTGCGAAAATATAATTGTGTTAGCCTGACCCGGCAGTGCATTCTTCGGGCGATTTTTTCTTAATCCTAAAGCAAATAAACGTTAGCTCCAGGGAGCGGATCTCACATGACCCACACTTGAAACGCTAGGTGGCGGATAAAGACACAGATCACTATCTAACTCTGAGGTGACTGGGTGCGGCCTTCCTTTCTTTCTCCACACCGTAAATAGATACATGCTTTCTAAAGATGCTTGTGTAATGTGACTTGTCCATATGTTGTTATTTTTGGTCATGCTGCGGTATGTGACGACAGTGTTTATTGATTCTGAAACTACCACCACACGACATGTTTGCATGCTGTTGGTCTGAGGGGGATGCTCCGTGGTGGTGTCCATAGCGGGCACCGAGCATTCTCGCCTGGCATATCTGTATGTTAAAGATAGGAAAAAACATATAGCCACTTGTGGCCTAAACTTGAACTTGTAGACCAAAAAACAAACAGTTAGGGTAGGTTCTAGCAAGAAGGCCCGCATAGATAAAGCGGTATCTACTAAATAAGTACCTTTAACTCACATAAGGTGACGGTGTTGAATTCTATGGAAATCATCCACCCCACCTTCACGTAAAACAGTGTACATCCCAATAACTTTTAATTACACTAGGTTGATTCATTTTCTCACTTTTAGCATTGTTTGAATAGGAGAGTGGCCGTTTTTCCCATCTCTCCTCCTCTGCTTCAGCGTTGTAGGCATTTTCCTGTGATGGAGACCGTGCGAGGCACTTTTCTCTCACAATCAAAAGGTTTAGCTGGCCTGAGATTAATTTAATTTATATTAAACCTGCTAAAGTAGTCGTGCTAGGAACCTCCCTTGCAGGGATACCTGACAGATTATATCGATCAGAGATCGGTGAGGTACCTCTGGCGAGTATCCAATCAAATAAACGGCATACGATCTTACATACTTTTAACCCCCATTAGTAGCAAACGAGTACCATTGTTCACACTAATACTTTAATATATGTCTCAGTTCTAAATTAATATTATAGACCGATGTACCTGTGATACTAACAGTCGGGATTATACGTTATGGTTTAACTTCCACGACGATGGTCGCATGGCCCAACTGGAACGTGAACATTCCACCGACTCTAGAAGTCGGTTTGTGTACAATCCAGAAAGATGCGAGTCCCAGTCCGTAACCCCGAGACCAGCTAACCAGCGTCCTCGGTCTGACGCACTGTGTACATGTGGTGCTGAGGAACACGAGGGATATTCGGGGCAGCGCGTACCCCCCCCCCCCCGGAGGCTACACAAGCATGCACATTACCTATACCAAGCATGGCTCCATTCCCTCATGAGTGATTGCAGTGTTTACTTCGACTATAAGCCATATCGTCTCCTACCTTGGCTTATAGGTAACATGCTATGGCACGTTTGGTTGTGTATATTAAGGAAAGAAATAGTAGAAGTGAATTCACACCCCGTGAGATGATACTGGTAAAGGTGGAGAAGGCATCAATTCGATTACCGAATTATTACTTATTTAATTGCCATCATGAGTTGATGTTTTCTAAAGAGCAGAATCATGAGATGTTAGCGAAATTGTGTATCTATATGCTATGAAGTTGTCCCGCAGGATCATGACATGGAACCCTGCAAGAATGGTCCTCCAATTCTGCTGTTCATTGGCACGGCGTCTCTGGATGTTGAGAAAGAGAGTACGGGTTACAGGTTCGAAGTAGGAGCA
The DNA here is from genome assembly GCA_034401795.1 of Chaetoderma sp. LZ-2023a. Classification (NCBI taxonomy): domain Eukaryota; kingdom Metazoa; phylum Mollusca; class Caudofoveata; order Chaetodermatida; family Chaetodermatidae; genus Chaetoderma; species Chaetoderma sp. LZ-2023a. The sequence goes on from CM067369.1 coordinate 34,903,843, forward strand.
TCCCGTACTGAACATTTTAAGGTACGGTAATTATGTGCACAGACACACACAGAGAGATCTGTGAAAACCTTTTTGGAATGAAATTGCCGGCTTTACGATGCCCGATGGAATTTGCCGTGCATAGGCTACCACTTTGACCAAGTACATACAGAAATTGAACATGTTGCAACCGGTTCAGGAATTGCAGGCCAGATGATATTGCGCAATGCTGCACTATATAACATCACTAATGACACATAATGTAGTTAGTTGATTGTGATAGATAGAGATAACCGAGTATCTACATGTTATGGTCGATCCGGCAACGATCTACGTTAACAGTAGCACGACGAGAAGAGCCCAGGCTCTGGTATCTTTCATATAACTCTATTATGTTAGCACCATGGTATGGGACAATCGGCACCTCATGTATAGTAACCGTCTGGAAAATTATTCATTACCGTTACCAAAACACTCAATGGATGCTGTCAGTCAAGTACATGACGTCATAATCAATTACGTCACGTATATCTCAAATTCATATGGCATCCTGTTAATAATTGTTTTAGGACTCAGTTAGTATCAGACCCCTGAATTAGCATATCACATGAGACTATATTAGTAGGCTTTCTCCTCGTGTAGTCATGATACTGTGCCCACAGCTTCACACACGCACGCCTCCTCGTGTAGTCACGATACTGTGCCCACTGCTTCACACACGCACGCCCGCTCGCCAGCTGACTCGCTCGCTCGCTCGCTCGCTCGCACGCACGCACGCTCGCTGTTTATGTTTATGTTTATAAATATCTTATGTCGCTACTGAGCTGTACCAATGATATTGCATGCTGGTCAGATTTCTGACCTATAGCGGAAAGTGAGAGCAGGATTTTATAACACAGTTACAGTAGAGACAACTAAAGTACATTCTAGTTAACATTGTAATTTGTTTCACTGAACATATTCCAAAGACTGGAAAGTCTCGATAACCGAGCCAGTTATTCCAGTGGTAAATTTTCAGAAATAGTCTGCTCTTGGTCTGCAAACAGACATTTTCTATGACACAATTAAACTGTTCTTGAACAAATTCTAGGGTTAAAGGGTTAATTGAGAGCGAGAGGTTATATCTCGCATGTCCTGTGCACATTATATAATTAGGTGACAATTACTAATGACGCTTGGATGAAATCATTACACTATACACAAGCTTAGCAAAGGTTTCCACGACAAGTATTCATATCGCGGGTATTTTGTTTGACACTGTCCGTCACCATTTTCTCGCGCTGGTTCAGATAAACAATCAAGTGTGCATGTGCAAGATTTATGAAATCAAAACTACTGAATTTCGCATGTATGCATGCGCATGTCAAGACAGAATCGTATATATTATTCTGTCTGTGTTCCAAATCTAAAACCTCGATCGAAACTGAATATGCCATCTGGTATTAGTGACTTGCTATTATTGGAAATGTGACTGAGCATGACGTAACTGCCTGGTGGAAAATGTACACGTGTCGTTTCTCAGGACATCATCATCTAGCGCAAGTGACTTAACAGCTACCAAGCCTTGTCACCCGACGGTCAGCGGAGTTGTCTTGGAGCTGTGTCGGCCAGACATATAGATACTAGGTTGCTTCGGGAAGGCGTTAACATAGCTATGCATAGGATATACTGTCCAACATTCTCACGAGAAAGATTGGCCAGCTGTGCTATGAATAGAAGGCAGAGTAAAGACTGCTTGTCACGCTGCGTGGGTCTATTTACAGACGTGTCCGGAAGAAACAGTTACCAAAGGCTTATTGTAGGTCCCCCATATCGTACAGTTCCGCGTGAATAACCAATGTTTTAAGGTCCCCCATTTACTCCAGAATACGTGACAATAACATTCTTAAAATTGTATTCTTAAGCCTTAAATTATGTACATATGATGATTTAATTCTGCATGGTTAAATTTCTAGTTGTCACGGTGGAATGAAATCATGATTTTGATAAGATTTATTTCGTTTCATGTACATAATTTAGGCCTCAAAAAGTATACAATTTTAACAACTTTATTGTCAAGTATTCTGTTGTGAAGTTGAGCCTTTTAACGCACTCCAACCTATTACAATCACTATGCTCAATGCAGATAATCAGTGTTCAACAATCATTGTTTTTGTTGTCAGTATTGATTATCACTAGAATTCATGAGTGGATGGCATACTCTGGTGCCTGACAACAATGGTCGCCACCAGCGCTATAGGAAATATAGTGTCCAGAGGTGCCGGCCGTCCACTACAAATATTCATTTACTATTTGTATTCCTTGAGGTCTTGAATCACCATCATACTTAGACTGAGTATCACGCGACAAACACTGAATCACGTGAATAGACTGACGATATATAGTTAATGTATCTGACGCGGAACTTGAACAATCATGTCACGCATTTGTTTGTTGAACTCATTGACACGTTCTCACTTCGAAAACATGAATTGCGGGATCCAGTTCTAGCTATGCCCCGCCCATTTCTAGCTACGCTCCGCCCACATTTTAGGCGTGTTGTAATCGATTTGAAACGTTGAAACCTGAATTCTCAGAATATAAATTTCAAGGCAACGATACAGGTAAGCTGTTGAATGGTTTGAAACTAATTTGACTGGTGTGTTGCTACCAATGGCCTATGGCAGCAACATCTCCGAGTCAAATTACTTTCAAAGTATTTAGCATAATGGTTATTAAACACAAGTGAAGGACATTTCGATTTTCGTGAAGGAGCTATACGTTATTATGACTGCGATGTCAGCTAACTAGTAACGTCATTGATTATCACGTCAGATGAGCATGTGTCAGATCGGATCCCTCAATTCAGACCACCATACACTTCTGCTTTCCATGGACACATATACCCTCAACACTTTCATGGCGAAGACGGACGAAAACTGCCTCTGCAGTACTCTTGAGAAATGTCCATTTGCAGGACAAGAGACTATTTCTTTTTTAATTTACCACTGACATGGTTTGCTCAATAATCGAGCAAGTCTATCAGTTGTAAATTTTCAAAAATAGTATTTTCTTGGCCTACAAATGGATTATCAATAAGCAGCAATTTGGATTTTCCTGACCAAATATAGCCAGCAAATGGTTAATGCAGTTCAACCGACATAGCACATCCCGGTGTAACAGAAAAGATTGCGTAACAGGAGTGATTGCTTGCCAGTCCTTATGGAAGATGTGGATTCGTGCCTCTAACATTCCCATGAAAGTCAAGATGCATCTATACGCTGCTACACGTTCCTCAATAATGATATAGAACTGTGACAGCTGGGACGCTCCAAATGACCTCTCAGCAAACACGTGCCAGCAACCATGGGTCATTGCTGGCCACAAATTGAAAGTAAAAATAGGTATGCCAGGATTTGGACTGAAGAGGGTCGCAATCAAGACTAGATACAGCAAGAGAACGTATATTTTAAATTAGTGGCACATCGGTACTTCGATCCCCTGTCCTGTCATTCATTTGTGAGACCCATCGCCATCAGCATCCATTGGGGTTCTGATGGAAATTATCAACAGATAGGTAAACATGCGTATGCTTTCGTTCTCTCGCGCCCATGTGCCCCTATTTAACTGTAGCTGTCAGCAATTAAGCTTCCGACAAAACAATGTATTCTATGTCTAGTTGTTTAAGTAGAATAACAATTTTGCATGATTGGAGTTGGCCTTTTTTGTTTGGCATGTAAAACGCGTCAGGCGGTTGAAGCGGATATATGCTGTAAAACAGACCGCTTCTTGTTATCACTAATTACGTCCACCTATTGAAGAAAACAGCACTAACCTGGCGGTCACAATTAAACTACGGACTCTATTGTTGCTTTAGATATTAGCTTCGGGCTATTACGGAATAAAAGATGGTAACGGATTCCATAGTTACCGCTTCTATTAATCCAGCTTTTCTGTCTTGCCAAGCCAAACCAAGTGTGGCGTCAACGGTGGTGATGGCGGGGTGGTAATGGTTCAATTTCATGGCGCAATGCCTCTAGAGAAAGAGATATGTGGTCCACTCTACACATTCTGCTTGCCAGTGAATGGGGAGCGAGTGGTCCCGTGAATAAATGGTAGTCGATTAGTTCCTTAGTCGCTGTAGTCGTTCAAAGTCTGTGATGAGTGGCATTAAAGATACAGAGTCCCAGCCATAATCATTACGCCATAATGATTCTATTAGGCCCGTCCTAAACTCTTAATAGTCCGACACGTTGTTAGAATTGTATGTCTCTTCTATTTAATAAACATACTGTTAAATATTTTGAAACTAATTTGACTGAGCTGCAACAGCGCCCTGTCAAATTAGGTACAAAATATCCAACAGCTTACCTGTATAGTTTTCTGGAAATTATTAGTCAGAGAGTTCAGGGATCGATCGATCCCAACACGAGCGAGGTGTGGGTGGAGCTTAGATTGAGGTGGGAAGGTCCATTGCCAGCCTGAGCTCCCGGAAATATGGCTTAATAAATAGAGCTATGATATCAACAACTTTGAGCCAGAATAGCTACATGATGTAGATATACATATGCATAGTATACTGGACTGAATGTGACATGATTTCTGTGTATTATGTTTGACCACTTCACAACTATCCAGCTTTGAATCTGTACCTGTCAATAATACACCTGCAGTTTGTGACTGACAAGTACGCGTGATATCGGCAAGTACATACCAAGTCTACAAAGTCGCATATGCTTTGTCCACTTGTCCGAATCCTAACACAAACATTGTTCAATTTAGTATGACCCAGTCACTCATGAAAAGACAGCTGCGAGCAAACAATTAATAATTCATATGCGTGTAGCTCCATTGTTAAACTTAATGTGAGTAATTACTTGTGATGGTATAATTAATCATTCACTACAAGCACAACACGGTGAAGGTCATATCATAGTTTATAATCAAACTTTGAAATTGGACCAGCGAAAAGAATTAAAGTGTTCGTGTATCAATAAATAATTCATACGCTTGTGATCTAAAAGGTATTATGCCTAATTATTTGTCTGTGTGTACTTTAACTAACTTGAAATGTTTGTAGACGTCATAGTCATTTGAATATATTATCTGCATAGACTGCAATGACTCAAATAAAGCGAAAATTTCGTCCATGCACACGATCATTTATCAGCTAACATTTGACTTCTTAGCTCTTACACATCTGCGTAGCTCTACACGGTATAGTTTATAATGAAATATTGTCACGCACGCACCCACGTACAAACTGGCGGAAAGTACATGGTTAAATAGGTAGTTTGGACGGTGAACTGTTCCCCTTGAGGTGAGATGAATATGTTGAATTTATGTTGTATTGCTTTAAATCTTGTAGCTTTGTACGCGCCCTTCGTTAGAGAGAGAGCGCTAATGTGTCGGACCCCACCCACACCTCGCTGGTGTTGGTATCGATCGATCTCTGAACTCTCTGACTGTCAATTTCCAGAAAAAAATACTGGTAAGCTGTTGAATATTTTGAAACTAATTTGACTATGGCAGCAACAACGCCCAGTCAAATTAGTTTCAAAATATCCAACAGCATGTTTATTAAATAGTAGACATACAATTCTTACACCGTGTCGGACTATTAAGAGTTAAAAACGGGCCTGCTATAATAATTTATGACGTAATGATTATGACGTCATCATACAACCAACTTAGCTGATTATGACGTCATATGACGTCAAATCATCGATGGATACTCTGGAAAGGTGAATTGCCACTCCAAGAAAGGGTGTTGTCTGTTTAGGCTGGTTATTGCTGGCTATTTCAGGTGGGGTTATCCCATAGAACAACCGCCAACACACCATCAGCACCACCACGCGGCACGACCACCACTACGTTATTTTTCAATAAAACGACATTTTATTAGGAACTGATTTCAACCTGGTAATTTTTACGTTAACTGCTGGTAGTTTCAGATGCATGGTTATGTGCTGACAGATTAGACTCATGTATGCGTGGAAGGTCATCATCTTATCGCTACAGGGCAGTCTCCCTGGTGTAATCAGAGATCTCGTCCAATCTTACATACAGTGCTACTATCTGCAGCTTTGCAGACCGCGTAGTTACATAATATATAGACTGAAGCCAGACATGATTATGACATAAGTCTAGCGATGGACCCATTGACTTTATGCTCCAATTAATGCGAGTGATTATTAATACTTTGTATCATAGCAACATGACCCTAACTGAAATTATACACGCTAATATACGAGTAGGGCATATCAATAATATGAACCGTCTGAAAAAGAAACAGTGAATAATTAGACCAACGCCCAGACGTGTTATTCGTGCGAATGGCGTCAACACGTTTACCCTTTCAGTTTATATGTATACTCTCTCTCTCTCTCTCCATCTCAAAATCATGTTGCTGCCATGTTTGAGCTTCATATTCACCACCAAAATTTGACTACATGTAAAAATGACAAAGGGCGTGTATTTAATTTCGCCAAGGATAATGACAATGGCAAATTAATTGTCCCGAGTATGAAATGATGACTATTGATTTCTCCGTGCTATGCCAGCAATGGAGAGATACGAGCTGTTGCTTGAGTATATAGTATCATAATCAAAATCCGTCACGTTTAAACTGACTTCACTATCAAATGACGTCGGTCCAACACGAAGCAGACAATGGTCAGACAGTTACCCTCTGAATTATGTCTTTGGTGAAATTAATAAGAATTGTGTTGAATATTTTAAAACTAATTTGACGGGGAGTTGATGCTTCAAGGTTCAAAGTGTTAAAATCAATTCAAACGTGCGTAAAAAAGTTGGCGGAGCTTATTTAAAAAATATGGGTCGTTGCTAGAAATGGGAGGTCAATGCTAGAAATGGGAGGTCATGGCTAGAAATTGGAGGTCATGGCTAGAAATGGGAGGTCATGGCTAGAAATGGGAGGGTCGTCGATAGAAATGAGTGGCTTTGCTAGAAATCGGAAGGTCGTGGATAGAAATGGGAGGTCATGGCTATAAATGGGAGGGTCATGGATAGAAATGGGATGTCTATGGCTAAAAATGAGAGGGTCGTGACTAGAAATGGATCTCTCGACCGGCCTACAGCACAAAAGCAATCATCTATCGAGGACTCTGGGAGAATGCAAGTGTCAATTAATTGTAGAGGAGTGGTAGAATCGAAAAATGTGACAAATCAAAGTTGAGTACAGTATGCCATCCATGTTAGTTGCATTATATAGGCCGTTGGTAATCTCAATAGGCCGAATGACACCTCTTTTACCTCGGGGTCCCATTGGGGGTCGACATTAGGTCAGGGTCATCCATTCTCCAGCAGCGTTCGTCAACAATAGTCGTATGTCTCGCCATTTCTTGATGGTTTAAAACTAAATTTGGTAAATATATGTCCCTCATGACGTTTTTCATCAGAAGGATGTGGATATAGAGGGAATACATCTTAAAGAACTAGAGTTATGACCCTGGCAGATGTTCGCTGTATTGAAACATATGTGGTTTTTATGTATTGAATCATATGCGAAATACATTTGTGGCTCATTTTCTTATTCTTCAATGTAAAACTTCTAAGCTTTTGGGAGACTATTGTTATTGGCAATATGCTTCAGGTTGCTGAGAATCATATTAAATTGTCAATATATTACAGCGCTACCTCCCCGTATTTATTTCGAGTAGGCATATTGAGGTAGATGAGAACAAGGGGCCTAACGGCCTGTCGCTCACCTGCAACATTAGCATTTGAAATACTGAGTAGTTCATATCTCATGAAAATATATTTCGTGAAACTTATACAGGATGACAGATAGATTCTATGTTTTAATACGGAATAATCTTCGAAATACGATCTTAGTAAATCTACCATGACAATTTGACCAAAGAATCATGTTTGTACTCCAATTTTGAATCCAAATGTTTTGCAATTTTTCAAGAACTCTATTGAATAAATCTGACAATTTTTTTCAAGAATTCAAGCGCATAACTGCAGCTGTATTTTAGCCAAAGATTTTGGTTAAGTTTTTCATAAAATCTAAGATTTTCACCAAAATTTGACAAACCAAAGTTCTGAATAGATGTTCTATAAGCTACAGCCATATGGTCCTTCTAGCCGAATTTCGTTGAAATCCATCAAGTGGCTAACGAGGAAATGTGGTTCGACAACTTACAGTAAATCTAAGATTTTCATGCAAAAAAAATTTGACCAATCAAAAATCTGAATATTAGTTCTAGAGCCTACCTCTTTAGAATCCGTAAACGCAAATTTGGTTGAAATCTGTCAAGAAGCTAAGGAGGAGATGTATTTTGACAATTTCTGGCAAGGTTTTTTTTTACAAAACTAAGATTTTCACGCCAAAAATTTACCAATCAAAAATTCTAAACAGGGGTTCTAAAGCCCACCACTATAGGATCCTTCCAGGCAAATTTAGTTGAAATCTGTCAAGAAGCTAAGGAGGAGACGTGTGACACTTTCCGGTAAATTTTTTTTACAAAATCTCAGATTTTCACCCCAAAATTTACCAGTCAAAATTTTGAATAGAAATTCTAGAGCATACCACTGTAGAATTCTTCCACACAAATTTAGTTTAAATCTATCAAGAAGCTAAGGAGGAGATACGTTTTGACACTTTCCAGTAAATTTTTTACAAAATCAAATATTTTAACCAAAACAATTGACCAATCAAAAATTTGAATAGAGGTTCCAGAGCCTACCTCCATAGTCCTTCAAGACAAATGTGGCTGAAATCTCTCAAGAAGCTAAGGAGGAGATACGTTCCGACACTTTCCGGTACATTTTTTACAAAATCTAAGATTTTCACCCAAAAAATGTACCAATCAAAATTCTGAATAGAGGTTCTAGAGCCGACCACTATAGGATCCTTCCAGGCAAATTTAGTTGAAATCTGTCAAGAAGCTAAGGAGGAGATGCATTTTGACACTTTCCGGTAAATTTATTACAAAATCTAAGATTTTCACCCAAAAAGTTGACGAATCAAAAATCTAAATAGAAGTTCTAGAACTTACCACTATAGGACCGTTCAAGACAAATTTGGCTGAATTTTGTCAAAAAGCTGAGGAGATGCGTTTTGACTCTTTCCGGTAAGTTTTTTATAAGATTAAGATTTTCACCCAAAAAATTGACGAATCAAAAATTTTAATAGATGTTCTAGAGCCTACCTTCATAGGATCCTTCTAGCCAAATTTGATTCAAATCTGCCAAGCGGTATAGGAGGAGATACATTTTAAAGCAAAAGTTGACGGACAGACGACGGACGGACGGACAGACGACGGACGGTCGCCATGGCATAAGTTCACTTGGCCATTCTGGCCAGGTGAGCTAATAATGGAAAAAGGAAAATAATTTGTTTATTTCTTAATACATTTAGATATAATATAACATAAGGGGCTGTAACTATACTATTTAATTCAGGAGTTGGTTTATCAATGGGATCATACGGAGAGGGAACAACAACAATGGAGATGCACTGGTGGCATTCCTTAATTCCAATGGCCTATTTGCTACAAATGCGGCTTTCAAACACCCATGCCATGACCGGACAACATGGACATGACACATTGGTGATCGCAAAGCCCCAAAAGGCTCTATACAACTGCAGTCTGCAACCAAATAGACTTCATACTATACAAAACAGAAGCAAAACCTCTACTTCGGTATGCTCGTTCCTATGGAGGTGCAGAACTCAATTCTGACCATAAGCCGTCATTACATGCCTTCAGATGACCCATCTCTACCTAATGTATAAACGCCATACCAGGCACCTACAACCTACCGAAGCTCATCAGCAACAATGACACCCAGATGTCAGAGAAAAAGGACATAGAGGGCACATAGCTAACATCGACGTCAGCTCCCATCCAAACGGTGCCCTAACCAAAATATTGAAATGTATGGAATCATCAGCTACCAGCACCATAGTTCTAAAAAAAAACCCGAACTATACTGATGACCCTATAGTGGTAAGTAATAAGTAGTAAGTGAAGACCGCACCAAACTACGCAGGGAACGTAATAACATTCTGCGCCACATCAGCGAAAGCTTAAGAAAGTTTGCAATTCAACAAGCGGAATCACTAGCAGATGAAATCACGGCCACTGATGACTGCTATAAAATGTTTTGGACAGCCTGAGCTCTGAGAGTTACTGACTACACACTACCACTCACTGTACACAACTCTGAGGGACACTTTATCAGGACTGGCCAGGGCAAAGCCGAGGCAATTCGAGAATGGTTCAAGGAACAATTTACTGACCACGATGATGAACCCCTGCACCACACACGATGTCTAACACCAATTAAAATAGCAGAAGTTGAGAAGGCACTCAAAGGCTACGCGCCGCCCGTCCTGGATTCGTTCCCTGAACACGCCCCCCTGGGTAGAGCTATAAGCGTATATGGGCCGTTGAGAGAGACCGCGTTGTAAAAAAACGACTAAGTTCGTTAAAGCGCGTAGCACGCATGAATACTATTTTTGACAGCGCGTATTTCACGACCATGATAGGATGGCGCTTTTAGTGTAACGAGTAGGTACATTGTAATCCCTTCTAATTACTGGTTCCCGCCGAATCTGGCATCAATCAAGACCAGAATTCGACGGGCTTTCCGAATCTGTAAACCATTTCAAAATCGGTTAAGGAATGGCTGAGTTATCCACGGAAACCCCCTTTTTTATTATCTTCAAAATATTCCGTGACATCGTAACCATGTGTACGCAGAAATTCTAGAATATTCGGCTGCGTCATTATTAGCTACGCGCTGATTGGCTAGTGATCGACTGATGATTGGTTGAAACCTTCGTCTATGACGTCACGGGTAGTATAAAAGGAGATGAAATGAACTCGAGCGCATCCTAGGGCAGGGGCCGAATAGGTTGGATCCGTGTCGGCGACTATCAGCAAGACAGGCATTAAGCAGATTACTTCTGTCTCGGAAAGTTTCTCTCCCGTAGCCACAGCAGCAATCCAACCCACCGCACTAAAAGCAATTTTGTATCTCCCGATTGTGCGGGAGCATTTTTGGAACTTTTGAATATTGTTCTTCACGAATACATCAAGAACAAACTTGCGGTGAAGCCTTTCCCGGCCTAAATATGTGATTCTACAGATGTAGAGGCAGCGATGTTCTTTGGTAGATGACTCGCCCATCTGCCGACCACGCCAAAAAGTGGTTATCCAACCTACCCAGCACTGATCTCGTGCAGGTTTATTTTAACCTTTTGACAGCAGCAAGTAAACTCTTCAGAGCTAACCGCACCGTTAAGCTTAGTTACGTATCTTCATCCGTATTCAACAACCCCCGCTTGTGAACGGGTTATTAACTTCCACCCGTACCATCGGTGTACGGGAACTTTCGTCTTAGCCGTAATTTTATTGTATCTCTTCCTGACTACTCGTTAGACATTCTATATTGTGATTACAGTCCTGAGTTCGATCCGCTCCCGTCCTGGACTGCATGCGGAAATCCTGTTTGCAGGAACTGACATGCGGGAACTTTCCAGCTTCCAGAGAACGCGTCAGTTCACGTCACACCAAGGATGACGTATCAATTTCAGTAACATGATAGCCCATGCTTAAGAATGGCTACCGATTATTCAAGTAACTATACTTAACATTTTAATTATTCCGTTAGTTACATTTTTAATCATTATACTTTGTTTGTATAAACGGTCCCGATGACTAAAAGGAACCGCAACGGTTTTAGGACCACTAGTTATAATTTCTGTATCTGTTTGTAGTTATTCTTATTTTCTGTAAGGTCTTTACTATCCGCACCGTAGTAGGTTTCTCAACCTGTACTTTATATATTATTCTGATCATTTTACATTGCATTGTTTATTCTGGTTAGTTTTATATATGGCAAGTAGCCATCAGTTTATATGTTTTGTTTATTTATAGAAAAATATAGGACTGCAGTGCACGTAGGAAACACTATACAGCAACATTTATATATGCAGCACGTTCTCTCGCCACCAACAATTTTTCACTGAGGTCGCTGTCCGTGCTATAACTCTGTTTAGCCCGGCATGCTACCGACTAAAAGCCTTTCTATTCAGCTGGATAGGATAGGTTTAATATGATTAGAGACAATTCCTTCGTTAGGAGACACATAGTGTTTTCCGGGATTCGCGATAATTTTAGCCCCACACTCCGGCAAGTTTGTGTAAAATTGGCCAACATACCTAATGGGCTTCATATTTATAAGTTATTGTCTCTCTTCATGTTCCACTAAGCCTTTTGGCTTCTTAATTGTTTGGATGTCCCTATCCGCACCATGGACTGATCCGACCCAGGGAAACTATTGGGGTTTCCAAGCGGTGATGGCCAGGGTGTGGTGTCACACACATTTCCCGCGTATCTTCTGATACCTAGTAGTTAGTTATCCTTGCCAAGGTAGGAAGCACTGCGAAAACATATCTTAATTATTATTTTCTTTTATCTGCTGGACAACCCTCCCGCACCGCAGCGCATAACTGGGCAACTTTCGTTTAAACCTAACAGCAGGTTAAAAAGATAGCTACGTAGGACCTGGTGATGGGCGAGATGCGCATCCCCACCGAATTCCGTAAGAATGTCTGGCCATGATATTAAGATCTGCCACGTCCTCATGGGAAGGACATTCACAGTGGGTATTCATCTCTCTTACCCCCACCGTAACGATAGATCAGTTGCCTAAACTTGCTTTTGTGAAAAGTAACCAATGTCCTGTGACATTTTGTGTGGTTACGGAGCAAGATGTCCGGATTCTTACCCAGTTCAGAGATCTTGCGAGGTAACATGTATGCACGCTGTCTTCAGTATTGATTTCTTAGGGCATCCGTTCTCAATGACAGCCATATCTAAAAGCTAGGTAGACGCCAGCCCTTTGCGGCCTAAAATAGTTCTTGTCTCTAAAAACTAAATGTTCGGTTAGGCATAGAAGAAGGCCCGCATAAATAAAAGCTACTATTAGCAGCTACTAATTCAGCATATTGGAAACTACATAAGACGGTGACGTGGGAATCCTTTGGGAGTCGCTCGTCCCGTCTTCATGAAAAACAGCACGCAACCTAATAGTCATTATCTCACTAGGTATGGTCTTTTCTTTACAGCATTTTTTTTGGTTGAATATTAGAGTAGGCCTCGTTTTTGGCCAGTACTCTTCTCCCGCTTTAAGCGATGGCGACATATTTGTGTGACGGAGGCGCACGCGAGGCACTTGCCTCTCGCAAGGATTCCCTGGGGACACCACGCGAAGATAATACTCCTCACCTAAACTAGCACTAGGAGTAGTGCCAGCATGAGGCACTAGACTTCTCGATACTATAAAAGATAATTTTCTTTCCTTTCAGCTTAGAGGTATAATAGCTTATATTAAGTTAATTAGCTATCTCGTGTATGGGAGCCTCCCTTGCGGGGATACCACTGCGGACCTACGAGTTTGTGTGATACATCCAGAAGCCCCACATTTAAAAGCAACATCAGGTTGTCTCTATGGCTTGTATTTTCGTATGCTCATTTTTATCCAGCATACTTGACGGTCTGTTTTAGGTAAAATCATTGTATAGACTTATTTTAATTAGGTCACCAATCAAATCGTGTAAGTCCATAGATCACGAAATTGCTATGGACAGGCATACCAGTGACACAAACTCTTGGGATGAGACTAGTGTTTAATGTTCGCGACGATGGTCACATGGCCCCACCAGAATGATTGAGTTCCACCGGCCTTAGGAGTCGGTCTTGGTTACCCGTAGGGCAGTATCGGATGGGATCCATAACCCCGAGACCGGAAGCTAACCAGCGTCATCACTCGTCATGCACATGCAGCACAGCGAGTCGACACCAGACACCGGAACGGCCCGACACTACCCTGCGAGCTACACAACCAGACCTGGTGGCATCTGAAATGAACTATTTAAATCAACTTAAAACCGATCATGTACCTAATCAATTCAGCTTTTATGAACCACCAGTGACCTTCCCATCGATGCTGTAGACCAAGGCACCATTATCGCACAACCCAAGGCAAAGAGGCCACCTGGCCCCCAGCCAATCTGCAGCCCAGTGTGCTCCTCAACAGCATACGGAAGATTATATCCAATGTTACTCTATGCCGCATCCGACACCAGATCGGTGACTTCACCGGATCATGTCAGTGGCTTTAAGCATGGACGCAGCTACACAGACATTTCATAAATTCAACGCATGCTTGTGCCAGTAGTCATAACCAAGCACCGGGATATCCACAAAATGGGAATTGACATGTCATCAGCCTTCGACACAATTAAACGTTCAAAGATCCTAGATGTACTAGGCCAGGCCAGTTGCAATGAAGATGAGCTAGGACTAGTGAGACTACTGCTTGCAGACACGAAGACATCAATCGGCTCCCCACAGGGAGATGGTATATCCACCTGTACTTTACACTTGTTAGCTTGCTGCTGCATTGAAATATGTGCAGGAAAATTCCACAATTAAATGTTCAAAGATCCTAGATGTACTAGGCCAGGCCAGTTGCAATGAAGATGAGCTAGGACTAGTAAGACTACTGCTTGCAGACACGAAGCTGAGAGTACGAGTCAAGTCAGTGAAGTCTCCAGAGTTTGAGACATCAATCGGCTCCCCACAGTGTGATGGTATATCCACCTGTACTTTATACTTGTTAGTTTGCTGCTACATTGAAATATGTGCATGAAAATTCCACAAGACCCCCCCCCCCCCCAGTGTCAATACTGGATATGCCGCTAGGGATGGAATGTGCCGACGATGTGGAGTTCATAGAGGAGGAAACGAACTTCTCCAAATAGCGGCAAACTAAAAATTGAGAATCTCTTTATGAATGAATCCAAAACAGAGTTCACCCACATATACCTATTTACAAAGCATGAAATATAAAGAAAATGATGATCCACTTCGTGGCGGCGAACCATGGAGGTTAAATCTTGTGCTCACGTCTTTGCAGTACTGCTGGCATTGCTGCACGCTGCGTCATGGGGAACATAGCTTTCCAAGCTATGGATTCGTGGATCAAAGATGCGCTTGACAAAAAAGACTACATTTATACAATGCCACCTGCGTATCATTGATGCTGTATAACTGTAGCAGCTGGGCAGCTCTAGACAAACTGCAACTTCCTGTCACCGCGAAACCCACGCACCTTCACTGGATACCGATGGCTATATTGCATAATTTCCAATGATGCACTTTACAAGATGTGTAATACATCGCCGCTATCCGTAAATTGTCGCCCAGCAAAGATGGTCCATGTTTAACCGTGTGTTAAGGATGCCAGGGACACACCAGCGCAGTGAGCCTTGGAATCCGCCTTACCTGGAGTAGAAGGGGACGTCATTGCATAAATCTGTTAAGCGTCCTACGAGGTCGCCTCAAGAAAGCAGGATTCGAGCAGTCAAATCAAGAACGGACCTGAGCAAACTAAAGATTTTGGGTAAGGACGAGGCACAGTGGGAAAAAGCGAAGGACTGATTGCGGCTGTAGGGTGCTTCTACTACTACAGCCGCAGAATACAGTAATCATACATACTATTTAAACACGTGGTTGAATATTTTGAAACTCATCTGACATGACGCTGTTTCTGCCATTAGACAGCAACAGCACCCAGTCAAATAAGTTTCAAAACATTCAAGAGCTTACCTGTATAGTTTTCTGGAAATTGATAGTTAGTGTGTTTAGGGAGCTATCGATCCCAACACAGGCGAAAAGTGGGTGTAGCTGAGCTAAAGATGGGTCGGGCATACCTGAAGCTGGATTCCTCCATTACCCAAAAGGCTACCCTTGGTGACCATACGTGGAAGAGGCTTGAGAATATTCACGTCTGGCCAACAACTTAATGATTCCACATTTATCTATGCCCCGCCCATCTCTAGCTAAGCTCCGCCCAGGATCTGCCCGTGTTCGGATCGATCAAAGCCTAAACTCTCCGAATCTCATTTGCAGAAAATTACACAGGTAAGCTGTTGAATATTTTGAAACTAACTTGACTGGGTGTTGTTGCTGCAGATATATTAGTAAATAATAAAGACACAGCTCCTACAACTGATGGACTTTAAAAGTTCATGGCGGACTTACCAACGCCATTCAATACGAATTTATTGTGACGTCAGCCTGGCGTAATTGATTATGATGTCATATTCTTGAGTGACAGATTGGATTTCTCTATTGATCTTCATTTAACTGTAAAAGTAGCCCATACATGTATCCGCTAATAACCGAGTCAGTCATTTCAGTGCCAACTTTAAAAAATAGTCTTTTCTTGATCTGCAAATTGACATTTTCTTTTTAAAAAATGGAAATTTTCTTGAAGAAATTCAAGGCTTAAAGGGTTAATAGGTCTCTGCTAAGACGGACCTTTCGAGTTTCGTGACGGAGAACGCCACGCCATTTTGATTATGACCTCAGATATTTGAGAGAGAGAGAGAGAGAGAGAGAGAGAGAGAGAGAGAGAGAGAGAGAGAGAGAGTTATACCCAGCTTTCGCGAGAGAGAGAGAGAGAGAGAGAGAGAGAGTTATACCCAGCTTTCGCGACATCTCAAAAGCATGTCGCTGCCATATTTATCCAATACAACATTATGTGAAACCTCCGGATCAACGCAGCCATTGTCATTGTAGTTCTGACTCGCAATTAGTATTGTATTGACAATTAAAATTAATTTAGTATTCATTTGGTGCAATAACATGTGTACAAACAACAATAAGGTTCAGCGTTCACATGACAGACGTTCACAGGACAGACGTGTCTCCCGCCCTATCCCACCCTGATATATGAATCCCAAGCTCAGAGCGAAATATTTTCTTACGTGTGTGCGCTTAAATAAATCCTTTACACTAAGCTGATTTCAATGTTGTGGAGTGAACGCTACTACTACTACTACTACTACTATTACTACTATATGTGCGGATAGTAAAATAGCAAGTTTGCAATTATTTTTATCCTACTATACTTGTAAAACCGCAAACGCCTTGGGAGTTAATAATAGTAGCCTATTGTAGAAGTAATAGCCGGAGGCGAATAAGCGTATCACGTGACGCGCATACATTAACCGATTTCTTGAACAGCAATCGTGTGAACTCACTTCGACCGTGGAAAAGAAATCGCGAGTGGAGTGACTGTGTTCGGGTTTATTGTGGTATCGTACTGGCCAGTGGAATTCACGCCTTTGCGAAGATTTACCCATTCGCACCGAAGTGCAGGATAGCCGCCTTGCTCACCGCAGACTAATAGTATGTCCTTCAGTCGCCAAGAATTTATATAATATAGCATCCAAGGTAGAGAGTGCCCGTATTGGTGCGCGAATATAACAAACAGACAATCAAATACAATGGCCGAGAGGCAGGATAATAGTACGGTATCGAACTGAATCGATAAATCATCATTGCAAATTACAAAAGCACCGAGACACCGCCACCCATAGCGTGTAATAATTCCTATTTATCATTTCATTTTAAAGATTTCATATCTGATCTGGGATAGCACTACAAGGATCATGGACGAACCCATTTTTTACAAATATTAGAAATCCAAGCCCCGTATGTATTATGTTATTTGCTAGCAATTGTATACTACGTCAGTAGTAGTACACAGGTAGTGGTTTTTTGTGTGAAACGGATCTGAAAAGGAGAACACCTTTTCTTTATCCAATCTATGTCACGAACCGGAACACAATACTTTATTTATGTCAACTAGTTGTCTGCAGGAGGCTATTTATAACACTGACGAATAACCTGTATTGAGCTCTAGAGCAGAGTCATATCGCAATGCCAGCTCACGCGACCTGGCCCAAACCAGGGTAAAATAGGCTAACCCGATTTAGAATATCCTAGGTATAAACGATTTTTATGCTGATTTATATAATAGGTAGCAAAATACGCATATCCCTATTATTTATCATTCAGAATGCATACGATGGCCTCTGAGAGTGAGAATATACCTATATAGTTTCAAAGAAATTGTCCTGAGCGGGCACATAAACCAAACAGTCACTCTGGCTGGTGCCCATTCCATGTAGAGAGTAGATGGAGATCGTTTCCAAAAAATTTAACGAAACGAGATCTATCGGCTCGGCAAATAGGAGCGAGGGGACGTTTGTTAATCTCATAGCCCTCGGGTGTGGTTAATTTTGCGGAGTTTTTGGCGACGAATGACCGTGAGGAAAATATCTATCATGTTTGATAATTTCATTCATGTGTGCCGAGAAACTCATCGTGTGCACTGTACCAAGTTCCTGGCGTCGCTGAAATAATCGATTAACTCAAAGACAACTCACAGCGCTCCCATTGGATTTACAAAATGGCGGCTCAAGCGAAGTTACAAATGATATTTTGATAGAGGGCGAATCAGTCGTGACATCATAGAATCACTGTTCTAATAAGTTAGTTCACCGTGTGCGGTGAAACTGCGCTTGGCCTGACAGCTTAGCAAACGGATCATACTGTTTTCAAAATAGGCAGCAAGACATTCAATGTGCTAGCACTTGCTGAAGATATCCAGAGCAATTTGAGTGAAAAGCATATTCTTTAATGCTTCAGGATAACTTTAACATGCGGGTAGGCCTAATAGGCAAAGGTAGATTACTCTTAACCAGATTATTCTTACACATTTATTCTGCTTTACGGACAGCTCGTCATTACCCGGGGCCGTTGACACGAATAAGAAACTTGATCAATGATTTTAGTGAAACATGCCGTTGCTTTAGTTTTATTGTAGCCCTGGAAACTTAAAGTTGTACAGGTAAACAAATGAATCTCGAGCAACACTTCTCATTCAAATTAATTTTAAATTATTCAATATACTGTTTCTTGTATTATAAATAGGCTACTATTTCGTATAAAACTTAAGATATGAAAAATGCCACAGGCTCGGAATTCCTTTAGTTTATTCACTATATATCATGGCCATAATCACCAGTGACCTTCGGCAGGAAATGTTTGTTAGTGGTGGGGAGAGATGGGAGCGAGATTACAGCAGGTTTATCCCATATTGGGGGTGGGGGTGGGTAAGCGTAATGGAGGAGGTGGCGACAGTAACCAAGAGCATCCGCCTGATATACCCCCCACACACACACACACCCCCACCCCTGATCTTCCCTCAGAAGGGTGTGAGTAACTGGTTTGATTTTGATTGCTGGCGTGGAGTGTAAAAATGTCCCCCCCCCCCCACTGCCCGTGTCGCCTCGCTTCAGCAGGAGATTCGTATTTATAGGCATGTAGAAAACAATGCAGATGTCTGTATCTTCGACAATACACGTATATCTTCTATACTGACGGATAAGACGTCATTGATGAGCTGGTCAATCTTGTCCAGTGTGTAAACACAATGCGCCGGAGACTCTAAGTGGTTAAATACGCGTGCGCCTTCCAAAACGAACACGCGCTTAGCCAGGCTATATGCAGCCAGTTAAACGCGCGAATCACAAATGTATCAATATGCCAATAGTTATTAAGGCAAAAATACATTAACAAATCAATCAATACTAATCGAATCCGCGTGTTTGTCCATGCCAAACACATCCTGCACACTCCAGCTATAAATTGTATTGGACACCGCCAGTTCATTGTATTTGTTTAAGTGGTACTGCCGTAAAGCATTAGTTGTGTGGCGAATACAGGGAAGAGGTGGTGGATGAGGTCCAACCTCTCAATCCACGCACTAATAAACCATGGAGGAGGGTTTGTATTCAGGCATGTATGTGCGTCCCTGTCAGCCTGCCTAAATACGTGTGTGCGTGCGTGCGTAACCTATACATACGCGCACGCGTGAGTGTCCGGGATGTATCTAAAATTACTGATCCGATTTGGTTCATATTTCAACGCAACAAATGAACTTGCACTAGGGCACTCAGTTATACATTACAATTCCACAGCTTTGGATGTGATCCGGAAAATCCGTAAACTTACAATGTCACAAAAAAGGGCGACGATCTGCAATCTCTGATTGCTATTGTTTGTTTTACTTAAGAGACAAGTATGAAGTAACGTGTCAGAACTTTTCATTTTCAAAGAAATATATATGGGGTTTAGATATAAATGTGAGACATGACTGTAAAGTAGACCATAAAACAGATTTGAAACTTGAGAACTAGTGCTTATTCACCTTTGCCCAGAGGTCAGTACTTGTGTGGAATGTTCTGGTCAGCTGTCCCTAATTAAGGTGGCCTGCTCACCCGCGCGCAACACTGCCTCTTGGCTAATGGCCATGCATGTTAAATATGTTCACTAGGCCTATACGTGTGGCCGATATATGAACTAGCAAATAAGTCACAAAGCAACGTATTGAGGAGGTTAGGTCTATAATGAGCTAAAGTGAAACCGAGAAACAAACAATTCATGTTATTTTCTAACATACATGACCATTTTGATTGCTGAATGGGCGGGTTGGAAGGGAGAGAGGGTACCAACCGTTAACGAACCATCGGCCTGTACGTACACTGGCTACGTAACTATCCATCGGCATGTACGTACACTGGCTACGTACGCACACACGTATGTGCACTCTTTCTCTCCCTGTCCTCCTCCCCCTCCACCCCTCTCTCCGCACGCGCGCGAATAGTGCGCACCCACCCCTCGCACCCACCCCCCCCCCACCCACGCACGCAGACGCACGCACGCACGCGCGCAGACGCACGCACGCACCACACACACAGGCACGCGCGCGCTCTCTCATTTATATGCCACGTATTGACGTATATGTATGTATACAACATATGACATTTATACACTATTTACCTATCAGATTTTGAAAACTGGTTTCTTTGGCAAAGATACGAGCAGTATAATTAGCTGCAAATATTGGCAGTGATTTATGTATGAAGGTTGTTTCTGCATAGATGACTTTCTGTCACGCAAGCATGTGCCGTGCTCTAATAGCATGCTTGGTTAATTACTGTGAACATAAATCATGCGTGGCAGTTACATCTAGAATTGATTACAAGTTATGACTTGATATCATAGCTAAACCAGGTAATGCAGGTTACTGGGTCGGTAATAGGCCAATACTGAACCGCATGGGCCTGATATTGGTCCAGTAATCTGTTTAATCTGGGAAGTCCCTTACAAATAGATTGTTATCATGTATTCTACACTGTCTTCTAGTTTGTATCTAACCATGGCAACCCGGGTTACTGTGCCGTATTGGCCCAGTATTGCTCTAGTAATGGCCCAGTAATCTGTACTATCAGAGAAGTGTTTAGTATAGCGTAGACGATGTTGCTGAAAGCTGTTGGGATACAGAAACAGCTTCCAGAAACGTCGGTTTGCTTCATAACTAGGTCTATATAATTATTTTAATTTTTTCGACATTAAGCTACAAAAAGGTAATAGCCAGGCGTCAATTTTCATCCGCTCTAGAAATTTTATCAATTCCGTTTACTCACAGGATTATTTTTTCATATTACAATGAATGAAATAAAACTTGTTGCCACGTTTGTAGAGACCTTGCACAAGCACAGTAGGCCTATTGGCTTTCAGGTGTAAATGTCCCATAGCCTTCCAAACGCACACCCTATTAGGTCTACTATGTATTGTTTATAATAGTAGGTGTAACACACCACCATTGAATAAAAACAAAAATGTCCTTTTTTCATTTCTCTTGCTAATATTAACATATGTTTGAAAAAAGATTTAAACCTGCCATTATTTTGCCCAAAAACTATTTACCATATAGAATATATGTTTTATAAAATGACTCCTTGTCTATATGGTAATCCCTTTCATACCCTTGCCCGTTATAGACATGCTTAACTGTACATAATAAGGCTAATTACACACATTTGTTATTCGAAGCCATCTAT
Source organism: Chaetoderma sp. LZ-2023a (assembly GCA_034401795.1). Lineage (NCBI taxonomy): Eukaryota > Metazoa > Mollusca > Caudofoveata > Chaetodermatida > Chaetodermatidae > Chaetoderma > Chaetoderma sp. LZ-2023a. The sequence goes on from CM067369.1 coordinate 34,925,606, forward strand.
TCACATTTAAATTGATTTCATTGTGAAACTTCCAAACTCTAAAGAGAATTGAAATGATACAGTAGGGACTACAATTCTCCAGTAAATAGTCAAACATCATCCGATAAATAAATTGACCCATTACAGTCAAGCGCGTCTATAGCAAACACCTACTCTTCAGGCCTAAAGAAGTCGTTTCTTTAAGACTCTTTGTCACGAGACAATCAATCTTAAAGAACCAATATCATTTCTTTCCAAAGCCTTCTGCTATAGCAATTGAATTCTGATATGCGATCATCTGCACTTAGTGGCCAAGTATTGTTTAAGCATGTAGTTTCTCTTATAGAGAGGCACAACAGTGCATTGAATTCTGATGCTATACCATTCCACAACAAATATTTATAGCTAGATTAGCCACTATCCTATGATTCTAATGACTGTTGGTGCACGTAACTTTTACCTACATCTTCACACCTACACATATCTGTACACGGGAGCTGATGCTTGAGTCAGCCATTCTTACAGTTCCTAAAGAGCGTCTCGGATGCTGGAGCATAATTAACACAATAGACCGGCTCGAGTCGACCGTCCACTGACTCGCAGTTGTAGCATGTAGCTGATGGAAAGTCTGGTCAAGGCTTTTGTGATGGCTTCCAAACTAGAGCTATTGTCTCTATATGGCTGTATGTGGAATGACCTCACCATCAGCTTGCCAAATGCTTTTTACATGGCAAACCCACATTGCAGACAAACGATCCAGTGTTATCTGTTCCCTTGAAAAGAAATAATCCATTAAATGCTTCATCTCTATTGTGTCGCAGCTGTCATCTATGGCCTACTGATGATCGCAGGTAATTGACAATTGACTATCCTGGTTATGTGATGCATGACTAATATATTTGTGACCTGCTGTGGTTAATAACTAATGAATCTTTCTGATAGAAAGTCAGTGAGTTCTGCCTTAGTACTGATATACGACAGCCTTAATGTTGTTGATTTCAATATTATCATAGGATCGGTGTTGTCCACTCATGGCAGTTTGTGTATCGCGAGTTGTTTCTTTGAGAGAGCCTGTGGGATCCCGAGCAAAGACAACTCTGATTTCATTATAAGATGCACCAATTCCAACGATAGTGTCATGAGATCTCTGTCCAAGATACACAGCATTTGAGATGTCTGGGTTTTTTGTTACTATGCTAACTCTACACATTGTTGCAATGCTCTGTACCAAAGCAACACCACTGCCTGATTGCGATATATAGCAGTATATTCATAGCTGATGATACCATCTGTGATTTACCAGAGGACGTTATCATTTACCCACCCGGATGGAAGTTGGAATGGGAGCTTCAATTAAATTTAAACTGATACAGCATCGGTGACAACAAAATCCGGCTTAACTTTCGCTACAATAAGTACGTAACCTAGACTGAAGCTTTCGTACATGTATAATTGCTACGAATTGATCATTGATTTTTGTTTCTACTGTCGCCTCAACATCATTAAAGTATGATAACGGCTTTTTCTTCTTGTCATCCTAAAATTGGTCGTTTTTTTCCTGTCATGCTAGTGGAAACGAAATTCTCTAATGATTTGATTCTCTAATGCTAATGCAATGCTCCCACATTGTTACGATCGCCAATATTAATGCACACGTTGCTAGGTGCCACACGATTAAACATATCGATATTTAGAAATTGGTTACCATGTTTGGTGATGACATTAACAATCATTGCTGCATTTGCACTCATTTTACTGCTCTATACTTCAATACGCGCATGATGTAGCGGGCGCGATTCTCTTGTCTCAATTCCAGCATAATCTTTCAGCTCTTGAATAAGTCTGCAAAGTGTCGGAGCTTTTATAAAGTACTTCTCTAGATCATGATCTTTGCAAGTGATGCCAATTACACCTGCCCTGATCTTTATCGTTTGCATTCTTGTTAAATGAAGGTCTGGATCATTAATAGTAAATGGAATTCTTTGTTTGGTAATCGTAATCATCATCATTGAAGGACGTCCATGTCTCGGTGTCGGTAGTTTGAAGCTCCAAAATGCCTGCCACACATGATGGACCCCGTCGTCCATAGTTGTACTGATGGTGACGATGGAAATAACCCAACAGTTCTTCGATATTAGCTAAAGTAAGAGTCCTGCTCTCTGTCATTGTGTTGCAACATAAACATAAGCAACAAATATACCTGATGACATACAGTTTGTGAGGAAAGTCTGGATATCTTGGCCTTGTTCTTTCCATTCATTGTCATTATTCATTATTCGTTTTTCATTATTCATTGTTCATTTTTCGTTATTCAATATTCAATATTCATTATTCCTTTTTCAACAGAATCCAATGTATGGCCGTTATTCTGTGTTATTCCATATAAAATAACAATTATTCCGAGTTATTCCATAGTGTAGATTCGTGGACTCACTTCTAGTCACAGTTATACCGTAAGATATGGTTGTTATTCTGTGTTATTCCATATAAATGTGTTGTTAATATTCTGAGTTACTCATTATTTCTTATTCAGTAGTTTTATGCTTTATTCGTTGTGCATTATACATTATGCGTTTTTGATTACTCAATATTCGTTATTAATTATTAGTTATTCATTATTCAATATTCATTATTCGCTATTCTTTATTCATTATTCTTGTTAATCTGCGATTTATCACGGATTATTGTTTTTACTCAGGATCTTTCTTATTATTATTATTATTATTATTATTATTATTATTATTATTATTATTATTATTATTATTATTATTATTATTATTGTTCTCCCAAAAGCTTAGGAGCTATCTCCTCTTACAATTTTCATCTGATCAACTCCAAACTTGGTCAACTTCAACAGCCCATGCCACAATGGCTATTACTTTTATTTTGGATCCACCAATAGTTTTCGAGCTACCCACCTTTGAATGGGCCAAAATGTCCTATAGGATAGATAGATAGATTTATTCACACAATAGGCCATTTGACCCTTGAGTGCAAATGGTTACACATAATGTGATATGGCGGACAAATCAACTAAGTGCATTACAATTGCAAGAACATATTCATTCTCATATTTTATATGTTATTAAATCAGTAATGTTCGCAGGCTAATTTGGTTCATATACATCTGGACCACCACGCCAGCCGCGGATCCATCAATGAACCATGGGTCGATTTCCTTAGCAGACAAAGGGACACCTAGGCATTTGGGGCTACATGATCAAAATGCTCAGGTGTGCTGTCCGCGGAAATCGACCGTAGTGCATCAACAGACCGAGGCTGGTCACACGATAGCCCAATTTGCAACTAAGATACAGATAAACGAAAACAACATCGCCACACACGCGCGCGCATACACACACACGCTCGTACATACACATACACACACTCTCTCTCTCTCTCTCTCTCTCTCTCTCTCTCTCTCTCTCTCTCTCTCTCTCTCTCTCTCTCGCTCTCTATCTCTCTCTCTCCCACACTCAGACAGTATAATGCCATTTCCAATATCACCACCCTTCGTTTCCAAATATGTTAAGTCCAAAGGGAAACGAAGAGCGGGATCCGGTCTAAGTATATAAATCACTCAAGGTCAACACTCCTCGCTTTCGAAATAGCGGGTCGAAAGAAAAGCGAGGAGTGAGACCAGGATGCACGCGCTCACACAATCACTTTCGCTCGCACACCTTCACAAAGTCATGCCTAGAAATTAAAATTGGGTTTTGAAACGTTGATTTGGTTCTTTCACATCGAAAGAGGACCACTCTGACACTCCATCACTGGAACCACTGGATTGTTTATCGAGCCAGTCCTTCCAGTGATAAACCATCAGAATAGTACCGCATTCTCCAACGTGACGGAGATGGTTTGACTGACTTCCACATGTAATGGCATGAGGGCACTAGTTTGGCATTTATTTTAATAAATAACTTTCTTGGTTCCTCTTATCCACTTACTAATGCTCATGTCCATATACGCTCACGCGTTCTCGTGGTCATCCACATACACACGCGCACACACACGTACGCACGCACGCACACAACAAAGGCACACTCACGCACACACGCGTACATACATATCCACTTCCCATACATACAGACGCACATCCACATCCTCATACATCCGTATGCCCACACAATCGTACCGAATTGTTGAAAAATTGAAAACTCTAATGTATACCTTTTACAATGGAGGCGAAATAGCCACTGGTTTAGTAAAGGTTTGTATATTGAGAGCTGAAATCGTGCCTGTGATGAGAAAATGCATTCTGTTAAAAGTAAGAATTATCCTCCCAAATTGGCATAGAAGAAAATGCGATGGATTATAGTGGAGAAAACGCAATTACGTGCGTTCGTCACGTAATAGAAAAGCATTGTAAGCAAAAGCCGCTAACTTCTTTAAACTACTTTCGCTGGTACACAGCAATAATTCTGATGCTTTGTGAACGTTCGGTCGTTTCCAGTAGTATGGTTTTATGTATTTCCTGCGTAAATCATTATAGAAAGGACATAAAATTAAAAATGATATTCATCCTCTACATCATCACAAAAAGGGCATGTTCGCTCAGCGCGTGGTATTGGTATTGGTTTGTGCCATCTGCCTAATTCAATATTTAATCTATGAGACCCCGTTCTTAGTCTACATAATGAATCACGGTGCTTTTTCGTTTTTACTTTATTTAAATAGCATTTATATGTTAGATCAGTTGAAATGTGTTTGTAGAGCCATGTTTTATTGCTGGCTTCCAATTGCCCCCTCCACTCCTGATAAAATTTGTCACTTATTCTCTGCTTGTATTCGGGGATAAACTGATCTTTACTTACTATTGTTCCCTGTGACTCCCATACATCCCCAAACCCATTGGTACAGAGCTTATCTCTTAACGATTTGACCCAATTCTTACAATTTTTATCCCTATACCAGTCTTGATATAAGGTTTTATACACATGTTTAGCAATTCTATTTGGTTTCATATCTAATATTTTGAACCAGTATTTTATCGACTTGATTTCTCTCCCTAATTGCAGAGGCATCCTCCCTAACTCTCCATAAACAACAGAATTTGACGTACTTTGTTTTACATTAAGCAGTTGCTTACAGAAGCGAAGGTGGCATTTTTCAACATCATACGCTGAGTGAAAACCCCAGACTTCGCTCCCGTAGCAGAGGATAGGTAGAACTAGCTTGTCAAATAGTTTGCAATAGTGGTCTATTGATAGGCCTATAAATTTATTACAATATTTTTGTAAAGCGAATACGGCTTTCTGCGCTTGACCCGCTAAACATTTTTGTGCTTCGGTGAACGACCCTGAAGTTGTAAAAACGATGCCCAAATACTTGAAGTTATTTACAATTTCTACTTCAGTATTACCATACCACCATTTGTCATTTACCCTTAAGCGCCCACCCCGTCTGAAAACCATTGCTTTAGTTTTATCAATGTTAACTGTCAATCGCCACCTGTTGTAATACTCGTGTAAAATATGTAACCCTTTTGTAGTCCAGTTCTACTTTCGGCTAATATAATTATGTCATCAGCATATAAAATTAATAATAATTTCAGAAATTCTAAGCCCACACCCTCCCCACCCTTTCTAAAAAATTCGTCTTCTAAGTCATTTAGATACATAGCGAAGAGAAAAGGCTATAAGCTTTCCCCTTGACGCACACCAATAGTACATTCGAAACAGTCTGATACGTTAGTGTTTAATCTAACTCTAGTTTTTACCTCTTTGTACATTGACATGATAATATTAATAATATTTCCTCTAACACCCGCTTTTAAAAGTGTGTACCATAAGCAATCATGTACCACATAGTCGAAAGCTTTAGTAAAATCTATAAAAGCACAGAACAACCTCCCTCATTTATTTAGTACATGTGATATTAACCCGTTCATAACAAATATATTATCCACAGTACTCAGACCGGCCCTAAAACCGGCTTGAGCTTCTATATAAACAGCATTGGATTCTGCCCAATCATGTAATCTATTATTAAGAACTTTAGTAAATAATTTACCCAGTGTACTAAGAAGTGTAATGCCCCTGTAATTATGCACGTCGTTAACACTGCCCTTCTTGTGTAGAGGTACGATGATTCCTTCTGACCAAATTGGCGGGAAAATACCACTTTTAAAGACACAGTTGAAAAGCGCTGTAATGTGCGGGAGTAATATATCACTCGCTTTTAAATAAAACTCATTTATTAATAAATCTGGGCCAGCGCTTTTACCGTTGTTTAGCTGTTTTATTGCTTTCATTACTTCCGTCTCAGATATTTCTTTGTTTAAGTCATCAAAAATGTTTTGCAAGTCGTCCTTTAGGTAATCATCTACGTAATCCTTTATGTCATTATCTGCCTGGTAAAAATCGGTATCAGGGTTGCTAACGGACTTAAAAAACTCTTGGAATTCGCTGAGAGCAATATTTATATTTTGCTTTGTGTCGACTTTTTTAACATTTTCCAATACAACTTTGTCTTCGTATATTGAGCTTCTAATAGTGATTTTGTCATTGCGACGCATTGCTCTCTACGGTGCAGCTGTACCGACTTTTTGAAATCGGTCCGTGCAGCGACCATGTTAATCCTAGATATATCCGATCTCTCTCTTCTATACCAATTAAGAGATTTGAAAAACTGTTTTCGTTTAATTTCGCAATCATTTGAATAGTGAGGGATGCTATGTCTTTTTCGTTTGTGGTCGCTGTTAGGTGTAATAGTTTTCAAAAATAAATTATCTGCAGCTTTCTTTATAGCTATAGTAAACAATTCGACCACTTCATTTACACTCGCTTCATCCATCAGATTCGCCTCATTTATAACATCATTCATACCATTTAAAACACACTGCACTTCATCACACGTTAAATTCTCTCTGTATTCATTCATAAGTTCTGAATTCCAATTATATTTGTAAACCATTGCGTGCCCAGAATTATCAGGCATTGTATTTTCTGGCTTAGTATTGACTAATAGATCACACTGTATGACCTTGTGATCAGAGAGTTCGTTTGCTTCCCCAATTTCAAAATGTTTTATTAAATTAACTTTGTCCCGGGAACACAAAATGTAATCGACTAGACTGGGACCATTAGCTGTTATGTAGGTAATTTCTTCCACCCCACGGTCGCTGCCAAATCTAATGTTCAGAATCATGATCCCGGTACTTTTACAAAATTTTAGTAGTTTGTGACCATTTTCATTAACCTTTCCGGACTCTTGTGAGAATCTGGGTGTACTAATATCTTCTACATAGCCTTCGTAAGCTGGTATATGTCTTATATTATCATCTTCAACATAGTCTGGCAGGGTTTTGGTTCTGGCATTAAGGTCACCACAAATTATAAAAGTAGGGTTAGCATCATCATTCGATTTGTTCGTTACAAACGTATTTAGTCGGTCAAAGACATCTACTTCCACTTGACCGACTCTGGGTGAACCGGACGGTAACACATAGCACAAACATATGTATAGATTATTCTCTAAACCAAAGAATATTTTATCTAATTTGATCCATATTATATCATCTTGATCTTTGTTTTCTAAAGATATGCCACTGGCTATGTCATTTTAAAAATAAATAAGTAAACCCCCAGAATCACGCTTTGCCCTTTTATGTCTTTTCCTATTAAGAACAATGTAATCGTAATCATTTATTTCAATATTGGATAGGTCTGAGCCCCATGTTTAGGTTAAAAATATGATGTCACATGTATTTTTTAAATTGTCAAAAATGTGCGAACGGATTTTATTCTGCATCTTTGTTACAAATCCGTTTGCATTCCACAAACCTAGTTTTAGCGTTTTCTCCACACACCCCTAGTAGTTTGTGATATTTGGCGGGGGGTCGGTCACAGGTTGAGACACAATGTCATTGACGTTTGTAACTGGTTGGTTCTGATCATTGCGCGAATCGTCATATTGACTGTCATTTATCACAGCTAATGCGGTTACAACTGCGGATTGTACTGAGTCAGTGCTGTTCGTGGTTGTGCTCCTTACATCTTTAGCAGCATTCGTGTTAGGCTGTCTCACTATACTACCCGGTGCTGTGGTTGTCACATTACTGTGTTGTGACACAGCTGGAACCGCCACGCGTGTAACCGGTGAGTTTTTGTTAGACATGTTTTCTGGCATGGCGAATTCATTGTGGTTTGAGTGAGCCGACGTGTGCCACGCATTGATGTGCTGGATGTTAGGATTTGCTGTACATTGGAAATGTATGGTGATTTTCAAAATTGATCTTTGAAGTGCTACTACAGGCAGAGTTTTGAACGGATCACTACCATATTTGTTTAGGAAACTACCACCGGCCATTTGTTTCTGAAAAAGATTTTTTCTTCAAAATGGCCGCCATACCATTGACCCCACAATGCATGAAAAAAACTCCTATAGCAAATGTATGGGGATTTCAAATGAATGTTTGAAGTGCTACTACACCTAGAGTTTGATCGGATCACTCCCATACTTGGGTAGGATGTTGCGACTGATGATTATTTTTGAAAAAAATATTTCTTTCAAAATGGCCGCCAAAATGAGTTCTGCTCCGATCGACTTGAAATTTGGTGATCTTCTAGCTCTCATAATGACCTGACTTGGTCTCAAATTTAAGGTTGATCCTACCAACAGTTTTCGAGAAAATCAGCTTTTGGGTGCCACATATCCCCCATAGTAAACCTATGGGAGCAATAATGGAACAGTGTTATCTCCTATAGTTTTCTTGCAATTCTCTTCAAACCTGGCCATATTCTAGAACATTGAGAGATCCAAAAAATTGTCAATGAAAGTTTTAATATCTCTCAGGGTCAATGCCAATCACGGGTAAAGCTTTCCAGTTTTCATGTTTGTCATAAGTTACCTGCCTTTCATCATGCAACTTCAAAGATCATGTTAGAAAACACAAGTTATTTTATCCTTAGGGTCAAGGTGACCTTTTAGTTTAAACCTATGGGCATTTCCAGCATGGATCTTTGAGCTGTGACTACACATAGCGTTTGTCTTAGATCACCACCAGACGTGTTCAATGGCCTTTAGAAGAGGCCTTATATTATTTCTTCATGCCCAGTCATCGCAGATTTACAGTTACTTCAGTAAATGTTCTCTAGTTTTTCATTATTCGTTATTCTTTATTCATTATTTATTATTCCTAGTAGTGGACCCCATCACTGGTATACTCAGGAATGGCGTGTTGAATGTACGTAATGTAACGTCTTACACAATCTCCAGCACTGCGTGTTCACACAACTTAACTGACCGTCCATACATGCTCAAGCACGCGGCTGATGCATAATCCTGCCATAAATACGCTGGCATCAACTTTGAAGAAAAGCCGCTTCAATGGTAAAACCTTTGTCAATACAGGCTGCTTCTTTGCCAGCTTGAGTTATAACTACTTCATATCCACAGAGTTGCGCAGCCTATGGCAGAAAATCCAAGTCATTGCATATTTTATTAATGTAACAAAGGGATTAGGGTGGGATGGTAGCTTAATCGATGTATTGAACTGATTATGCTCTGCACTTAACCAGGTTATACGGAGAAGCAACATCACGCGTCGGTCGCGCTTGCGTGGCGGGATACCCGGTATTCGCCCTTGAAACATTAATGAAATATTTGCTTGCAAATTCGCCTGACATGTCGCTGGCTGTCACCATTGATTCAGCGGGCGTTTATACAATTTGGTTAGAAGAGGATGACTGATTCTCCTTCAGAAAAATCGGTCAGAATCTGCTGGCAATTGATGATTAATGTAGAATTTATTTCATGCGCATGATGCATCCTCGTCTGGACAATGGTTTATCGATATCATCCCAGTACCAATAGCAATGAACTCATATTGGCATGTCTTCTCGCATATTCTCTGGACGGTGTGGCGGGCTGGGGGTACGTGGCGTGTTATGGAATTACATACCTGGTGCTGGAGTCAAAATACTGGCATCGATCATTTGGATAGTATACAAGTACGCGTGTGCTCCCTATAAGTCATTCTATTATTCACAGATGTGGATGATATTTAGGACCTATTACATGCTGGTTGATTACACTAGCTTTAGCTGACAAATACGATCTAATCTAATCTCAACAGTTCAATTGGCGCTATTGGCATCTGCTTCATGCGGATGTGGCAAACAACTGGTTACGTCCCTAACCTTGTGACTGCCGCTGAATGCTGGAGAGAATTGGTTAACCCTTTAACACTTAAATTTGTTCATATAAAATCTCCATTTGCAGACCAAAATATATTTTTAAAATTTACTACTGGACTGACTGGCTCGGTTATCGATCCAGTCATTCCAGTGATCAATGTTCACAAATAGCCTTCTCTTGGTCTGCAAATGGACATTTGTCAAGAGCAGAAGGCGTTTTTGGCCGACTTGAAGGTCAAAGTGTTAAGCTTCCAACACAATGTCATGGATAGTGGTTAAAAATCAGAATGTAGGCCTAACACGTTAATAGCAAACGCATTTATAAAAGCATACAAACTAACCAGGATATAAATATGATTATAATGAACGCAGTAAGAAAGTCGAAAACAGACACAGTATGGATGTTAATAAGTGGTCCCCTAAAGGACCACCATCTTTTGTCCCCCAATATGCAAATGGCCGTTGTATGCAGGTGGAATGGTGTAAGTATAGCCACCACGGCTATCCGGACCTATGCTTACCATCGCCACGTAAGGGGAAGCGGTGCGCGTGTGCGCGTGCATGCATGCGTGTCCATGCCTGTGTGTCCTGGACTGTAAAAAAACCTTCTTATCCGATTTGGCTCCAATTTTAACACAACGAAGGAACTTAAGGTGCAAACGTATTTACGGACTTTGATCATGATCCGGATAAAATAACCGAGATGATGATTGGATTAATTTCTGGTGGATATATGGATATCTGGGACACTACCGATTTGGATCAAATTTTAACACTAGATAGTGTGTGACTGCAGAGTGGATTCCACAGCTTTACGTGTGTTTCGAAAACCTCGGAAACTTTGAAAGATTTCCGAAAGTCCGAAAAATCTTTAAAACGTAACAGTAAAGACTGCTTCGCCGCCACAACAATACAGCATCGTGAGCAATGCGCTTTTGAACGCCTATTAAGCGTTTGTAAGAACCACCTGATCTTGTGGCTAAAAAAACCCTCAGATGATCTTCTAGGATCTATCAAGCTGGTTAATCGCAGGCCGGTAGAGATCGACTACCGCTTTTTTCTAATCTTATTCAGAAATCGCTACTAGTTGTTGCCAGTAAGAACGGGTGAGTAATTCTGGGTTTGAATTGGAAAAGAAACGGAACGTAACTAAGGCATCTGACCGCATTCTTAATATGCAGTAAACCTGTCTATAAAGGACCGTGTGTGGGCCATCTGAGACAGGTGGTCGCCTAATACAAATCATTTGACTTACTAATGGGCTTTTGGGCCCCATAAGAGCCATGTTCATTATGACCGCCATCTTAATGAAAGCTTTGATCATTGAAATTTCATATGTCTTAATTTTAGGACAACAACACTCGAAAGCTGTTGAATATATTATGCTTATAGTTACTTATCCTGTCCTATCCATATAGGCTAATGCCTGTAGGTAGGTTGTGGTTACTTAATTGTTTTGTTAGCTAGTCCATAATTTGTTTTGAAGTAGAATCAAGATAATCTTTGTCTACTGGTTGTAGACTATACCAGGACTCGGACCAGTACGAGTCTAGCCTGGTTTTTTTTAATAGAGGTTTAAGCCGCCCATACACATGGGAATATGAGTGCATGTCATGCTTTAATATTAGAGAAAGTGACTTGTTTTACACACTATTTTGTTGGGGGTAGGAACACGGCTTGAGATGACAAAGTGTTTCATGTTGCATGTGCTTCACAAAAGGTTTCAAGAAATAAGACCGGTTCTATTTTCATGCAACATGTTGCATGATGTCTGGTTTCATACCTGGGTGCGGACCAATAGGATTGCAGCGACTTTGTGAATCAAAAGGTCTGTTAGGTCATACTAGGAATGATGAAGGCAATATATAAATTCATATTTTATTTAGGGGGTTTAAAAGATGTAGTTCGGGTGGACAAAGCAAGCAACAGATGAACTACTGTTTATTCCTATTCAGCAGTATCTCCCTTGTTCAGACACTCCAATTGCGACGCCTATGCATGGTGATGATAACCATAATTAAAGCACCTGTGCGTGACAACCTATTAAGCCTTTAACACTCATATTAGCCAAAAAAACCGGCCCGAGAGTGGTGCCCTGCGTTCGCCTGACGTGCCCTTCCTCCTCCCAAAACATTTCAACTGTTGGATGAGTAGCACCATGTAATATACATTATAGGGGCTGTAGTGTTGATTAAAGCGGCCATTAATTGTGATAGGTCTACATTTTGAACTTATTTTTATAATGCCACAATTCTGTTAATAATATAAAACTTAGTAATAGCTTGGTGTTCTTATCTTATTCAGTACAGGTGTAACTGTGTTTGAGATCTTTCATCACCTATATCTCAATTTCAGAGCAACCATACAAGTATTAAAAGCTATTGAATAATTTGAAACTGATTTACTACAAGCTGTTGTTGCCTTAGGCAGCAACGCCTTTCAGTAAGATTATTTCCTAGAATATTTTATTGTTCATATATATATATATATATATATCTCATATATATTTTGTAACTACTTGAATTGAAATCTGTTACTCATATTTTTAGACTAATTAGACTGAACGTTTTTGCTGCCTTATATTAGAAGCCATGCATGTAACCGTCCGGGGAAGCAATAGCGTGAAGCTAGAAGCTATTGCTGCCCTTGGCAGTTATGCAGCAATAGCTTCCATCATAAGACGGCAACAAGATTGAGACCATTTAGGCTAAAGAATAGTCTGTGATTGTTGCTAATTAACTGTTATCAGATTTTCAATGCTATGAGTAGGCCTAATTCAGCCCATTCTTATTACCATCAAGGCCATGATGTGAAGCACCAATGAGAACAGCATCACCCTCACCCACACAAAATTTAAATTATAATTAAATGGGTAACTTGAATAATTTAGCAGCCAACTGAAAGTCCAGATCTACCACTGCAAATGCAGGAGAGGTTATCTGAGAGCACCTATATGTCACAATTACCTGGGGCAGTACCCCAGACCCCCCCCCCCCCCCTCGTCTGGTTTGACTAACGCTGGTCTGGGTGTTTGAGAGGTTTGCATGCACCCCTGCCCTAAAGAATTCCCGGGTCCGCCCCTGCTATGATCTATTTTCGTAGCACTCCTATTTTCCTTAGGTTCCCCCCCCCCAACTCCCAAAATCAAGAATTATGATTGTGAAGCTAAAGAATGGCCACCCCGTGACCAAATCATGGGCAAAAGGTGTCTTAAATTTTAATCCAAGATAATTATTCAGATATTTGGCGTGTGGGTGGGGTATGTGTTGAGGACCACGGTTCATACCTTGCGGATACATATAGACCTATATGTAAGCATTTTCTCACAAATAATAATGTCATGTAGATGTTTTATCATACGGAAATGGGTAAAAAATGAACTATTTCATAGCTAACTGAAGGTCCATTCTTAGCCACATAAATGTAGCAGATGCCTAGATCATACTCTTGAGACCACACCTCCAAAAAATTCGCTCATGATATACATTTCCGAAAGAAAAATAAAATAATTTTTGTCACTCAGAATACAGGAGAAGGCTTCTCAGAGCATCTAATTTTCAAAATTTCCCGTGGAGGACATCCCGCCGTACCCTCATCGCCGCTGGCGAGAGTAGACAGTCCCTCTCAGTCTCGCCTCATTTACGCGTCCCCACGCCCAACCTAACAGATATTCCTGGATCCGCAAGTGGCCTTGGGTGCCTGGATTTGACAGTGGGTGCTATAAATTTGAGTTGGTTGTCTACGTTCAGACCTAAATGCTTTTCGACTGTTCTTTCTGTTAGTTTAATATATGTGTTTAGATCCGTCATAAAAGTTATGAATGACTCATATTAGTGGTACCTAGGCCCATTGCGCATTATTTGTCAACACTGATTTTGATTTGTCAGGTAATGAACCAGTTCGTAACACTGTTTAAATCCTCTTGTAGATTGGGATGCATCACTTGACGACGTAGTTTCTTTATAAATCTTTGTATCATCAGCAAACATATTAATTGCGGAGTCATGTATTACTCCAGGTAGATCGTTAACCATTTATCCCTCGAATTTGTTCAAGAAAATGTCAATAGGTTATCCGAGCCAGTCATTCCAATGGTAAATTTTCAAAAAATAGTCTTCTCTTGGTCTGCAAATGGTCATTTCTCAAGATCATTGCAGAAGCCATTTTTTGCTGATGTGACCGTTAAATGGTTAATATAACAGATGAAAAGGAGTGGCCCTTAATCCACTGCTTTTTGGGGTGCGTCACTGATGACAGCGTTTGGAACTGATGTGCAACCATTAACCACAACCTGCTGGTCCCTGATTGTCAAAGAAATCTGTTATCCATTTAATTAGCTACCTCGGATGCCATGTGTTTCTAGTTTAATAAGCAGTCGTCTGTGCGGTACATGGTCGAATGCTTTGGCGAGGTCTAGATATAGAGCATCGATAGAACTGTTGTGATCGATTGCCATTGACCATATATCTAAATCTTCAATTAGTAATGTGACACGTGAACGTCATTTACTAAATCCATGCTGGCTTGATGCAATTAGTTTGTCCGTTCAAGATGATTAACAATTTAGTCTTTTATAATAGATTCAAGGAGATTTAGAATTACTGATGTAAGGCTTATGGGGGATAGTTATTGACTGAGTGTTCATTTTCCTTCTTAAGTTCCTAATTTGTGCTAGCTTACCTTGCCTTAATGAACTAGTGAAAAGGTGTAATAATGGGTATGCAATTTCAAATTTGAGTTCCCCCAGAACACGAGGATATATTCCATTGTTGATTTTTAAATTGTCTAGTTGTGTAATTATCGTATCTTTTGTGATTTCGATGCATTGTAAAGGAGCATTGAAATGCGTACTTTTGAAACTGGGCAGATGGCGAGTATCGTCACGTGTAGAAACACCTACAAAGTATGTGTTTAAAGCTTCTGCTTTCTCCCTATTAGTTGTGGTCAGAGTGTCATCAGTTTTCATGAGATCATATACGGGGCTTTTAGTTTTAATTCTGCTTTGAGTGTATTTGAAGAAGCTTTCCCTCATTTACCAAGTTTCGGTCAAACTCTCTTTCAGCTCTATTCGACATGTAGTGAAACTAATTTGACTCGGAGCTGTTGCTGCCATATGCAGATATATATATCCCCAATTCAAATAAACTCAAAATGGTCAGCAGAATATTCATTAGCATCATAAATAATAAATTTGTCTAAGAGAATCGTCATCCTGTGTGCCAAAAATTTTAATTTTGTTTTCTTTATTCTCTCAGGCTGTTTTTTACAACAGCATATGACTATATGCATATAGAGACGTATGACTATCTAGGTGTTTCACGTGAAGCTCGTGCATGGCTGAGGTATGATTGCTTTGCAAAGCGTGTGCCACCTGTTGACTAATGGCGTGGAGAGCGATCACGGAGCGGTATAGCGCGTGTTCCCAGGCGTACCCTCATCTACATATCAGCTTCTCATGTCAGTTCCGTTTTGCTACAAAAATAACCATTTTCAACCAGTGGCGATTCTCGAGGGAATTTCTCATGTTTCTTTCAAAAGTAAATATTGGTGAACTGTAGGGGTAGACAAGGAAAAGGCTAACATCTCCTCGCATTAGCTTGACCCCACGATGCGTGATGAATGTGGGTGATTGACTGGCCAGTCTGGTGTGAATAAATAATCACTCACGCCTCATAATGAGCGTATAGTTTCTGAAGAATGTATGCCTAGTCATCCACAGATGTAGCCTACTATTGTGGTTATATATTGCACATCGCGCCGCCGCGTAATGCCTTTTTCCTAGCTAGAATTATAGTTAGATAAAATCCCATCATTATACTTTCATTATCTTTGATGTCTGGTAGTTCCTACAAGTCTATCAGATCTGTTCCGACATGCTGGGGTATATTTCAGTATCCTCTGCCAAACTGGAACCATTAATGTCCATTTGCTCTGGACTAATTGATCGTTCAATCGGGACGGTCCACATTACACACCGTTTTGGAGATAGCGGAGTCCAGTACAAACCAGGGTTCACTGATTGTCAGCCAGACTGATAAACGATGTAGCGAGTATGATGGAGCATAATAGCCTTTTCCAAGTTTATCCATCGATCATCTGACGTCATAATTAACTAAGTGACGTGTATGCTGACGTCATAATCATGACGTCATGAATGATTACAAATAGTCCGTTTTTAAGGCTTAATAGTCCGACACGTTGTGTGAATTGCATGTATTTACCATTTAATAAACATTCTGTTAAATTTGACTGTTAGGCAGCAACAGCACCCAGTCAAATTAGTTTCAAAATATTCAACATGTTTCCCCGTATAGTTTTTCTGGAAGTTAATAGTCGAGAAGTTCAGGGATTGATCGATCCCAACACGATAGGTGTGGGAGGAGCTTAACTAGGGATGGGCGGAGCATAGCTAAAACTGGAAAGATCCACTGGGCGGGTGGCGCGGAAAAGTAGTCAAACATTTGTGCAAATCTTATGCCGTAATCCACTAAACTCAATTTAGATTTTCAGTGGTACATGAACGTCATGACGGTAGGGGTGAATTGCGATTATAATCTTTCTGAAAGTTGTTGCTGTGTCATGAATAGATCGCAACAGATTTCAGCAACATTATTATCCAGCAAGTTAGTTATCATTTAACTGTCTATGGTCAATGGCATAACAATCAGTTGTAAAAGATGCTAAATATAGAACTGATGCGTGTATGAGTACATCTCAATGCGTGGAATAAATACATATGACGTCTAACATTGACCATAACACGCCGCCAAGTCGTCTCATCAAAACATATAGACGCGTGACTGATACTAAAACAAATGCCACCACGTTTGATGAGGGCAGGTTGATTAAGTAAGCCAATCTTCAGATATGAAACAAAACATCGCCTGGAGATCATGGTAAGGGAAATAACCCGCGGTGTCATCTGTAATAAAGTGACCATGATTCTCTCCCATTAGATAGGTTGCTGTTGCTTTGGTTTAATGGCCGCTCACACCTAGATAGATGTATTTGAGTCATAACTCACTGTGAGAGGTACTTTCCCGAAGGGTTGGCTAGCGCTCAGAGCCATAAATAAAATTAATTATGGAATAATTATTCAATGCGTATGTGAATCATGAATGGGGCCTGTTTTAACAGTCACCCGAACCATACGCCATTCAATATGCAGTGAGTGAGTTAGTGAAAATTTTTTTTTTAAATATGTGTACAATTTATAATTATCATCTTATTTACCGTACTATTAAATGGCCGCGTATATAGGACGACGGTATTTTGAAACTAAGCTGACTGCGGGCCTAGCAGCAACAGTTTCCCAGTCAAATCAGTTCACCTGAATTGTTCACCTGTCAAATTGTAAATTCATCAAAGACATACAATTCGTACACTTGACGGAGTTTTCAAGCTTCGTGGAGTTATAATAATTTATCATTTTGACGTCACCCTAGACGTGACGTAGTTGATTATGATATACTTGAGTAACAGATCGTATCCCGCCATAGAGACGCTGGTAGATCTCTAAATTTTATTTAGGAAAGTATGTGCATAGCTTACGTCAGGTAGAGCAATGCTAATACACCACCACCAAGGATTATGTGCAGTATGCCTCACGTGTCCGCGTGGTGTATGTCTGGCCAATCAAGTTCGGTTCTGCTGTTGCCCTAGATGATGTGTCATGGGTTTCGAATTGATCCCCATGCGGGTTCGGAGATGATTAAGACATTTCCAATAATTGGCCAAAATCCAAAATGGCCGCCGGCCAAATTGGCCGATCGTCCTCGTTTGAACAAAATATCTCTATGCCCAAAAGATGCTTATCGATCCGCAAAGTGGCTTCAGAGATGTTTTTAAAACTCAACCAAATTCCATGATGACCACCTGCCAAATTGACTTCGTTTAAATAAACTTGGATACTATGGCGCAATGATATTTGCTGCCAAATTTGTTTGAAACCCGCCAGTGGTTCTCCAGAAGATATTTTATATTTCCCACTGCTTTACTATGGGAGTCTTTGGTGGGAAAGCAATCCAGAACTGTTTATCCGACAGTTTCGAAAGTAACAAATTTGAAATCAGAATACTGAAAAGCATATACAAAACCAAATCAAATAAAAATAATCTGATTTAGCCGCCAAACATGCTACAGTTTGATTAGCCCGTGGCAGCCATGCCTTTGTACGTATCAACTTCCCTTGAACAGCTTTAAATGGCGCTTAGTCTCATTCATATCTCACAAATTTCGGGGTCATTCTCTTCACAGCTATGCAGACGTCGTTTTCGCGAAAACTAGGTCATCCAAGATGACCGCCAAAGCATTTGGCCAATCAAGTTCCATTGAACAAACTTGGTTTCTGACGATCCGCCAAGTGGTTTCGGAGATTTTTAGTCGTTTCTAACTCCAACAAAAGCCAAGATTGCCGCCTGATCAATTGTCCGATCGGCTTCCTTTGAACAAACTTGGATCACTATCCTCTAAGGATGCTTCCTGTCACATATAATTGAAATCGGTCCAGTGGTTCTTGAGTTGAAAAGGTTTGAGAGATGGAGGGATGAGGGATAGACAATAGACGGTAGCCACGGCGTAAGATCGCTCGACCATTCTGGCCAGGTGCGCTAAAGACATTAACCGAAGCAAATTCCTTAACCTGACGGGATAAAATTGTTTAAGATCAAATGACGAAAAGAAGAGAAATCAATTTCTTTTTTATTATGTGGACTAGTCCTAGGCAGCGGATAGCACAAATTTAGAGTTTTCCTCAAATTAGATAAATCCTTCTTGCTGTAAATGTAGTTTGAAAAAACCTTAACCACAGCACGAGTATAATCTGAATGCAAATCAGCCTTAAAACAATCAAATGCCCAAAAATTTGCGAAGATTGAAAAACAATTTCTTTTTAAAGTAAACTAGTCCTAAGCATCGCATAGAACAAATCTCTGAAGTTTTATTCAAATCGGATAAAATATTGTTGATGTAAATGCCGTTTGAAAAAGCCCATAACTGCTTCAAAAGCCTACGTCTAAGTTCAAACACTGTAAAGGTATAGACAAACCGCGAAAATCAATATAACTTTGATGCATAGTAGTCCTAACCATCGTATAGAATGAATCTATGAAGTTTTATTTAAATCTGATAAACCCTTGTTGATGTAAATGCTGTTTGACTAAAGCTTAACCAGTGTGTACGGAACCACCAATGCCAACTCCACTATCCCACACACGCACGCACACACGCACGCACGCACACACACACACACGCACTCCCGCTCACTTTTTGATGGCGAGATAAAAAAAAAGCTTATAAGTATCGGATCAAATTCTTTTCATGTGGTTCCAAAATTCTTTCTGAAAACTCTCCCTTTAGTCGAAGATGGTAGCACGTGTCCTTGACTTGAAACTGGAAAAACCGGAAGAATTCGGATGAATTCCACTAATTAGATTCAAAAGATCCACAAATTCGCCCCTATTGGACTGTTAGAACATTGTCACGGGTGCTCCGTCTGTCACGGAAAACCTATTTGATTACACGTACCCGCCGACCATTCAGATCCCTCTAGTCCTCAAGATGCTACTACAGGTTAAGAATTTCAATTTCCCTTTCTCCGAGATCTAACAATACTCACCATTCTATTACTTCTGATACAGCTCGCCTGGATAGCTGGGCCCTAGGACTATAGACATAGTAAGCTTTACCGACTCCTGGAACCGGGTACTCGGCTCCCAACTGCCGAGTACCCATTGCCCTGAAGCTCATATTGTTTGCATCGCCACCAAACAAGAGATACCTATGGCTTGCCTCCGTGGGGCTGGGAGGCTGGGTCCGTAATAGAATGGTGAGTATTGTTAGATCTCGGAGAAAGGGAAATTGAAATTTCCTGCATTCTCCTTCGATCAATACTCACCATTCTATTACTTCTGATATACACCAGATTTAGACACTAACCTGGTTGGAAGGGGCAAGACATCAATTGCTACTTTTGCCCCTTGGAGAAAGAGCTAGACTTAAACTTGATTAATGGAGACCTAAAAGGACCATCAAGTTAACGGAACCGAATCACATTCGCATCACTGCCCCCCACCCCTTTTTCTCCTAAGAAAGTTGTAGATATTTCAGACCATTTACCTATATTCTATATAAAAAAAGAAAACAAAAAAGGAAAATCATTTGTAAAAGAAGCAGTAACTTGTAGAGACTTCAAAAAGGAAAATATAGAAATGTTCAAAAACAATATGGCTAACATAAACTGGAACCAGGTAATTGAATCACAGTCATGTGAAGATGCCTACAACACCTTCCACACTATATGCTCTAACATCTATGAATCTGCCTTTCCACTTAAAAATATTAAGAAATTTAAACAAAATCCTACTAATCCCTGGATTACAAGAGGAGTGATAGCTGCCTGTCACAAGAAAAACAAGTTATATCTGAATTTTATTAAATATCCGACAAAGTATAATGACTCACAGTTCAAGAAATATAGAAACAGGCTAAATCAGATAATTAGGACAGCAAAAATAAATTATTTTCATAATAAATTTGATGAACAAAAAGATAATATAAAGGAAACATGGAAACTGATTAAATCATTACTAAATAAGAAAAACCCAATACTGAAGCATCACGGTTTATTTATAATAATAGAGTCATTAACGACAAAAAAGAAATAGCAGACAAATTTAATGAGTATTTTACTAACATTGGTCCTAATTTATCACAAAAAATTCAACCCAGCTCGAACATACATATAAAGGACTTTCTAACAGGTAGTTATCAACACTCTATTTTCCTAAATCCAACAGATACTCACGAAATCTACAAAATACTAATGCAAATTAACACAGCTAAGTGCTGGAATCGATAATTTCAAATGGAAATTTTTTAAACACTAACAGAAATACACCCATATACAAAGCTAAAGATGTCTGACTTTACTAATTATCGGCCAGTCTCGGTACTTCCACTTTTCTCAAAACTCTTAGAAAAGCTGTATTTTAGTAGAATTACTAAATATCTAAACAAAAACTCAATCATATATCCTTCCCAATATGGTTTCAGAGAAAAACACTCTACTATGCTTGCCATTGTGGATATGATAGAAAAATTATCAACCTCCCTTGAGAATAATGAACATACGCTAGGTGTATTCTTGGATCTTTCCAAAGCCTTCGATACAATTGATCATACAGTTTTACTGCAAAAGCTTGCATACTATGGAATAAGAGGTACTACATTGAACTGGATACAGAGTTACCTGTCAAACAGGGAACAGTGTGTACAATTCAATGGGGCTATCTCTGAATACAAAAATATAGTTTGTGGTGTTCCCCAAGGTTCAGTTCTTGTGCCCCTGCTGTTTCTCATATATATGAATGACATATCCAAAGTCCGCAAACATCTCTCACTAATACTTTTTGCAGACGACACAAATGCTTTCTGCAGCCACAAGGATATAGAAATTCTATACAAAAATGTCAATAATGAAATGGCGATCTTTTAATAGAGTGGTTTAAAGTAAACAAACTGTCCTTAAATGTATCAAAAACTAATTATACGAAATCATACTTGGTGCATTGGATGCGTCAAAATTGCTCTATACTCTGGATGATCAATACATATTACAAGAGCTGTTCTCATAGCATCTGGAACCACAATATTGATTATGTTGATAACTTCGTACATATGGAGTTCATTGACAATTAGATGATAACGAGCCTCTCCTATCGGAAGACCTAGGAGAATATGTGAATACCTACAATTTAAATTGGTGAATATCTGCAGACTAAAGTACTTCTCATCTGATTGCTTTGGATTCCTTATCCTAACGCTCTAGGGGACAGATTTAAAAAAGATGTTGAACAATCCAAAAGAGTTTGCATTGCAGGAACTGGCTTTCGTCTAAAATGAAAATCTAGCATGGACTTGGCGAGTAGTCACATAATTTGATGTTTAAATACGAGTTCAAAAACCATTTCAAAACCTATTAAGGAACTACCTTGAGCAAGCATATAGGTGAATATTATCATCGAAATTTTCTTATGTAAACATCAAGACTCGCCATCAACATTTGGCTATTTTCTTGAAATCAGATTTTGGAACTGTAACCGGGTTAACACAAATGTTGATGTATTACTCTCAGCCTCCATAATGAAATTGTCCAGCCCACCATATCTATGGTAAGGTTATTGACAAGAACCAATGGTGACACCACCTCGATATTCAGGAGTAGAGAAGACATGTAGGTCAACAACTCAGGAATTTTGTATGCTAGATCAATGTTTAAGTTGTCCGAGACAGACGAAAAGGTCTTCTACCAATTCTTTTTTGGAATGATGCAAAGACAAGAAACAAGAAGGGGGGCTGTGCCTTGTGGTCATCTTGGATTTCAGGTCATCCTTCATTCCGATTTCTTTACCAGACCTAGTCCAATCAACATATGGAGTTTCAAAATATCATCCAGAAACATCAAGTACCATACTCAACTTTACTCATTCATCATTTTTCGATTGTGCTCTGTCATCTGCAATATAAGGGAGCTGCGAGTTTTTTTGCTTAATATTAGGGTTCTGAAACACACTTTCTTTGTGTCTGAATGAAGCATACTCAAGAGGTTTGTCATCTATGAGTTATACTCAATTACTCATTAGCACCTACGATAGCAAGTTTAATGTTCTTAGTGCAGGAGAGTCTTATCATCATTTTCACTATATGGGCGAACATGGATCATCTTTATTAAAAGACTAACAGACAATTGTAGAGTTGTTTTGCACAGTTTAAATAGTGCATGTTGGAGATGTGGGTGTTTGGCTAAGGATGTTGGGTAACCGGACATAGATAAGTTTTGGTGGCAAGCGTCAAGCCAGTGTCTAGTTACAGTTATAAGATTACTGACACACAAGTAGCATTATAGGTCGTTATGTCCAGAACTGTGTGTGTGTGTGTGCGTGTGTGCGTGCGCGTGTGCACGCACTCTATATCTACTATGAAACGTGATCACATAGACGGTTGATAAAGCAGCAAGTCTTATAAATCTGCAAGAAATATTTGCTTGTAAATAAAGACTTTATTATATATTTATCCATTATTTAAAATAAAGATACATAATTATTTACTGTTAAAATAAAAAATTCTTACTGAACTAAGTACACTAATCGACATGTCTTAGTAGAGACTGAAGACTTTCAGAATAAAACCATCTTTGTCTAAATATTTGAACCTGGTCTTTATTTGCAAACCAGTGATGAGCTGTGTGACAATAGAGGAATCCAAACTGTCAGTCAAATGTATGTCATCACAATCAATGATGTCATGAATGACATATCTAAGTCTGTCATAAAACGCTTAATAATACGTCAAGTTGTACAAATTGTACGTATTAACTATTCAATAACCATTATGTTGAATATTTTGAAACTAATTTGACTGGGTGTGGCATGGTTGCTGCCGATGAACCTAGTAAAATTAGTTTCAAAATATTCAACAGCTTAGCTGTATTGTTTTCTGCAAATTGATACTCAGGGAGTTCAGGGTTCGATCGATCCCAACACGGGCAAAGTGTGGGAGGAGCTTAGTTAGAGATGGGTGGGGCATAGCTAAAACTGGATTCATTTATTGCTCAGACCAGAGAAACAAACATACCAGACTAACACCTAGGGTAGATCATTATAATTCACCTTTAAAGAGTATTCATCTATCAGACTGATGTCATCATAATCATTACGTCATAAATGATTCTATATGACTGTATTTAACTCTTAACCCTCATATCAGCCAAAAACGGCTTCAACAGTGGTCTTAAGAAATGTCCATTTGCAAACCAAATCACTTCTTTTGAAAATTTTTCACTGGAATGACTGGCTCGATTACCGAGCCAGTCATTACAGTGGTGAATTTTCAAAAATAGTCTCTTGTCTGCAAAATGCAAATAGACATTTTCTATGAGAAAATTTAAGTTTTCTTGAATAAATTCGAGGGTTAAATGGTTAATAGTCTGACACACGAAATCTATGTCTCTACTATTTAATAAACATGCTGTTGAATATTTTGAAACTAATTTGACTGGACGCTGTTGCTGCCATAGGCAGCCACAGCGGCCAGTCAGATTAGTTCCAAAATATTCAATAAATTACCTGTAGTTTTCTGGAAATTGATAGTGAGGGAGTTCAGAGATTGATCGATCCCAACATGAGCGAGGTGTGGGTGAAGGTTAGCTAGAGATGGACGGGGCATAGCTAAAATGAATAGGTCCATATCCTATGAATTCATAATTCACCGTCCATATGACACTGCAACTGGTGTTCATTTTGCTAACAATGTCGTCGTAAGCTGTTGGTGTCTACAGTAGCATAGCTATCATTATCCTAAACAAATGACAAGACCATGTTATATGTGGACATGACAATGGGCTTCATTTGAACACATTTAGATCTATATTATGCTTAAGATGCATCATGCCAAATTTGGTTGAAATCGGCCCAGAGGGTCTTAAGAAATCACTTTAAAAAATGGGCAGACAATTTAAAGAAAATGCAAGAAGGCCACCAAAAGGATTGACAAATCAAATTGCTATATCGAAGCATAATGCGATAAGATCATTTCACCCAAGTTTTGTTTTAATCGGGCAATTGATCGAGTAGCATTTTAAAAACTCAAAAAATCCAAGATGTCCGCCGCTAAGTTGTTCAAACCTTTAATGACCAAGCCGGCCAAAACCAACCTTTGCAGTGGTCTGGAGAAATCTCTATTTTGAGGTCAAGAGACTATTTATGAAACGTTACCACTGGAATGTCTGGTATTTTCTCAAAAAATAATTTTCTCTTGGCTGACAAATGACCATTTACTGAGAAAATGGAAATTTTCTTGATTAAATTTTACCATCAAAGGGTTAGAGAAAAAGTTGACAGATGAGGGATGATGACTGTGGCTCACTTCATCATTCTGGTCAGTTGAACTAAATATGGCAGATATCAACATGATGGACAAATTCCGTAAAAACATTCAATGTCCCAAAAAGACAGGAAGCATAATTCTAAATAATGACAGATCTTAAGCTAAACTCTGGTCAAAATATGGCTCTATGGATACCTATGGTTGAAATTACTAGTCCAAATCAGCTCAAATTTTAAGCAATGCTATGAGCATACCATAGGGTTTGACAACTTGGCCATGATATATGCAGAGAAAATCTGAAATATTTTTAAACTGTGAGAAATGCAGGAAGGTGAGGGGTAGCCATCTCTGATTCCTTCTCAAATTCTCTGTATATAAACTAGATGTATATATATATATATATATATATATATATATATAATATATACAGGGTTCACACAGAATTGTGAAAATTGAATTCAATGTCTTCAAGGATTAATAAGGTCAAACAAGAATTTCGAGGTAAGCTACGGCCTATTTTACCTCATCTTCTAGCCGTTCGTTCCTGCCTTCATGACTGTTTTGTGTGGGCTGCCCGAGTCCCCGCGCGGAAGTTGGACAATGACAAATTCCCTAAATGGGAGGTGGATATCACATTCGGGTCTGTCTTTCTGTGCCCGTCCATATACTCGAACCTGTATCTCAGAAACTACACATCCGATTTGGTTCACAACTTTTACAAAGTTTATATAATAAAAGGAGTTCCAGACTCTGGCCATGATCCGGATTGAAATTCCTGCATCTTGATTAGATTAAATTCCAGATCTATGGACCAGTGTTGCACCAAGGGAGAGCCCAGGGGACATTTGCCCACCTAAGAATGTAAATGTTCCCTTACACTCCCTATTTACTTATAATGGAAAGGGGGTTCAAGGGGGGTGGGGGGATGGCAAAACCTCAAATTGACCCCTTGAATCTTTGGCCTAGGTACAACACTGATGGATATTTCAGAAACTACGGTAGCAGTTTTGTCTCAAATTTTAACACAAAGATTGTGATTGTAAACAAGGATCCTCCGCATTGGTTGTGTTCCGAAGAAAGGAATCTGAAAAAACTGATTTTGAAAAAATTTCAACAAAATTAGGAGGGTCTGCAATCTCTGATTTCCCTTGTTTGTAAAAAATTTCTTACCTGCAAAAATCGACAAATAAAAATTTTGAATAAAACGTTCTAAAGTCTACCCCATATGTTCCTTCCTGCCAAATTAAGTTGAAATCCACCGTGCTTAATCAATGAGGAGGAGTAGCGCTTTGACCATTTCCGGTAAATTTTTCATAAAATTTTAGACTTTTACCAAAATTGATCAATCAAAATTCTGTAGACAAGTTCTGAAGCCTACCCCCATAGGGTCATTCCACACTCATTAACTCGAAATCTGACAAGCGGTTAATGAGGAGTAGCAGTTTGACCATTTCCATATATTTTTCATAAAATCAAACATTTTCAGCCAAAAAATTTACCAATCAGAATTCTGTATACAAGTTCTGAAGCGTACATCCATAGGGTCCTTCCAGCCACATTATGTTGAAATCCAGACAGTTTCCATGGCATAAGCTCACGTGACCATTCTGGCCAGGTGGGCTAAAAATGTGACAAAAAACAACAGTGCGAGGTTCTGCAATCTCTGATTGCTCTTGTTTGTAATAAATCTCTCTATCAGACAGTGCTCACATTGCCACTGCTCAAAAGGAGGTCAGTTTCCTGGAAAGTTCAACACAAGTACTGTAATCTTATGACCTCATTAATACTCACTGTGAAACAGGTACACAGGATTAAAAGCTGGTGACACCGAATTGCAACTACCCAATAAAACGTGCTCATTATTTTCCTGGTCAAGTACTAGGTCCTATATACTGCACATTGCTTGACTGGCCAGACTTCAGCTCCAGACTAATACATGTATCATAGGCTAATCTCAGCTTATCATGTGGATCAGGATGAATTGACAATTAACCATTTCATATTGAAATTTAGTTAAGAAAATTTAAATTTTCTCTTAGACCATATATCCATTTGCAGGCCAAGAAGAGACTATTTTTGAAAAATTACAACTGGAATGACTGGCTCGATTATCGAGCCTGCAAATGGACATTTCCCAGGACCACTACAGAGGCTGGCTTTGGCCGGCTTGACCATTAAAGGATTAACGGTTGTCATGGTAATAATGATAATTCATGTATTCAACCAGGTGCAGTATTTCCAGAGCTCATCTGTATTGCTGTCATTAACCATTCAATCTGTCAATTAACCTGTGAAATTCCAGTATCTCAAGTGTTAACCATTTAACACTCACATCACCAAAAAAACAGTTTCTGTAGTGGTCTTGGGAAATGTCTATTTGTAGACCAAGAGATTATTTTTTAATATTTACCACTGGAATGACCGGCTTGATAACCGAGCCAGTCATTCCAGTGGTAAATTTTCAAAAATAGTCTTCTCTTGCTCTGCAAATTGACATTTTCTGAGAAAATTTAAATTTTCTTTAACAAATTCCAGTACACATATCTCAAGTGTTAATGAGTTAATGTATTCAGCATGTTCAGGATCATTAGCCCAATCTGTATCAAACTCCAGCACACCTAGAGTTACAGTTAACCCTTTAACTGTCACGCCGGCAAAACCAGCACCTGAAATTGTCTTTAGAAATGTCTATTTGCAGGCCAAGAGAAGACTATATTTGAAAATTAAACACTGCAATGTCTGGCTCACGATGGTCGATGCAGTCATTCCAGTGACAAATTTTCAAAAATAGTCTTCTCTTCACCTCTAAATACCCATTCAGATCACTGAGCAAAAATACCAATTTTCTTGACTATCTTGACCATTAAATGGTGAAATTACGAGACTTATTGACAGATTTATACCATCCATGAAATGATGAAATCCTAGAAATATCAAAGATATCATACATCAAATATCATACATCTTAAATACATTACGATTGATTTTACTGGAAGCCAAATTGAAATTGATGATCAACGCATGTTCGTCACCAACACCATCCGGGTAAATTAATCTCAAATCATCAACAGAATCTATTTTAGTTGCATTTCAGACAACGAATAAGTCTGGTGTCAGATATTGGTCAGTGTTTTTATATCTCACATAGACATGCACAGATCCCCTCTATAGGTTGTCTGATTTATTTACATATATAGACATGAACTCATTAGCAACAGTATGTCTACCAGTAAAATTAATCTCAAGATAATCAGCACACCATCATATACACATTCTCATATATAGCTCATCTATAGGGCTTGGATTATTTCTAGATACAGGCATATATGGGTTGAACAGGTTAAAGGGGGTCCCCAATGCCATTGTACGCTAATCGCTAAAGCATTATTTTGTATTATCATAGAAAAGAAATGCAACTACCATAGCTTTACTTTGATATCATAATGGTAAGATGTAATTTTTGTAAAAGAACCATGAATACCCCTGTTACGTTCGGGTGACCTGAATTCAATCACGTGATGCAACGAAGTGAAAGCACTTATCGATAATGTCTATATCTTATGCGGAAATAGGTAGATTGGTGTTCATCTTGAAAAGGCTTTTGCTGAAAGCTCTCCTAGACAGCAACTCTGCGCTCACTAGAAAGCTTCTGCAGTTACCTTGCGTAATGTCCATTTGATAAATGTCCATTTTCAGGCCAACAGAAGATTACTACTGTCTAGAATCTATCACTGGAATGCCTGTCGCAAAATAGTCTGGACTTTCCCTGTACATCTACATTCACTAAGATAAATTACAACTTTCTTGACAAATCTTGATAATGAAAGAATTAATAGCAGTCTTACCAGGTTTAAAGCACTAAAGAATGTTTAAACCTTTCCAACATGTAGATCTATAATATTCACCATATGTGCTCGTTTACATCAACTTACATTAAGCGTTTATGATGGATTAAATCGTATCATTCATGTTTTACAATTGATTATAACATCAGCCTACATGTGACGTTGTTGATTACGATGTCATATGATTGATCGATAAACTGGATTGCTCCATTGTATGCCGTTATATACTTATTACCTGTTCAATTGTCAGGATTGTACCTGTTAACCATTTAATAGTGAAATTTTGCAAAGAAAATACAAATAAGTGCTTATTGAATGACCATTTGCAGACCAAACCAAAACCCTTTTAAATTTATCACCGGAATAACTGACTCAATTATCGAGTCAGCAATTCCAATGGTAAATTTTCAAAAATATTGTTCTCTTGGCCTGCAAATGGACATCCCCCAACAAAACTGCAGAGACCAGTTTTGGCTGACTGAACATCTCTCTTAAAAAGATACTCAAATCATACGAAATGCTGTATTCGAATGGTGGATGCCATCAATTTATCTCCTTAACAAGCAGTAGTCTGTTACACCATGTACGCCCAGATAGAACACATTTTTGCCTAATATTTCTAAAGTAATTTATCTGGAAATTGGTGGCTGTGGTGATACCTACAGTAGCAACAGTTTCCATCTAAATTGGTTTCAAAATATGCATCAACTGACCTATATGGCTGTTTGTACAGCACCCTATTGAAGGCCACATTGTTCTGCTAGGTTGTAAATTAAATCATGGCAGACTTCATAGAATGGAGAAACAAACATTTACCTGGTAACCGTTTAACCCTCAAACTGGGGAAAAATTGCTTATGCAATGGTCTTGGTAAATGTCAAATTGCAGACCAAGAGAAGACTATTTTTTGAAAATTTATCACTGAAATGACTGGTTGGCTCGCTAACCGAGCCAGTCATTCCGGTGGTAATATTTCAAGTCTTCTCTTGGTCTGCAAATGCACATTTTATGAGAAAATGTAAATTTTGTTGAAAATAAGGGTTAACGGGTTAACCATTTAACGGTCAAAATTGGTCAAAAAAAGCAAGAGTTACGCTTATTGCTTAATCAATGTAGATCTGAAGGCCAAGGAAAGAATGTTTTTGAAATTTTAACTAATACATGGCTCGGTCACTCAGCCAGTCAGACTGGCAATACACATTTGATAAATTTTCAAGCAGAAATGTGGATGCAATGCAACCATTAAGCTCGACTTTATGACTTTGCAAGGAACTATGAAGATAATGACTTCAAACATAAAATAAATATACAAAGCTTATCAGTTATCAATATACTTTAAAATTCCCATCGTCATAG
The DNA here is from genome assembly GCA_034401795.1 of Chaetoderma sp. LZ-2023a. Lineage (NCBI taxonomy): Eukaryota > Metazoa > Mollusca > Caudofoveata > Chaetodermatida > Chaetodermatidae > Chaetoderma > Chaetoderma sp. LZ-2023a. The sequence continues at coordinate 34,955,811 of CM067369.1, forward strand.
TGGCCACTTAGCCATTAGGAGTTACTTCCCTTGTGTCATGACCAGTCAAGAGGTAAGAAGAGTCCTGATGATAACTGGGATTTCTCCCTGAATGTATTACTATCAGCTAAGCAAATCAGAAGGAGGCCAAATTTGTTTGGGTCCATTCCAGTCAGCATAGCCCCAGATTAGTCCCTGGTCCCGTTCTTTCTTGTTTCCCATACTATGAGCAATGTAACGAATACCATCAATCACACGGTCGCGATTTCGATGCTGATGGCCGTGAAAGTGAACACAGGATTTTAGCTTTCTTATTTGTTTTTCTAAAGTTCTACAACCTGCAAATCGACTAAAATTAAAGAAACTTGGCGCCCCCTGGTTTGGTGGTGATTTACCCGATAATCCCATTTTTTCTCGTTCTTTACGCACAGCCGCCTCTTCAGCTTCCGTTGGAATAATAAGATCACGTCGTGGCATAAAATGACTGAATGAAATCACTGGCGCATCATATGACTTGCTTATGACCTCCTCATTAAGTTCACAAAAATATGCAGCTGGATAGCTATCATACAAACCAGGCCAAGTACAGTTATGATAATCCATCCACAGCAGATTCACTTTTTGTAAGTCCTCTTTCACAGATGGATGTGATAAGTACAAGGTGTCTGTAACGTCATCATCAGGGGTGGCATACCATGAGAACAGTGGCACCAGCCACACATATTCATCCTGTGCTTTACCAGTGGTCACTTTTTCTGGGTGAGTGGACACACCTAATGATTCACAAAGTCGCAATATCTGATGAAACTTCTGTATGGAGTTCTTGCAAGTTTCATTGTCTTTCACCCATAATTCATGATTTCCTGCAAATTTAATAAGATGTTGTAAATAAATATACCGTATATAGATATATTTAGCAATACCTGTAATTAACATTTTCAATGCAAAAGTCAATTAATATATATGTCAGACATATTCTGTTGAAAATTTGGCAAATAATTTGGCTGGAAGCCTGGTCCACACAAAGCAGTAATGACTGACAGTCAAATTATATGTAGAATATTCACCAGCATCAACCCTTTAATGGTCAATATTGGTTAAGAAAATTTAGATTTTGCTTAGTTAATGTCCATCTACAAGCCAAGAAATTTTTTTGGAAAATTTAACAATGGAGTGACTGGTTTGGGTTATTTAGCCAGTCATTCCAGCGGTAAATATGGTGAGGCATGAAACAGATTCCAAACTTAAAGCAACATTAACTGATATTGTGATAGATATAATTAATTACATTTTGGAAAGTTCAATTTTATTTTGGTATTGTAAAAATTATAGTCCCAATGTATCTGTACTATTTATTACATGATGATGTAGTATTGCAGCATACTATTTGCTAAACAGAAATTCCGTTCACCCATATTTGTTATTGTTTGCTAATCCTTTCCAAACATTAGTGCATACCAGTTTTTTGCATGACAAATTATTTTAAAGATGAAATATTTCTTTAGGAAAGAACGTAAAACAATGAAACAAAGAACTTTTACAAGCCTTGTTGCACGCAACATTTCAAAGACTCCGCATAGAGAACGCAAACCACAAACAAGGATTCTGCGGAATTAAATGTCGCCTGTCTCATGTTTGTCACAGTGGCACTGACCATTGACCTTGTGACCTCTGTGTTATCATGCTGCTCCCTAACATTATAGGTCATTAGGTAACCATGTATTCAAGTTTAGTTCCAATAGGATTAGCCAATCATGAAATATAAATGATTTATTGAATGGAAAAAAGGTTGAAAAAGCAAAGGTCAAATAGTGATATTAGAATGGCCTTGACCTTTGACCTGGTGACCTCCATGTCACCATCGTCTATCCTCTTGGCATAAGCTGTGTTCCATTACGGTTAAGCAATCCCGAAAATATAACATAAGATCTGCTAAGCCTACAAACTTAAAATTGAAAAATAACAAAGTTTTGCAGAGGTCAGAATGACCGTGACCTTTGACGTTGTTACTTCAGTGTCAACATGCTGCTTCCTAACATTATAGGCAACAATGTATCCAAGTTTAGATCCAATAGGATTAACCAATCATGAAATATAAATGATTTACTGAATGGAAAAAAGGTTGAAAAAGCAAAGGTCAAATAGTGATATTAGAAGGGCCTTGACCGTGATATTAGATAAGCCGAGAAGTTTTGTTGAGCGCAAAAATTTAACATTGAAAAAACAGTTTTGTATCAAGGTCACAGTGAACTTGATCTTTGACCTCAGTATCGTCATGCTGCTTCTAAAAGTATAGATAACCACAAAGACCAGTTTAGTTGCAATGTCGCAGGTGAGACAAAAACTACAGGGACAGTTTAAAGAAATCAGTTACCAAAATAACACTTACAGTGCACATATCCTGGGTCAATGAATCGTGTCAGAGATTGTAAGTGAATATTCTGGTATTCTCTGTCAAGTCTGTGAAACAGTGTCAAGTGGATTTTGTCATCAAATTTGTTTTTACACATACATTTTAATAATTTTGGACTTTCCAATGTGTATTTTCTAAGACCCAGAGTGCCTGCATAAATGTGATGATCAAATGTGAGTATTGACCCATTAGTAGGGTTGGGGTCAAGTACTTTCAAAAGTATTCAAATACTTCAAATACAAATACTAGTTTTTTGGAAAGTATTTAAATACAAATACTTATGGTAAGTATTTGAAATACTTCTCAAATACTTCTTAAATGTCTTATAGAAGACCAAAGTATGCAGAGCTGCTAACCCCCAGTTCAAGCAATCAGTAGTTTCAGGTGAAAAAAAAATGATTTTCAGTAGTTCAGTAGTGATTAAAAAAGCAGCAAAACACATGATTTTAAACAAGGCGAGAGAAGAATATCGATGAAATTTTACCACCGGAATGATTGACTGTTATCGAGCCTGTCATTCCGGTAGTAAAGTGTAAATATAGTCATCTAGTATTGTTTGAGTTCATTTACCATGTTACATATGTGGATAGAATTTTTTTTTTATTGATTTGCAATGTGCATACATGCATGTATCACATTTTTCTGTTTCGGTCATCTTTCTGTAGATTCTCGCTTATACACATGTCTTTTGAACTGTTTTTTATTGGTATTTCACCAGCATCAGGTTTGCGCTGAGCGCTTCCATGAAGTTTGGTAATTATTTTCTATATTTAGACACCAATTCGGAAAACAAAGACTGAAATCCACTGTGCACAAAATCTCATACCGTGATCACAGAAATAGATATTACCATGAAATTCATGTTACAATATTTTGGTAAAGACTTATTATATTAAAATATAAAAAGATTATTTTGATTTCTCTCACGCTTTGAACGGATGATTTCTGATTTACATCAGTATATTTATATAGTTGAATTGCATATCTGTACCCATCAACAAACAAACTTGCGGGATTCTCGCATAGTGCTAACTTTCCTATTCTATATCCAATGCTGTTTTGATAAGCGGTCGCCGTTTTTAGACTCACAAATGATAATTTCGTAATTTTACCACATTGTCCGTACTACGGTAATTGCTAAATCTTTTATTTCCATATTTTCACTCGCATACATGCGTAGTTTGGATGCTATTTTCGAACATACATATAAAGGACTTTCTAACAGGTAGTTATCAACTATAAAAGTGCTAGAATCGATAATTTCAAATGGGAAATTTTTAAACACTGTAACAGAAATACTAACACCATTGGACCACATCTGTAATCTCTCACTTACACAGGGAGTATTTCCATCAAGATTAAAGGTTGCACCCATATACAAAGCTAAAGATGTATCTGACTTTACTAATTATCGGCCAGTCTCGGTACTTCCACTTTTCTCAACTCTTAGTAAAGCTGTATTTTAGTAGAATTACTAAATATCTAAACAAAAACTCAATCATATATCCTTCCCAATATGGTTTCAGAGAAAAACACTCTACTATGCTTGCCATTGTGGATATGATAGAAAAATTATCAACCACCCTTGAGAATAATGAATATACGCTAGGTGTATTCTTGGATCTTTCCAAAGCCTTCGACACAATTAATCATACAATTTTACTGCAAAAGCTTGCATACTATGGGATAAGAGGTACTGCATTGAACTGGATACAGAGTTACCTGTCAAACAGGGAACAGTGTGTACAATTCAATGGGGCTATCTCTGAATACAAAAATATAGTTTGTGGTGTTCCCCAAGGTTCAGTTCTTGGGCCACTGCTGTTTGTCATATATATGAATGACATACCCAGTCTGCAAACATCTCGCACTAATACTTTTTGCAGACGACACAAATGCTCTCTGCAGCCACAAGGATATAGAAATTCTATACAAAAATGTCAATAATGAAATGGCGAAATTAATAGACTGGTTTAAAGTAAACAAATTGTCCTTAAATGTATCAAAAACTAATTATATACTATTCACAAAATCTAAGAAACTAAAAGAAATAGCTCTCCCAAACCTCTATATCGACAACCAGATAATTCAAGAAGCACAATATGCTAAGTTTTTAGGAGTATATCTGGACAAAAATTTAACATGGGAGAAGCATATTGAAATTATTACTACCAGGGTAGCAAAAAGCATTGGCATCATTCGCAGACTGAAACCCTATCTAACACCTAACATTATTAAAAACCTGTACTGCACAATGATACTTCCTCACATCACCTACTGCAATGCTATCTGGACTAATACATCTCAAGCTAGACTAAAAAAACTAAAATCTGTGCAAAAGCAATCTATTAAACTATTTTCACAAACAGCAGGTGGCCAGGATATCTTTAAATTAGAAAAGGTCTTAAAACTTGAGGACATAGGAGGGCTCCAACTTTACACAACCTTAAGGGACTTCCACAATGGCAACTTACCCTCATCCTTATCTAACATTTTTATGCTCAATACACAATTGCATCCTCACAACACAAGAACAAGAAATAACCTCCATTCAACACACCACCAAACAAAAGCAACACAACAAAACCCCTCATACAAAGCAATTCAGTTATGGAAAAATACAGACACAAGCACACGCACAGACATCATAAAGCTACAGTACTTTAAGCAGAATATCAAAAAGAAGATTATAGAAACCTACTAGACTCTGGAAAACACTCACCATCATGGCACGCTATTCTCATACTTGCACCCAGTCACCAGAACAAATAATAATAATAATCTTAATAATAATTATAAGAATAAGAATATCTGTCATAATGGTAACTACCAAACAACTACCTCTACCATCATGATCACAGCCTAAAAAAAAATAAAAAATAAAAATAAATTAATACTTTGTAATTGATAATAAGAATATGTAATATAGAATTATTAACTTAAGCAAGATAAGCACACATCCCTCTGTCATGTCTTTCCCTGTAAAAATGTAAATTGGCATACGTCTATTAACTGTTGGACTGCTGGAAGCGGACAATAACTCCAATTGGCAATGACTCTGGATTGGCTGAGTATTTTAGAAAAAATTTGACTGAAAGTTGCTTGTGGCTTTTTTTTTTTAGAGGTACTCAGCATACCCTGAGTTAGGCTCCATGGAAAATGTAGACTGCAGAGGCTTGGCAGCGAGACAGTTAACTATATGTATATATAGGACTATAACATGTTAACCTTATGTATTCAGTATTCTCATGTCCTATATAAATGTATATTCTATATCAAAATAAATAATCTTGAACTTGAACTTGTACAAACTACGGACAATCGGTAGGGGTTGGCAGGTCTGCAAATGCCCATGTTTTACCCAACTTTGATTTGCTTCCCACCCCCACCATGAAATAAACTAGTTACCAGTAGAACGATGATATAGCCGACAATTTTAGCAATTACTAAATATTTCTGGAATGACAAGAAAGAATTGATAAGTATTACCTGGTACGAAGAAGACTTTATTAAACACTGTAGTAAGACGTGAAAGAGTTTCTTGAAGAAGAGGTATGGAATCTGTAACATCTCCAGCTAATACAAGAGTATCATTGCTGTATGTATTAGGCTTCCAACTTTGAAGAAGCTTCTTGTTGTCATAGTAGTCCACGTGCACGTCTGCAATGGCAAGCACCCGAGACATTATTGCACGAAGACCGGTGCCGCCGGGATAATCCAGTCGCGGCATCGGGGTTTAGCGTTTTATAATTTCGATCACTTGAATTTCATTTATCTTCTATAACTGATAACAGTATTTGTAGTTGCTTGTCCTACTTTTAACCCATTTTGTAACGTAGTGTCAGAATTTAGAACGAGTTTCTTCTTCTTGTTGTGTAGATACCGCCTCTCGAATATGATCCAGGGATTCAGTATCCTTTAGGCGAACCTCCGTGACGGAGTAGTTCCTATTATATTATAGCTTTAACTGTACATATCAGACTAACCGTACACATCGCGCTAGGTATATAGATCTATACACAGGGAATTTACTATTGAATTTTCGTCGAATGTCAATGTTCAAACCGCAGGATTTATCATGTGTTGTGACTTTAAAGGGGAACACAAGAAGGGTTACCATCGTTTGCATAAAACACGCAGTTCTATTGTAGAGCCCACATTTAAGCTACTGTATAAAGCTTCCCCCCGACATTTGTATATAAATCCGAGTAAAATGGTGTTAAAAAACGCTATGTTGCTTTAATTTTCTGCGAGTTAATTAAACCTATGACGTCATAGGTTGAATCCCATCTGACAAGAACCATAATAACGGCACTCTGAAGACAGGAGTGCATGCATTTGGATGGTGATATCTCTATCGGTGATAATGCTATCGACATCATTTATATATGTACAGATTGAAGAGGTTAAGACGTGTATCACACTATCGCAAATTTATGGAATGTATTTGTTATTTTCACACATTAATTGCCGAACCTTAAGATGGCCATTTTCTATGAAGATACCTGCCAATTACATTAACATTACAAAATCTCAGGAAGTTTTGAGGCTAGTATGAAAACATAAGTACCTAAAGATGGACTGAATGTATGTACAAATTATTTAAACTCTCATATTAATAGATGAAACTTTAATAACATTATTTGACGTAGCCCCAGTGAGAGCATTGATTCAATAGTGGCAATTATATTGAATTGCCTATACTATCGCGTCATTCATTTATCTTTAAGATCAAAACTTCATGTCAAAATTGACACCATCAGAGAAATCAGACAAAGGACTGTTAGTATATATTCCTCAACATTTCCGCAAATATAGTTTATATATTCCTAAAAACCGCTGAGGAGAATCCCCTTATAAAAATGCAATTCACAATTTTATTGCGATAGCGTTGGATGACAGCGAGAAAAACGTTCAACTTATGACGTCATACACCTTCATCCGGGAATAGAAATTTAACCCATGTACCACATATTTAAATAATGAAGATAGATATTTCTAATTTGAGCACAGATCTTACAATTATATTTTTGAAAACGTTACGGTCTGTAGATTCATTTTATACACAGTAGTATAGAGGGTCTGGTGATTCCCTTTAAATGTGTAGTTCAGAAGAGTTTTTTAGACTGATGTTAATGGGTTTCTTCTCATTGTTCTGTTGTGTATTCGGATAATCCTCCATTTGATAGGAGCACTCACATCTGGGTCAAGTTCGACTCCTAACCAGCTATAGCTAACTAGAAGTCCAGTCGAACTTCAAATAGTTAACTAGATAGTCAACTATAGTCAACCGAGCACCCGACCTCGGTTCAGATGGTTAGTGCGATATTTGCATAAATTTCAAAATGTCAGACACCGACCTCTTGCCACGAATAAATGCATATAAACGTGTAAATATTTCGCTAAATAACTTAGGTTTGATGAAATTATGCTTTCCCCTTGTATGTCAATGTTCCCAAACCCATATTCCTTCCCACTTTATGCCATATGGACGCTTTTTGATGTATTAGCGGACAAAAATAACCCATTTTAGTAGGTCATCAAAACAGACGACAGAAAGGGTTAATGGCGACTGGTAACCGGCTCCAAATTTTCTGCAATAGTAATTCAATATGGAACTGGGTACCAACGAACTATAGTCGACTACAGTCAAGTTCAGCTAGGCATAGCAACTGCGCATATTCAGTAAACCATGAAACTGACTATGGTTAGCGAGTCGAACTTGACCCTATATATCATCATCATCATAATCATCATCATGTCTTAGGATTGTGGAACCGGCGGTATCCCGCAATCCTGGAATTCACGTTTGGCGGTATCCCGCAATCCTGGAATTCACGTTTCGCGGCTGCCGGGATAACTGATTCCCGCCGTTTCAACGGACACCCAGCAGTCATACCATGGAACCTGAAACACGAGCACCTGCCGCCGGTTCCATGTGCGATTCGAGACCCCTGTTGATGAGTGCCACTATAATGTACTACTAGTATTACTACAAATGGTGTCAGGAGTAATTTGGGGCCTAAATTAAAATTATTGTTAGTGATTTCTAAATTCTACTCACGATTTTGCTCGGAAATATAAGGACTACTCTAGTCCTGCCAGAACGTCAATTTGAGAGACTCTGGCCGCCATTTTGATTTTGTTATAGTTTTTTTAATATCTAATGATCAAGGATGATAGGTGAGTTATAGTAAAATATATATTATTTATTTATGCTATAGCATGCAAATGGCGGGTATATAGATTAATATACCTGTCATACATATGTCATATACATCATAGATTCATAATTCAGGTTATTTATTTGAACTGTAACGAATCAAGGTATATTTTCGTGCTATGTTTCTATGTCAGTATTCCGTGGAATGACAACCCTATAGTTTCTGGATTGTTATTTTTAGTTGTCTTCAGTGTCATATGTAGGAAACCACGATTCTGTGCAGTAGTTTAACCGTCAAATTTTTTACATTTCTTTATACTTTAATTACAGTTCAATTTCGGTGTTTGTTTCAGAATTATTTGAAATAAAGAAGTGATATAAATCACTATTATTATTATTATTATTATTATTATTATTATTTTTATTATTATTATTATTATTATTATTATTGTTATTATTAACTTTTTGAACATTAGAGGGTAATCTCCCTTCTAATTAACAAATATGTTTCAATTGTAGTAATAGGTTTACTAATTACGCTGAACATTATTTGTTTTTTCTTGTTATTATTAATTTTAAAAGTTCATTATCACATTGCTAGCTACTCTGTTAAAACACTACTCAGCATATGCCTTCTTTTCAAGTTAAATCTGAGGAGTTTTTGGCTCGCACCCAGTTTTCTGTGGATCAGTCCTTTACCCACAAGGCAATTTTGTTGGTTACAAGTAAAGGTTGCAGTTTGAAAAGGGCTGATCAAACTGGGTTTGTTGAGTATTGGTGTAAAAGTGGTGGTACTACACAAGACCTGATTAATATTTTTCAGTCGAGAATAGCCAATGCCGTTCAGGTATTTCACTGTGTCGTTTTCTATATCTGGACTGGAACCTGCAATCTTATAGAGAAACGAGGCGATGGTTTTGTCTATTTAAGGATTGCCGATGATGAAGACCGCATTTGCCAACACTATCACCATGCCATAGAACCTTCACACTCACTCGTCCACTCGAATGGTTGATCCTTTTCGGTGATGTTAAATAGGGGTGATGCAATCTCGCTGAAATGACGGATGTATCAACGATAGTACTGACAAAGACCAAGGAAGGTCCGAGATTCCGTGACAGATGCAGGGGTCTGCCACTCCGCCGCTGCTTTTGTTTTTGACGGTTGTGTAGCCACTCCATCACCGGATATGGCGTGTCCCAAGACCTCGACGCTCTGTCTTGACTCCGGACAAGGAATCTAAGGCATGATCAATTCGTGGTAAGGGATAAATGTCTTTGATGCTTAGATCATTAGGGCGGTGGTAGTCTATACAAAACCGCAAAGTTCCATCCTTTTTGCCTGCTAGTACTATGGGACTGGCCCAGGGGGATGTTGATGGCTCTATTATTCGGGCCTGCAACATGTCTTCCACCGGTTGGTGTGCCTCCACTTCCTTATGGATAGGGAGACATTGAACGGGCTGTCGAATGGGTCTGTTGTTTCCGGTGTTGATGGAGTGTCATACAAGATGACGTTCTCCGAGGTCCATGTCTCCTGCCGAGAAACTAATGTAAAGTAATTTCCCTACTTGTTGTTTTTGAGATTGCATCAATCCAACTGTGGCACATAAATATAGATCATGTGAGTGTTCTGGCAAATCATCAGAAGCTGTTGCTGGTGTGATTGCGGGGGCAGGTGGGGGGATGTTTCCAGTGATATCACACCCACCAAATGGGCACAACGGACTCCTGGTTCAAGTGTTATTGGGTCTGCAGTGCCATTGAATACCCTGAAGGGTATATGATCCTTGTTGGTGGTGTCAACGATTATGCGGGGACTGGCACATTGTGAGGCGGGCATGTATTCAGGGTCGGGTTCCAGCATGGCTGTGTGAATGTTATTTCCTAGTTGTGGTGCGGTGGCCCACAAGACCCTTTCCTGTCCTGCTCAACTGTGGCGGCTGTTGCTAGTTCACCGCATACATATCGGATAATGATGACTCCGGTCCAAGGGGTATCCGTCGGCCATGTATGTCTAGTTCTTGTTGTCTGCAGTGTATGACGGCTTCGCTGGCACTGAGAAAATCAGAATTAAGCAGGGCATCGTTTTGAATGGAGGTGATGACAACTCGCTGAATGAATTGCATCTCCTCTCTTTGTATAATGAGGTTTACTATACCAGCCACATGAACTTCGGCTCCCGTAGCTGTTTGCAAAAATATGTTTGTAGGCTTAAGGGGTGGCTTCTTATGAGGTGGGATGCTCTCATATAATCGCTTGTTAAAAATGGTGATGGAAGCTCCAGTGTCCACAGTGGCACTGGTGGAAATTCCGCTAAACAGACAGGCACATTTATATATCACCTTATGGTGAGCTTGCGGAAGAGTCTCCAATGATACCATTTGTGCAAGTGCAGGTGGTGCAGTATCATTCTGTATGTAGTCGGCTTGTTTCCGGATAGCTTCCATGAGTGCAATTGGTGGCTGAGTGTGGAAAGGGCCAACTCGTCGTTGCTGCTGCTGCGATTGCTTAGGCGATGACGGAGTTGGTGGTAACAATGGTGGTGGAATTGTTGCAGATTCTGTGTAAGCTGAGTTGGTGTATACTGCAGTGCGGATAGGGTTCTCACATTCGCGGGTGTGCATCATGGGATGTTTAGGTGATGCACAGAAGAAACAATGACGGCATGTTAATTTCAAGTTCTTGGTACGATGTTTCCTCTTGCAGATCCATGATGCTGAATGAGCGCTTCTTTCAGAACCACTGCTGCTGCGGGACAGTGTTGATGATGCTGTAAGGGGTTGTGAATTGTATACCACCAAAGGATGCCGGGTGTTAAGTGCCTTGGTGGTGGGACGTGATGATGGAAAAACGTTGTTTCAGTGGAGGTGCTACAACCTACCACTGCCGTTTTACATAGAAAAGAAGGTTTTGTAGACGCAGAAAGTGTGTGGTCACATTTTCCGCAGGGGTAAGATGGCAGTGCTATGGATGCTGTGTGCATCGTAGGCACCGACATAGAAGAAGCCAGGTGCTGGTGAGTGCATGGTGTAGTAGGAATGTAATGATGATTAGGAATGGCCGCCTGACATTGTGGTTCAGAGGCCGCAGTTGAGCCGAGTTGTAGGACTGGGCACTGAAGTGACTTTGTAATCGGTGCCCATGCTAGTTTGATGGATTTTCAGGCTGCGTGGTATGTCGGTCAGTGGTTGGAGTTGTAGATGGAGGCTGGTTTGGGCATCGATCCTTCCAGTGGCCCGGATGACCACATCAAAAGCACATGTTTGGTGGCAGAGCTGAAGCTGTGGTGGGTTGCAGTCTAGTGGTTGACTGTGTGATTACTGTGGTGCTAAGTGTTGTTACGAGATTGGTGAGTACGGAGATCTGTTTAGTGATCTCTTCTAGTATTTCGTGCATGTTTTGCCTATTGTTGTTGTTGTGCTGGTTCCCGCATCCTGGGGCATGATGGGATTTGCCATGCCCTCTTCCTCTAGACGCGTGATTTTGACTGTTTTGTTCTTGCTGCGTGTGTTGTTCAGTTGTTGTTAGTGGTTGCGGTGTGAGATTTGGTGTTATTGGCGACATTTACATCATTTACCTCATTAATTGGGTGTAGTTGGCAGCGATTATTCTTCTCCCGCTCCAAGAAATTCTTGATCCGAACCACAGTGGCTGTTAGTTGTTGGAGGCTGCCATGCTCCGTGAGAAATAGTTTTTCATTTAAGGCTGGTTCTCCGCTCAATGCGTCGATGAAAGTATCCAAATGTAAGTGCGTGAAGCCCTCGAGATTCGTGCTGGGGTAGGCGCGGGTAACTAACCAACGGATGTGGCTTGCTAACTACGGTAAGGTTTCCATCGAGCATCAACGTAGGTTTCTGAGTTGAAGTCGACTCGTTTCACCGAGGGCTGTGTCGCCGAATCTTTCTGACAACACGTTCTCTAGTTCTGTGTATGTTGGGCTATAATCTGTTCCTAAGTCTGCCAGAACGTGTAGCACTTTTCCGGACAGCTTTGTGGCTAAGTACTCTCCCATTTGGCGATTGTTCCAAAGGTTTGTCCTACTTATAATATCAAATTGAACTTTATAATTGGCTCAATCAGTCTCCCCACTAAATTCGGGGGTGGGGGGAACTAGGGGGAGAATGATCCAGCCAGGTCCTCGTGGAGAAGTAATTGGCGTGAAACCCAGTGGTGGTGCTGGTGAGACTGATGAGAACGCAGGTGGTGGTGGTGGTGGTGGTGGTGGTGGTGGTGGTGGTGTTTCTCGTCGATCTCCCTGTCGATGCTGTCGCGTCCGTGAAGCGGATTCCAGTCGATGATGTGATGCATGATGCGTTGGTTCTGCTGTATATCGCCCTGATGTGGGTCCATAGACAGGTGTAGGTCTATAGACTGGTGGAGGCATGCTATATAGACGATGTGGGCGTTCTTGATGTTGTGACGGATATTCCTCGTACGGAGGCAGTGCAGGTGACTGACGCGGATGATGTGTGCGATGTGGACGTCTTCGGATGTATTGCTGAAAAGGTGTTGCCGTCTCTTCCAGTTCGTAACATGGTACTAGTGGGTAGTACGGTGAAGACGCATGAAAAGGAGGAGAAGCAGGATATGGTACATGAGCGTCAGGCCACTGGTCACCTATTGATGACGTTGGCAAACAAAATGGTTGTGACGGTTGAGCTTGCCCCCGTAGGGGTCTTTGACGCAGTCATCCGCGATCTGGCGTGGATGGTGGTGGCCTATCATGGAGATCTGATAAAGTGATGTATTGAGTTCCCGCCTGTGAGGCATTGCGGAATGTCTCCTCGCTGTTCGGTGAGAACTCGTGTGCCGGTCGTTCTGCGCTGGGGAAATTAGCGACATTGTCGGTAAGCATGCGAACAGTACGTCCGTCATATGATGCTACTTCCATATCGAGGGAGCGCTGACTGTCGGATGAGGGAGACTGAAACTCATGGATGTTGAGTGTGGGCATGGGTTCGCTTCTCGTTCGAGCCCCACATCGGGTGCCACTTGTATCTCACGGGGGTACATGCTGGTCAACTATGACATTTCTGCCCATCGCACCACAAGTGCACAATGTTTGGCAGTGCTGGTTAGCTGCGGATCTCGGGGTTGTGAATCCCGTATTATGTCTCTCCGGGAAATACAAAGACCAACTTCTAGAGACGGTGGAACACTAATGTTCCAGTGGGCCCGTGCGACCATTGCTGCCAAGATTGAACCACACGGTGTCATCCCAACTATTTGTGTCACCGGTGTGCCTATCCATACTAATTTTAGTGATATGGAACAATTATAATTAAACAGTTGAAATATTAATATACTATACAAACAATGTGATTCGTTTGAGAGTAAATGAGCACAATAATACACAACACAGAGCTATCTGGTGTCCTTTCCACGTGGTGTTGCCGGAGGTACCACACAGGTCCTTGAATCTGCAGAGGAATCCCTGCAAGAGAAGCATCCGCAACGAAGTCACTAGGTAGCTTAATATAAGCTGATATACCCCTAACACACACACACAAAGAAAATATTGTTGTTGCGAGAGGAAAGTGCCTCGCGTGGGCCTCCATCACAGGACAATGCCTTCAACGCCGAAGCGGAGGAAAAGAGCTGGCAAAAAGGGTCACTCTTTTGTTCAACAGAAAAATGCAAAATGCGGCAGATCCTAGTGAAACCATAATTAATGTGATGCATACTGGTTTACGTGAAGACGGGAAGAACGATTTCCGAAGAATTCCCAGGTCACCGTCTTATGTAGTTCCAAAGATACTGTATTGGTAGTTGCCACTTCATTTATGCAGGTCTTCTGCTACAGTCTAACCTACCATTTAGCTGTTAGAAATGAAAACTAGCTTGGCCGCAAGTGGCAGGGATTCCTACCTAACTTTAGATACAGCTGTCCAATGGGCGCAGATGCTCAGCTTCCCGTAGGTCGCCTTGTCTAGCATCTTCCTCCAAGGACAGAATGCGTACATGTTATGACACAAGGCCTCCGAATTAGATGAAAATCTGGTCACCTTGTCCCGCAACCACATATAACATCACCTGGACAATGGCTACAGTTTACACAAGCAAGTTTTGATCACTAACACGTTGTTATGGTGGGGATAGAGAGACGAATATCCATCGCGAGCGTCCTTCCCATGAGGGAGTGGCGGACTCCAAGATCTCACCCAGACACTGCACCAAGTTGGATGGAGATTCGCGCCCCGTCCATCACTGAGTCCTACGGATCTAACAGTTGATCTGTCATTAGGATTAATTTCCAATATGCCCAGATATGCACTGCGGGCCGGTAAACAACCTAACTAACTCACATTTCTAACTTTGTGTTTTCGCAGTGCTTCCTATATTGGCGGGGTTATCTAGCTAACAAGTATTCAATGATACGGGGGAGATGTATGTAAATCAGCACTTTAACCATCATCGCTCGGAAATCTCCGATAGTTTCCCCAGGGTCGGATCCGATCAATGTGCTGATGGGGAATCCAGACAATTAATAAGCCATGAGGCTGGTGGATCGTAGAAAGAGACACTAACTTGATATATATATATATATATATATATATATATATATATATATATATATATATATATATATATATATATATATATATATATATATATATATATATATATGAGGCCTTAGAGGTAACTGGCCAATTTTACACAACCTTGATGGAGTGCGGGGCTACATTACCACAACAGCTGGAAAAGAGGCATACACTATATGTCTCTAAACGAAGAAATTGTCCCTACCCACTTTAACCTATCCTATCGAGTTGAAATAGTCAGGTTTAGTCGGTAACATGCCGAGCTCAAACAATTAGAGCACGGACAGCGACCTCAGTGTAAAATTTATGCTGGCGGGAATAAAGTGATGCGGATACAAGTGTTGCTGTATAGTATTTCCTAGCATACTGCAGACCAGAGGGTTGTTTTTTTTACAAATAAACAAAACATATGAACTGGATGGCTAACTGCCATATACAACTAACCAATGCACGGAATAGATATAATAATTAGAATATAAATGAATGATTTAAATAAATATCACAGGTTGATGGACCTAAATGGTGCTGCTAGTTGAAAGCACCCACAGTAAACGAGGACAATATTCAAAGTAAAACAGAAATTATAACTAATTATAAGACCAGAAAGGTACCTATTAGTCATCAGTACCATATACGGAAATGATAATTAAATATACACTAGTATAGCTACTTGAGTGCCTAATAGTCGTCGGTACGGAACAGACTACTATGTTACTTAAATTGAGGCGCTAACGTATTCATAGCGCGAGTCCACACGTTCTCTGAAACGGGAAAGATTTCTGCAGGCAGATATCCGCAGTTGATTTCCACAGGCAGGTCTCCGCAAGCTGACTTCTCCAGGCAGGGTAGACATGGTACACACTCAGGACAGTGAAACAGAGCAGTTCAGGACATGTCTATTAGATAGTCTCTCAGCTAGTATATAATTTATACGGATGTTGAAAAGTTATCCGTCCGGCGATGGAAGTAAGAAAGTTGTAGTTTGCCCATTAACAAAGAGGGCTATATATATATATATAACATTAAGCAGATACAATAACTGGCACATGGTGCGGGATGCGTCGCGTAGCTCCTGTGGCGCACCTAGCAAAGTTCCACCAGACTGTGGTCAAAAGGTTAATTAACACACACGACATGTGGAAGCCGAGGACTCCTTACCACTGCGGATAAGCTGAAATCCGAATGGCACCGGATGAAGTAGGTATCACCGTAGGTTTGCAGTTGCACACATCTATCCCGATGGTCCAGTTGTCCTGCGCGGGCTGGCTTCCACGCCGGTGATGCTCCTGATTCTCGATTTTTCACCCCTTTTATACTAATCGTGACGTCACAGGCAGATGCCTCAGCCAATCAGAGGCCGAGCAGTAACAAATCAGCGTGCAGCTAGATCAGTGACGTATTTATCACGTGCACAGAACATTCTAAATCTATTTATGCATACACTCGATTACGACGTCAAAAGCAATATTTTGAAGATAATTTAGGGGGATTTTCGTAGATAACTCAGCCATTTCTGGGCCGATTTTAAAATAGTAAAAAGTTCTATAAAGCTCGTTTTATTCTGGTCCTGATTGGTACTAAGAACAACGAGAATGGAGTAAGTAAAGGTTTTTACGAGTACCAATTCAGTACACTATAGGCATGCCCTCGCTTCCTATTGTGAGATGTGTTGTCAGGGAAGCTCTGACGCGCGCGCATGCGCACCACACGTTTTATGGGACTTAGCAGATTTTAACGAAAACCTCTCTCATAGGGCCTATATATGTGTACCATCCCACCCAGGGGGCGTGCTTGGAGCGAATCCTGAGTGGCGGTTCCGCACCCATCTTCGCTGGGATGGTCAGTACCCATCTGGTCGGTCCGTGCCCACAGTACTCAGATATAACTCAGTTTCTTTCTCGGCTTTGTTTATAAGATCCTCACCTGCCGATACTTATTCCTCATGACAGCTTCAGCACCTAATTCCAAGGCAGTTAACATATCATACACATTCATTTTCACCATTCGCAAGTCTGTAATTTTCAAATAAATCCCATTACGTGTTGGTAAATATTCAGAGTTCAGATCTGGCTGCCATAATCTATGAATGTCTAAGTAGTAAAGGGACTCGCTATACGCTATTGTTCTAAATCACTCATGCGAGACAATGCTAATTAATGGCTAATTAATTTGATTAATTGGTTTTTAATTGGTTTTGACAGGTTTAATGCGTAATGAGGTGGTGTAGGTTGTGTGTGCGTCTGCGTGGTATTGGTCTGTTATCAGAATGATTGGTGAGTATATGTCAGGAGGTCAAGTGCAATTCTTCAGTTGTTCGAATGATTGATGAGAATCTGTCATGTTCTTGGTTGTTTGATCAATACGAGAACAATGGCCGACAGCGCGCACCTCGTGTAACACTATTGGTGGGTGCTGTACGCTATTGTTCTAAATGGCATAGATTAATGTGTTTTAAATAGGTGACACATGCGTGGTGGGCGGTGGCGGCCCCTTTGGTGGTTTAAGTCAGTCATTTTCAAAAAGATGGCAGTCATTTAATTATTAAATTTTCAAAATTGTTATGGAAATGTGAATGGTGTATAAAACACGAATTTGCCCGCGAATGGGGTTGGTAGGCTACTATTATATAGATAGTTTTATCTATCGTATTTAAGGAGATTCTTTAAAGGCGCAGTCATTTAATTATTACATTTTCAAAAAATGTTGTGGCCGCAATTTTATACAGGCGGTTGCACATTTATACACATGGCTGACATGTGTATGTACATGTCCGGACACACATGCACGCCAAAATGCATGCATACATGTGCGATGTTGCGGATTTGCCACAGCAAGTTGCGGATTTGCGGATACATGTTGTGGATTTGTGGCTGCATGTTGCAGATTTGTGGCCGCATGTGACTTTCTATGTCAAATTAGTATCAAAAAATATTCGCTTGCCTGAGATGTGGCGGGGTGGCGTCTCCCAGTTATTTAATTTTCAAAAAAATCAGAGCGTTACATGTGTAACAGGTAAACTAAGCGATGTTGTATAATAGTATATAGATAGTTTTATCTATCGTATTTAATGAGTGATCTTCAAAGTGGCAGTCATTTAATTATTAAATTTTCAAAAAATGTTGTGCTATACAGTCGGCTACACATTTATACATGTGGCAACATGTGTATGTACATGACCGGACACACATGCATGCCAAAATGCATGCATACATGTGCGGCCACATGCTGCGGATTTGCAGCCGCAGTACATATAATCCTATAAAATGGTTCAAATTCAATCCCTTTTCTCAGTCCAGTTTAAACATCACAAAGTGGTTGGTCATGTAACTGCAGCGTAGTTAGGTAGCCTTAGGAAATTTCTTTGCAGAACTTTGTAACTTGAATGCTTGCTAGATTTATCCTATAATCAATATGCCGAGACGTAAATGTTTTGAATGTGGTTCAACTTTTGATATGTCAAATGACTTGAAGCGGCATAAGATCCGATTCCATAATCATGAAGATAGTGAAAATCTAGACAGTGAAGATGAAGAAATGACAGAGATGAAGAGTGAAGATGATGATCCAATGGAGTCAGAGAGTTAAGCCGGTGATGACTCAGCAGAGTCTGAGAGTGAAGATGAAGGGGAAGATGATAAAGAAGCCATAGGCAATCAGGAACTATTCACCATTTTCCAAAATTTTAAGCCGGTCTTAGACGCTGAACAAACAGGTTTAGAAGATGAGGATGGTGAAGTGAACACAGACCCATATGGTGTAGGCAATGTGTCTATTTCCGTATATGCTGATGCTTGAGTTACAAAGTGTATAGACATAGTGTTCCAGTGGAGAAGATTACAGAACTCTATGCTTATTAAAATAATTCGTCGGGAAACTAAAGATTTTATCACCGAGGGGTACGCATACGATGAAGCAGTCTTCTCAGCTTTTCGAAAAAGAGTTTCTGATCAAGAAGTACACAAGGAACAATCTAGATGCTGACCATAATGATGATGATTCTGTCGGTGATGGATCTGATCCATAAGGAATCAGTCTACCCATCGATAAATGGATCTCCACAACATTGACTATTTGTTTATGTTTCAGAAACCATATGTTTTATCATATGTAATATTTTCTTCAATGTAAAAATATGGATACAAATAAAACATTGGTTCTTTATGTCATGTTGATTTGATGATTGTAGCTGCCCAACCGTGTCACCCACATCCCTCAATATACAAATCGGAGTGTGTGCTGTTGATGTTGGCGGTGGGGTTGGTGGTTGGTGGAAGTGGTGGGTGGTGGTGGATGGGTGGTGGTGGTGGTGGTAGCGGTGGTAGTGCCGTGGTGGTGGTGGTGGCCATTGTGGTGGTGATGGTGGTGGACGTGGTGGTGGTCATAGTGGTGGTGGTGGGCGTGGGGTCGTGGTGGCGATCGTGTTGGTGGTGGTCGTAGTGGTGCTGATGGTGGCGTTGGTGGGGTGGTGGTGGTCGTAATGGTGGTGATGGTGGTGGTCCTGGTGTGGTGGTGGTGGTGGTGGTAGTGGTTGTGGGTGTGGTGGTGATGTGGTGTTCGTGGTGGTGGTGATGGTGGTGGTGGCGGTGGTGGTGCTGCTGCAGCTGGTCCTGCTGGTCGTGGTGGTGGTGGTGGTCGTAGTGATGGTGATGGGTGGTGGTGGTGGTGGTGGTGGTCGGGCTGGTTGTCGTAGTTGTGGTGGTGGTGGTCGTATTGATGGTGGTCATAGTGGTGGTGGAGGTGGTGGTGGTGGTGGTGGTGGTCTTTTTAATTTGAGGGTTAAAGGGTTAAGAAAGTCTATAGTCCCATATAATGGTGTAACATGAGGTGGTCGCTTAGGGCAGGTTTGACTGAATTATATAGTGAAAAATCATGGTTATAATGTATCCCTGATATGTAGCCCAAAAGGATATATTTATATTTGACTTGTAGTAAACGACCATCTATGATTATGCTACTATGCTTATAATGTTGCTCTTAATTGTTGAAATGTATCTCTGTGAATGATACGGTCTCCCACCAAATCACCACAATGACTACTGTTAACATATGAACGCAGTGAATTAAAATGCGTTAATCTTTACAACAACAATAGCCGGAGAGTGGGTTCACACGTTATTATTGATTTATTAAAAACTCAGCGAGGACATTGTAATATCTTGTCAAATATCAATCTCACATCATTTGTTCACCAGAACATTATGGAATATGAGTGCGCTCAAATAATCAAGTTCTAACACTCTACTCCATTGTGGCAGGCTGCACACTCTCATGCGGTATAATTAATGTATTTTATAGTCTGCGATATGAAAGCCGTATTTTATGAAAAACTTTCAACAGCGATCAGCGGCATGGTTTCCAAAAAAGGATAATAAAACTAGGTAAAAATCACGGTGTCCGGGTACGTACACATGTTGCTGCCTGTATAAATGTGTAGCCGCCTACATAGCACATCGTTTGAAAATTTAATAATTAAATGACTGCCACTTTAAAGACCACTCATTAAATACGATAGATAAAACTATCTACATAATATTATACAACATCGCTTAGTTTACCTATTACCCGTGTAATGCTCTCATTTTTTAAAACATTAAATGACTGGGAGACGCCGCCCCCCCCCCCCCCCATCTCAGGCAAGCGAATATTTTTTTTTATTAATTTGACATAGAAAGTCACATGCGGCCACAAAGCCACACCATGCAGCTGCAAATACTCAACATGCGGCCGCAAATACGCAACATGCGGCCACAAATATGCAACATATGGCCGCATGTGGGCGCACATGTATGCATGCATTTTGGAGTGCATGTGCGTCCGGACATGTACATACACATGTTGGCCGCGTGTATAAATGTGCACCCGCCTGTATAAAATTGCGGCCGCAACATTTTTTGAAAATTTAATAATTAAATGACTGCCACTTTAAAGAATCTCCTTAAATACGATAGATAAAACTATCTATATAATAGTAACCTACCAACCCCAGGGGGGGGGGGGCGCAGCCGCCCACCACACACACGTCACCTATTTCAAAACACATTAATCTATGTCATTTAGAACAATAACGTACAGCGCGCACCAATAGTGTTACACTCGTATTGATCAAACAAACAACCTGACAGATACACATCAATCGTTCGGACAACTGAAGAATTGCACTTGACCTCCTGACATATACACACCAATCATTCTGATAACAGAACAATACCACACAGATGCACACATGACCTACACCGCCTCATTGCGCATTACACCAGTCAAAACCAATTAAAAACCCATTAATCAAATACATAGCCATTAATTAGCATTGTCACGCATGAGTGATTAAGAACAATAGCGTATAGCGAGTCCCTTTACTACTTGTCTACACCTGGAAATTTATCGCTTATTGATATCTGAGTTTCACTCCTTAATAGCTTCGCATAATCACCAAATTCAATTTCACTTGATGCTAGATTTTAATGTTCCTCTAATTCAGGTAAGGTTAGTTTCGTAGGATAACCTTGAGGACGAAATTCTGTACAAATCTACACATCTTTTACAATTAATCTCAACTACACTGGCATAATGATTATTTGATAATTCAACATTCCATCGAGAACTAATCTCATATTTCAAATAATTGCCAGCTCCTGCCATGATGCCTAAAACACTGACTAAGCTTTTATATACTTTTAACACTACTGGTACCTTCTATTTTTAGACAAAGATCACATCTATGTGATGGCATTCCATACTTTTTAGAGAATGATTTCATATCATGTGAGTCTATCCCCTGTTTAAGACTATATGCTCGGCCTCAACATGGCGCAGGGGTGTAACCCACTGGGTGTCAATCCAGACATTTGGAGGGGCTAACCAGAGCATTATGCACAACGCAAATGAATGACACTTGGAGATCGAATCAACCGAAATGGTGCTCGCCCTGTGAGGATCTGCCAGGCAGGTGCAGCGCCGGGCTCCATGCCTCGATGGAGCCCACCCTCAGCTACTAGAGGTCCCATAAACTCGTCTTGTGGAGCCAGGGGACGAGGATGGAGAGCTACTGGCCAACCGAAAGAGAAGACCAAACCTAAAGAGAACCCCAGTATCAACATCATGCACTCGAACGCAGAAGGGGTTACCAACAAGAAATCAGAGCTCGAACAGTTCCTGTACGAAAACAACATTGATATCTGCTGCATCCAAGAGACACACCTGCAAGAAGGAAAACCATTTAAGATCAGAGGTTAGCAGATTTTTCGATGTGATCGAAGAGGAAGAAAGAAAGGCGGGGTGATCACCTTGGTCTGAAACAGTGTGTACACCAGCCAGATCAAAACCTTCATGGAAGAGGCAGAATATATCAAGATCAAGGTAACAACCAGCAACTCTGTGATTGACATTGTCAATTATTACTGCCCTAATGACAAGAATCTCTCACTTGACACAATCCAGGTCCCGGACTGCCACTTGCGGGAGACTTTAATAGCCAGTCTCAGAGCTGGGGATACAGAACACTTGATAAAAGAGGAGAAGACATTGAAGCATGGCAAGATGAAAAGCACCTTTTACTTGTCAACGATCCCACAGATCAGCCTACCTTCTACTCACGCCAGTGGCACTCGACAACACAGCCGGACTTGGCATTTTGTACAGAAGACATTCACAGAAACCTCAGTAGAGTGGTCGGATCGCAGTTAGGAGGAAGCGACCACCGCCCAGTCCTCCTCTCTCTTTCTGGAAGTATTGCGACAAGTTCACCTCAACATCCAAGGTGGAACTACAAAAAGGCAAATTGGAGTCGGTTCAGCATTCGTTCCAATGAGCTTACCCAAAATATAGCAGTAGAAGGGAGAAACATCAACAATGCGGTCAAGGAATTTAATTCAACTATCCTCAAGGCTGCCAACGAAGCGATTCCTCGAGGGTACAGGAAAAACGACCGCCCCTACTGGACAACAGAACTGCAAGCAGCACATGATAAACTAGACAAGGCCAGAGAAGATGCAGAGGGTAATCCCTGTCATGAAAACCACTTTACACTACAACAAACTAAAGCCAGGTATCTAAAGACCAAGCTGGAGGCCAAAAGAAGAAGCTGAAGGGAAAAGATGGCAGGGTTTAATTTAGAGAGAGACACCACAAAGCTATGGAGACTGACTAATGCACTGAATGATGAGGGTGTCGGGGGAGAGAAGATTACTCTTGAAGAAGATGGACAAACACTGTCAGGAAAGATGGCTGCAGATGCCTTTGCAAAGGCATATGCAAAAGAAAGCAACATTTCTGTACCACGAATGCATCAAAAAGAGGTTAGAAAAGAGCAAAAGGAAAGAACAGACACCAACACTCACGATGCAATGAAAGCTGACATTAGTTCAGCAGAACTGAAGAAGTCTATCCGCCAATTGAAGAAGAAGAAATCTCCCGGGCCAGATGGCATTACGAATGAAATGATCCAACACCTTGGTAATGCATCTCTCCGCAAGTTGCTAGGCATCTTTAATCTCAGTTGGACCAATGGAGAGGTTCCTCAGTGCTGGAAGGAAGCCAGAATGACTCCTATTCTGAAAAAAGGGAAGAACAAGACGAAAGTGATGAGCTACCGTCCTATCAGTCTTACAAGCTGCATGTGCAAGACCATGGAGTGCATCATCAACCAGCGGTTGCAGTGGTACCTGGAGTCGGAGAACATTATAGTTTCAGAGCAGGCCAGCTTCAGAAGATACAGGAGCACAGAACGATCAAACAACTCATCTTGCACAGGTCGTAGAGGACACTTTTCAAGCCAAGAAGGTGATGCTAGATGCCTTTATCGATCTGCAGAAGGCATTTGACAAGGTGTGGAAGGATGGCCTCCTCGTGAAGCTCCGGCGCACAGGCATCGGTGGCAACATGTTCCGATGGACCAAGTCATACCTACACAATCGCAGAGCTAGGGTGCTGGTGGGTGGACAATCTGGACAGAATGTATTGTTGAGTCAAGGGGTACCACAAAGCGGAGTATTATCACCAACTCTGCTCATACTCTTCATTAATGACATTGTAGCAGAGCTGCCCAATGGGATCCAAGCAGCCCTCTATGCAGATGACCTCGTACTCTGGTGCACCGAGGAGTACACAACGACTGCCACGTACAGAATGCAGCTCGCCTTGGACAGAATTACAGCTTGGGCCAATCGCTGGTGTATTACCATCAACAAAGAAAAATCATCAGCCATGCTATTCTCACTGTCCACCAAAACCAAGGTTGGCAATCTGACACTGGGCGGTACTCCACTCGAGTACGAGGACCAGCAGACATATCTGGGAGTCACCTATGACAGAAGATTAACATGGAAGGAGCACATCCAGAACGCAGAGGCAAAGGTCAGAAGAAAGCTAAACATCATGAGGAAGCTGGCAGGAACAAAGTGGGGTGCGAATGAAAGGATCCTCAAGACCATCTACCTAGGTGCCGTACGACCACACCTTGAGTATGGATCCAGCTCATGAATGACAGCAGCTAAATCTCATCAACAGAACCTCGACAGAGTACAAAACCAGGCACTGCGCATCATCACTGGTGGAATGAGATCAACACCAATAGAAAAAATGGAGCAGACAGCAGGCATCCCCCCACTTAGTAAAGGAAGGGAATGCAAAGCACTGATCCAAGCTGCAAAGTTCAAATCGTTCAACAACCACCCGATGAAGATCAGGCAAGCACAACTGTCATCAGGAAGACTTAAAAGATCAAGTTTTGTGAAAGAGACAAAAGCACTTCAAAGGAAACACGAGGAAATGTTGCCAACACAAATAGAAGACCCAAACCACACCCTTGATACTCCACCCTGGGAAAACAAACTAGAGGGCATAGCTATTCGCACCACAGTACCTCATCTCACAACCAAAGATGAACACAGTGATGTGAGTAAGAAGGCCCTGACCCTAGCCATGCTAGAAGAAATGTACCCTCAGGAGACATGGATAAGGATCTACACGGATGGATCAGCCAAAGATGCAATTAGGAGCGGAGGTGCCGGACTGCACATACAGTATCCAAACGGACAACATGAGTCAGCTACAATACCGACAGGCAAACACTGCACAAACTACAGAGCTGAAGTCGAAGCACTGGTCCATGCAACTAATACCATCAGCAGAACAGCAGACCCTATTGCACAGATTGTCTTTTTATCTGATGCCCGCTCCGTCCTTAAGGCTATCACCAAAGGTAAGCTGCCACAACTTGAAAAAGCACTACAAACCATCAAATGCTTTCGGATAGCATTGCAGTGGATCCGCTCACACTGTGGAGTCCAAGGAAATGAGGAAGCAGACAGGGTGGCAAAGGTGGGTGCAGAAGAGAATCAGACAGAAAACATGGTTACACAAACAGAGATGAAGACTATCATCAAGTCACTCTATAGAACACCTCAATCAGAAGATGCTTACCATCATCTCTCGAGGCCAGAGCAAGTGGCCATTTTTCGTCTCAGAACTGGACATAACAGACTAAACCAACACATGTACAGGCGGTTCCACCTTACGACATCGCCAGCTTGTCGTTGTGGAGAAGCAGAACAGACCACAGAGCACATACTTCAATGTTGCAGTACGTATCAGCTGCTGAGAGAAGAGATCTGGCCTTTGTCAACCTCTTTTCTTGAAAAGCTGTATGGGCCTGTGGAAGAACTGCAGAAAACCGCAGATTTCATCTTGAGAACGGCTCTCCAAGTGTGATACCAGCGATCGAAAAGAAGAAGAAGATGTGAGTCTATCATACCACTACCCTTAGTCATGCCATTATGAGACACCCAATCAAAGGTGTGATTGTATCGAACCACATCCCTGCCTATGTGAGTCTATCAAACCATACCCCTGCAAAGTGAGTCTATCGAACCGTACCCCAGCATGACTCTATCGAACCATACCCATAAGTAAGTCTACTGAACCATATCCACTACTTATGTCATTTAGGGCCTTATCTAGTTTTAATTTAAGCACGTCATGCGTGGGTGCTTCAACGATGGCAGAAGGGAGTGAGTTCCATGTGTTAATAATTCGGTTTTGGGGAGAAATGCTTACGAATTTCTTTCCTGCTGCATTTAGTGTTGAGCTTGAATGTGTGATCGCTAGTGCAGTGTGTTGCTTGATTGGTCAACGAATGTGTTTTCATCAATGTTGTAAATATGGTACCGAGACATAGCCATAGAGACACATTCACAAACGGGCGCATCGAATTACATGAGTTATATCCATAAGGCGTTCAGTCCGAGAGCTAACTAATTGATCCACTGTGGATGTGGCGATTACTACTATATATAATGTATATGGTTTGTCCATTGAGTGTCCTAAGGTTAGCGACGTGTCCGTTCTAGTTTGTCACGTGTCACTGGGCGTGTCCATTATTTGAGTGTATTCTGTAGTCGTGTCGTCACGTGTGCGTGTCTGGGCGTGGCTACTATTCGTGCGACTGTGTGTGATTTGTCACTATGCCCGTCCATGTGTATTGGTCTGTCTATCCATCCGTCCTTGTGGCTATGTCCCTGTACCATATAATCATCATGGATACAGTTGTATGTTTCGATTAAGTCTCCTCTCAGCCTTCTGTATTTAGTGACATGAGGTTCGAAGCTTTTAACCAGTTTGTGTTGCTGTAATTTTTCAAATGTGGAACATGTTTAGTGGCTCGGCGCTGGACACTTGATTATACAAGATTGTCTTTTAAAACGACGAGACCATATACAGTTGCAGTATTCCCTGTTGTTTTTTAACGCCAAAATTTGAAGTATTTCTCCCAATGAAAGACAACAACATTTAACGCACACATTGTTGTGGTTCAAACTGAATAACCCTTAATTGTTGATGGTGGCTAGATGAAAACGTTCATATGGATGATGATGATGATGATGATGTTAGTCTTAATATTAGCGAATGGTTAGCCTAATGTAGGCCACCACCTATCTAAAGTGGACCACTTGAGGGTTCCTGATGGTGGTTCTGAAAAACATGTGAGACAGCACCTGGTAGTTCTAAAAATAAAACCGTTGTTATTGAAAAAAGGAACAACTTCCACGAAGACATAGATGTTGATGATGATGATGATAATGATGATGATGATGATGATGATGACGGTGGTTCTTAAATTACCGTTAATTACTACATAGGACCACATCTAAGGTGGACAAGGTGAGACCACTTGAGTTATGTGAAGCAGCGGCGACTTTCACTAAGACATATGATGATGGTGGTTCTTAAGTTGACCATTGGTGTGGTGGTTCTCACAAAACATTCTTACTTCCTATTGCTGTCAGTTTGGGAACGCCTATCTAAATAAATGCTGATGCGTGTTGATGGCGGTACTTAAGTAATAGAGGTTAATTAGCTAACTGTATGCGACCACCGAACTGTGGTGGAGGTGGACCACTGTTCTATAAACGTGCTTACGTGAGGCAGCAACAAGATTCTAAGACATATGAAGAATTTTGGAGGTTCTTTAGTGGACCACTTGAGTAGTGGTTGGTGGTTAAAAAGTCCTTGAGCAATTCTATAAGAACTTCGCAATCCAACGATTGAAAATCTTGAAATTATGCGCCTGTGAATACTATGCATCTAGCTAGACGAACATTTTAATTACCAACTAAAACTGTTGCCGTTTCTAGGCGCCAATAATAAGGGAGATTACTCCGGATAAGTTTAGTGACAATTACGATATTAATTTTTAAGGTGTTTATTCCACCCCGTCATGTTTAATATGTGTCTATTTAGTTTGAAAGTCAAATTTCTGCGAAAAGATAGGGGAGAGGGAGGGAGGGAGGGAGGGGAGAGAGAGAGGAAGAGGAGAGAGTGGGGAGAGGGAGGGAGAGAGAGAGAGAGAGAGGGGGGAGGAGGGAGATCCACGGCTAAGGTAACATACATTATTTATGTTATTGAAAACATTGTGTATCATGTAATAGAATAACATTGAAAAAACTTTCTTTCAGTCAAATTGTTTTCAAAATATTCAGTCTAATAAGAATCCAACGCACGGTTCTGCTAGTTAATTATTATTATTATTATTATTATTATTATTATTATTATTATTATTATTTTTATTATTATTATTATTATTATTATTATTATTATTATTATTATTATTATTATTATCGTCGGTGGGGTGTTGAGCAGGGAGGCCAAGATAATATAAACTAATATGCTGTACACAAATGTATAACAATTAACATATAGCACAATAGTCTGGCGTGAAATAGCCTGACAGCAACAAATTATAGATGTTGTCATGTGCGTGCGTGCGTGCGTGGATGCATGCGTGCGTGCGTGTGGGTGGGTGGGTGGGTGGGTGGGTGGGTGTGTGTAAAAATTAAGCTAACCAACAGTGACATACTTATACTGGGATGTATATACAAAAGTCCTAACAGAAGTGCAGAGAATGATGAGCATCTAATTAACCTTCTAAGGAATAGTGGTAACAGAAAAGATTCTCCTATATTGCTCATGGGAGACTTTTACTTTCCCAATATTGGGTGGGTGGGTGGGTGGGTGGGTGTGTGTAAAGATTAAGCTAACCAACAGTGACATTCTTATACCGGGATGTATATACAAAAGTCCTAACAGAAGTGCAGAGAATGATGAGCATCTCATTAACCTTCTAAGGAATAGTGGTAACAGAAAAGATTCTCCTATATTGGTCATGGGAGACTTTAACTTTCCCAATATTGAATGGTCTTCACAAACATCTAAGGTAGACGACCCTTTACATGTAGATAATAAATTCATCAACTGTATCCAAACTAATTATTGGTACCAGCACTGCATCCATAATACTAGAGGAAGAGGGAAAGACACACACACCCCAACTTAATCGACATAGTTTTTACAAATGGGGAGAGTATGGTTGAAGATATTTAAATATTTAGCCCTCTAGGAAAGAGCGATCCTTCTGTTCTCTCCTTTTGCTGCAACTCTGTTACATTGCCGATAATCAAAGCAATAGGCAGAAATTATACCATGATAAAGGGGACTATGAGAAAATGAAATCAATGATGAACCTCAACCTGGAGCAGCTTCTAGAAGCACACAGGGTGTCACAATAATGGAATATATTCATAGAAAAACTAGATGTAGCTACTAGAGAATGGATCCATAAGAAAATCATCACATCTCATAAGCCACGAAAGCAGATAAGACAATTACCACCAGAACAGAAAGTCTGTGAAAAGATCAAAGAAAAGCAAAAGCAATGTAGAAAGTACATGAGGAATCGAGACCAGCACAGCCACCAACCTTATTGCAAGGTGATGAATCAAGTCCATAACCTGACTAGAAAATTATTGAAACAGTATGAGAAAGATATCGCACATCAAATAAAGTCCAATCCTAAGCAGTTCTGGAGCTATGCAAATGCAAGATGAAATCCAAAGTTGGCGTAACAAATATTGAAATTCCAGGTACAGGACAGTTGACTGATACATGTGAGGGTTCAGATGAAAGTAACCCAAATTCTGCTAGAATACTTTTCCTCCGTGTTTACTCGGGAATCAGATGGAGGTACACCAACATTACCACAAAGAACATTTAATTCTGAACTACACACCCTACAGATCACAAGTGACATAGTGGCTAGGAAAATTCTTGAATCACAAAATGCTTCCAAAAAATCTGGACCGGACCTTTCCATGTAAGGGTATTAAATGAACTTACCAAGAAAATAAGTGTACCTCTAGCCAGCATTTTTCAGACATCACCCAACAGTAGTACTGTCCCAGACATTTGGTAAACTGCTACAGTAACAGCAATCTTAAAAAGGGAGTAGAAAAAGCCCAGAGAATTACCGGCCAGTAAGTCTAACCTGCATTCTCTGCAAAGTTATGAAGGCTATACGGGATGCGATATATAGTCACTTTGAGAAGTGCAATCTGTTCAGCGATATGCAATATGGCGCTATGCATGGCAGATCAACTGTCCGCCAACTATTGCATGTTTTAGACAGCTGGACACAAACTTTGGATAAAAAAGAAACAGAAGATGTGGTATTGTTGGACTTCTAAAAAGCTTTCGACAACGTCCCGCACAGGAGATTAAATCAGCAAATCCGACAGCTACGGGTTAAAGGTTCGGTGTTAAGCTGGGTCTGCAACTTCCTTGCAACAGAATATAGCAGGTACAGGTAAATAGTGCAGTGCCACAATGGGCTGACGATACAAGGCGGATTCCCCAAGGGCAGCGTAATGGGACCCATGCTGTTTGTAGTATGCATCAATGACATACCTGAAAATAGACATGTTTGCGGATGACACAAAGCTGCTTAGACAAATTTCAAATGATGAAGACTATACTGCCCTCCAGACAGACTTATAGAACTCGCAAAACTGGTCAGATGAGTGGTTGTTAAAATTTCATCCAGGGAAATGTAAGGTAATGGGAGTAACATCTTAAAAAATGGAACAGGAAGTATACTACATGAGAACAGAAGCATGTGTCACTGCTCTCGAATAAACGAATGAGGAAAAGGACATTGGTGTTGTCATAAGCCCTTCACTATCGTTTGACAAACACATCACCCAAAATGTCACCAAAGCCAGCAGCATCATTGGTATAGTAAGGACTTTTATATACCTAGAAATTGAAATCGTTATCCCATTGTACAAGAAGCGTGTCCACCCCCATTTGGAATATGCCAATGGGGTGTGACACCCCTGGAAAGAGAAACATATTGAGGCAATTGAACAGGTGAAGCACCGAGCCACCAAGCTCATACCATCACTAAAGGACATGACTTACAGTCAACGCCTTCGAGCATTGAAGCTTCCAACAATGGTTTATGGCCGGGGGTATGGGGCCATGAATGAGGTGCTAAATGCCATGTACGATGAACTACAAACTTTACTCCCCCTGCAGGAGGAAAGCAGAACTAGAGGATATAGTAGGAAGATTTTCCCAACAGAGTGCACGAATATATGTCAGAAAAACTTCTCTGTCAGGATTTGTAAGCTATGGAACACAGTTTTTCAATCATATCCACAATGGCAAGTATAGTAGAGTGTTTTTCTCTGAAACCATACTGAGATGGATATAAGATGGAGTTTTTATTTGGTAATTCTACTGAATTTACAGCTTTTCCAGGAGTATAGAGACGAGTGGAAGGACCGAGACTGGCTTCTAGTTAGCAAAGTCAGATGCATATTTAGAGTCACACAATGTTACAAAGTCGCCCAGACCCGATAAGATACATCTACAAGTCCTAAACAGAACTTGGCCCAGTAATAATTTAGCAAGCCTATCGCAATGGTATTCCAAGCATCACTAGACACTGGCATTCTTCCAGAAATATGGAAGCAGGCTTGCACAGGTCATAGAGGACACTTCAAGCCAAGAAGGTGATGCTAGCTGCCTTTATCGATCTGCAGAAAGCATTTGACAAGGTGTGGAAGGATGGCCTCCTCGTGAAGCTCCGGCGCACAGGCATCGGTGGCAACATGTTCCGATGGACCAAGTCATACCTACACAATCGCAGAGCTAGGGTGCTGGTGGATGGACAATCTGGACAGAATGTATTGCTGAGACAAGGGGTGCCACAAGGCGGAGTATTATCACCTACTCTGTTCATACTCTTCATCAATGACATTGTAGCAGAGCTGCCCAATGGGATCCAAGCAGCCCTCTATGCAGATGACCTCGTAATCTGGTGCACCGAGGAGTACACAACGACTGCCACGTACAGAATGCAGCTCGCCTTGGACAGAATTACAGCTGGGCCAATCGCTGGTGTATTACCATCAACAAAGAAAAATCATCAGCCATGCTATTCCCACTGTCCACCAAAACCAAGGTTGGCAATCTGACACTGGGCGGTACTCCACTCGAATACGAGGACCAGCAGACATACCTGGGAGTCACATATGACAGAAGATTAACATGGAAGGAGCACATCCAGAATGCAGAGGCAAAGGCCAGAAGAAAGCTAAACATCATGAGGAAGCTGGCAGGAACAAAGTGGGGTGCCAATGAAAGGATCCTCAAGACCATCTACCTAGGTGCCGTACGACCACACCTTGAGTATGGATCCAGCTCATGGATGACAACAGCTAAATCTCATCAACAGAACCTCGACAGAGTACAAAACCAGGCACTGCGCATCATCACTGGTGGAATGAGATCAACACCAATAGAAAAAATGGAGCAGACAGCAGGCATTCCCCCACTTAGCAAAGGAAGGGAATGCAAAGCACTGATCCAAGCTGCAAAGTTCAAATCGTTCAATAACCACCCGATGAAGATCAGGCAAGCACAGCTGTCATCAGGAAGACTTAAAAGATCAAGTTTTGTGAAAGAGACAAAAGCACTTCAAAGGAAACACCAAGAGATGTTGCCAGCACAAATAGAAGATCCAAACCACACCCTTGATCCTCCACCCTGGGAAAACAAACTAGAGAGCATAGCTATTCGCACCACAGTACCTCATCTCACAACCAAAAATGAACACAGTGATGTGAGCAAGAAGGCCCTGACCCTAGCCATGCTGGAAGAAATCTACCCTCAGGAGACATGGATAAGGATCTACACAGATGGTTCAGCCAAAGATGCAATTAGGAGCGGAGGTGCCGGACTGCACATATAGTATCCAAACGGACAACATGAGTCAGCTGCAATACCGACAGGCAAACACTGCACAAACTACAGAGCTGAAGTCGAAGCACTGGTTCATGCAGTTAATACCATCAGCAGAACAGCAGACCCTATTGCACAGATTGTCTTTTTATCTGATGCCCGCTCCGTCCTTGAGGCTATCACCAAAGGTAAGCTGCCACAACTTGAAGAAGCACTACAAACCATCAAATGCTTTCGGATAGCATTGCAGTGGATCCCCTCACACTGTGGATTCCAAGGAAATGAGGAAGCAGACAAGATGGCAAAGGTGGGTGCAGAAGAGAATCAGACAGAAAACATGGTTACCCATACAGAGATGAAGACTATCATTAAGTCCCTCTATAGAACACCTCAATCAGAAGATGCCTACCATCATCTCTCGAGGCCAGAGCAAGTGACCATTTTTCGTCTCAGAACTGGACACAACAGACTAAACCAACACATGTACAGGCAGTTCCACCTTATGACATCGCCCGCTTGTCCTTGTGGAGAAGCAGAACAGACCACAGAGCACATACTTCAATGTTGCAGTACGTATCAGCTGCTGAGAGAAGAGATCTGGCCTTTGTCAACCTCTATTCTTGAAAAGCTGTATGGGCCTGTGGAAGAACTGCAGAAAACCACAGATTTCATCTTGAGAACGGCTCTCCAAGTGTGATACCAGCGATCGAAAAGAAGAAGAAGAAGAAGCAGGCTATAGTGTTGGCAGTCTTTAAGAAAGGGAATTGAAAATCTCCTAAGAACTATAGGCCAGTAAGTCTCACCGGCATTCTGTGTAAAGTTATGGACTCCATAGTACGTGACATCAATTATAAGCATCTTGAAAAAAACCCGACTCTTTAGTGACTAACAATATGGGTGTATGAGCGGAAGATCAACTGCCCTACAACTTCTGCATGTGTTAGATGCATGGACTAAAGCACTTGACAACATGTGATATGTATACGTAATATACATGGACGTCCAAAAAGCAATGGACAATATTTCACATGCTAGACTAATCCACAAACTGGAAGCATATGGAGTGAAGGGCACAATTTTGAGATGGGTGGCTAATTTTCTAGCAGAAAGGAAACAACAGGTGCATTTCAATGGCACACTTTCCGATTGGGTACCAGTGACCAGCGGAATACTCCAGGGCAGTGTTCTAGGACCCTTACTGTTTCTAGTCTACATAAATGCCCTACCAGAATCTGTATCCTCGGAAGTCTACATGTTTGCAGATAACACCAAACTATTTTGGGACATTAAGAGCCACGATGACTCTACAGCTCTCCAAGAGGACCTATATAGATTGTATGGATGGTCTGATCTTTGGCTCCTAAAATTCCATCCAGGAAAAAGCAAAGTCATGTCTATCTCCATGATACAAAAAGAATGAGTTGATTATTACACAAGAACAGAAGAATGGGAAACAGCCCCGGAACACACCCATGAAGAGAAGGGCATTGTGGTTATCAATAAACCCAAATTATCCTTCAACAATCATGTTACTGCAAAAGTCAACAAGGCAAACATCATATGGGACTGCTAAGGAGGACATAAGTAGACTATGTAACTATGTGCCTTTGGTGGACTACCTGTTGTGAATCTGTAAATGTATATATTATATCAAAATAAATAATCTTGAATCTTGAATCCTGATGTAACTATGAATAGATATGATGGAAAAGATAGTAAATACATTGGACAAAAAAGAACATATTCTTGGAATTTTTATAGATTTATCTAAAGCATTCGATACAGTAGACCATAACATTTTAATACGAAAACTCTCAAACTAGGGAATACCAGGCATTGCACTGGACTGGATAAAAAGCTACCTATTCAATAGAACACAATATGTCTAGTATAATAGAGTCCTAGCTAAGAGTGGAAACATAGTCTGTGGTGTTCCTCAGGGTTGAATTCTTGGCCCGAGATTGTTCTTACTCTATATGAATGACCTACCAAATGTTTGCAAAAACTTGTCATTAATTCTCTTAGTAGACGATATCAATGCTTTTTGCAGCCATAAAAACATTGATACTTTATACAAAAAGCATAAATGAGGAAATAGAAAAAGTCATTCATTGGTTTAAGGTTAACAAATTATCGCTCAATGTTGCAAAAACAAATTACATCTTATTCACAAATAAAAAAAATGAAAAGTACTGATCTCCCTAAAATTTATGTAGATAATCAAGGAATATGTGAGCCACAATTTGTAAAATTCTTAGGTGTCTATTTGGACAAGAAACTCACATGGGAGAAACATATACAAATTGTAACGTCAAAGGTTACAAAGAACATTGGTATTATGCGTCAACTAAAAAGCCACTTACCAAAGTTCCTTATAAAAATGTTATATAGCACGTTAATATTACCGCAAATCACATACTACAACACTATTTGGACTAACACTTACTAATCAAAACTAAAGAAATTAAAGACACTTCAGAAAAATGCTATAAAGATATTTTCACAGCCAACAGCGGGTCAAAATATTTTTAAAACAGAAAAACTATTGAAGCTTGAAGATATAGGAAAGCTCGAACTATACGCCATCCTCAGAGACTTCTATAACAATAATCTACCAACCCCATTCTTAAACCTCTTCAAGAATAATGAAGACATACACTCACACAAGACACGATCATG
The DNA here is from genome assembly GCA_034401795.1 of Chaetoderma sp. LZ-2023a. NCBI lineage: Eukaryota > Metazoa > Mollusca > Caudofoveata > Chaetodermatida > Chaetodermatidae > Chaetoderma > Chaetoderma sp. LZ-2023a. The sequence continues at coordinate 34,991,163 of CM067369.1, forward strand.
AAAAAATCTGCATACAACCTCCTGCCGCACAGAAGCCTCCAGACAAAAGCTATCAACAAAAGCAATACACAGGTCTATGGAACAACACAGAAACAGACATCTGCACACAGATTATCATCCAAAAATCTTACAAAAATAACCTTAAGACAATTATTATAGACGCCTACTAACCCCTTCGCTGATGAGTCCTTGACAAAATTCATTGTTTATGATACACATCTAGTTCTGTTGGGTGTTTTGAATTTGGTCTGACTGGAATCATATTGTTAGCTGTGGATGTAAATGGAAGGATGTATGTCTGTGTATTTTTATAGTAACCAAAGTCATCTATTATTTATATATTTATATTTGTAATGTGCAATAGTTGGATCCTTCAAAACATGTAATTTAATGTTTGTATTGTTCATCTGTCAGCTTCCTGTCGGAGTAATTTCAAAATGTTCAACAGTTTCCATAAATTTTTGCCTCTGAACTTGAGCGAGATGTAGGACACTCATCAGGGAAAGGGGTAATCTCCTATAGGTAGACCAATTTAGAAGAACACATGAGGAGGGAGTATGGCTGTGGAAGTCTGATGGATTTACCAATCTCATTAATTTTAGGAAGATCACTACCACCATGGCTCATCATACACTATGGCTCATCATACACTATATTAGTATCAATAATAATAATAATAATAATAATAATAATAATAATAATAATAATAATAATAATAATAATAATACATCACATACTGGATTACTGTCTTTAAGCTCGATGATGAACGCCCCCCCCCCCCTCCCCCACCTCCCTACCCCTCTCTCCATTAACTCTAGCAACTTAAAACTGCAGATTTTCTAGCACTAAATGTTAAAAACTTTTAAAAAATGCATATGTACTGTGGGTACAAGTGGAAAAATACACATATTCTTATAGTATTATAATTAACTACTATAGTAACTTAATTATGTGTGTGTGCGCGTTACATGTAGTGTTGTAATGTTGTTATTTGTAATATGTACAGTAATTTAATGTTGTAATGTCTCTGTGTCTAATATGTGTTAGGGGTCCATCACCACATAGACTTTGCCTTTGATGAACTACCTGTCCTTTGTAATATAAATGTGAAATGCTACTATAAAATAAATAATATTTGAATTGAATTCAATTGAATGTCCATTTACCGGAAGTGAAAACACAAAAATTATAATGACCGAAGATGAGATGAGCATAAAGGTCTAACAACATGCGCTCAGAATGTTACCTAAGTTACCTAAGATGATGATGATGAAACATATATCTCTTTTGCTGTTGAATAAATAATATTGAATCTCAAATCTGGAATTTTTAGTTCAAATAAATCAAGCCCCCAAGAAACGCACAATTCGCGTTTTCGAGTTAACCGTTGTTTATAGTTACGTTACTTTAACTTTTTTTTTAACTTTTCTAGATGAAACCAGCAACAGAAACTAATGGAAATGGCTGATTTGCTATAATTAAGAAATATTGTAAACGAATTTAATTCCAGATTATTTATATTCATGTCGAAGATATAGCAAAATGACATTTTAATTATTCCGACACCAGTTTTCGTAGATTAATGATCAAGGTTGACTACACCTTACCCACATTAACCTCATTACACTGGAATTTCCCTAAGTCAGCACTCAGAGCAAAACTGCGGCTAGGGGCAAGTTCGACTCCTAACCATAGTTAGCTATAGCTAACTAGAGTGCCAGTCGAACTTCAAATAGTTAACTAGCTAGTCAACTAGTCAGTGTTGCCCACAACATCTGATTTTTGCGGGTCCCAAGGACCCCACACTCAGATTTGGGGGTCCCACTGTAAGATCGGGGGGGGGGGGGTCGGATCCCATGGGGTCCTCATCTGAAATATGGGGGTGCCATGTTTTTTTCTTAAAATATACACAACACATTGATCTAATTATAAACCACTTTATTAAACATGTTGAAAGCACTAGGTATGACATAGTGTAAATAATGTTAATGTGTATATAGAGAATATTAACTATGCAGTGGTAAATTTTCAAAAATATGTATTCTGTGATCTACAATGGTAGCTAAAATTGATCTATTGAAATGGCCCTTGTATATTTAACTAATAACATTTGAACTGCATGTCAATAAACAATAACTTAAAGCACTGTACTTGTTTGCTGTCTGATAAACCATCCAACCTACATTGACACCCTTGTATGATTAACATTTCCAAAGACCACTACATTAGTAATTAGCAAAGACCACTGCATTAGTTTTTCTATTAAACCCTGACTTGACTTTGGACGAATTGAAAAATTACGAGTATCTGGGGCGAGTTTGCTCATGGACGACTTGACCTTCTTCGATATAATGCGCGCATATTTTTTATAATGTAACTGGAATGACTAAATATAGTGGAATACATAAGCTAAAATCAGACAAAACAATAATTTATCAAAAATAATCTGTATAAATCAGATTAAACTGCGTAATTAGTGAAAATATATCAGCCAATAACCGGATATCTCTAATTCATAGGGAGGAACTATGTAACACGATTGCTGATTGGTTGAAGCATAGATAACGCATTAGCGTGTATCCAATAAGGACACTTGTATCTGGGAGCTTTGAACTATACGCTGTTTGGAAAAAATCTTTATTTTAACGTATGCCTACCTGGAGATCGACGATATCATTGAACATCGCTGCTGGGATGAGCTTTTTAGTTGAGAAATTGGGAACACCTAACGATCGAGTATTGTTAAACATTATAAACACTAATCCATCAGTCAATCAATCAGCCGCTATTACTAAATAAAAGACAGCGTATAGCGCGTATTGATACCGTTATTCAAACAGCAATACAAAGACACCGCCGCTAATCCGTCAAATGGCCATTCAAATGTAAAAGATATCACAATATCTTCCATATATTCCTTCATCCATTTAGATATTTTGTTAAGTAAATAGAAAAAAATATTTTGCCTGTAAGTTACGCAAATTAATTTCAAAATATTCAGCATATTAGTGATAACAACTTTGTGATCTGTCCAATGTTCTGAGCTGTGAAAGGGTTACGACGCCCAGACATGTTTGTATACGCTTGATCAGTTGTATTGGATTTCTCAAGCGTGAGTTCCTCTAGAGGGAAATTCCGCTGTTACCCAATCAAATACGTCACACTGACGTTTAGCACAACAGACAGAAACATGGCGGGTATTTTTGCAATTTGTAGGCCAAACAAGGCGACTGACATCGGACTTGTAAACTCATTATTTATAAAAAAATTAGATCAAATGGAATACTAAGGATGATCTGGGGATTGTGTTTACAATTACTTTTGGCGGTTGAATCTAATTTATGGGCATATTAACAACTTTGAGTTGTGCAAGAAAACATACAACAAATCATAGTCTTAAACAGCGCAGTAAGTTCGTTTTTATTGAACACAATACATTAGGTATATTTTTTAAAGTAAAAACATGCACAAATAGATATACACACGATAATATAATCGATAATTAAGCGCACGCAAAGTTACCAGTTTCTGTTACACTTTTTCACTGCGTCCCTCGTGCGTCCTCGGGGACGCAGAGGGTTCATTTTTATGCGTCCCTCTGCCATTTTTATGCGTATATACGCGCAAAAGGACGCATAAGGGTAACTCTGCAACTAGTTAATATAGTCAACCGAGCACCCGCCCTCGGTTCAGATGGTTAGTGCGATATTTGCATAAATTTCAAAATGGCAGACACTGATCGCTTGCCACGAATAAATGCATATAAAAGTGTAAATATTTCACTAAATAACTTAGGTGTGATGAAATTATGCTTTCCCATTGTATGTCAATGTTCCCAAGCCCATATTCCTTCCCACTTTGTACCATATGGACAGTTTTTGACGTCTTAGCGGACAAAAATAACCTATTTTGGTAGGTCATCTAAACAGACGACAGAAAGGTTAATGGAGACTGGTACCCGGCTCCAAATTTTCTGCAATAGTAATTCAATAGGGAACCGGGTACCAACGAACTATAGTCGACTACGATCAAGTTCGACTGGGCATAGCAACTGCGCATGATCAGTAAACCATGAAACTGACTATGGTTAGCGAGTCGAACTTGACCTAGACTGCACTTTAAGGGCCGCCGGTAATGGCCGCTGAGATCTCAAAATATCAAATCTCACGAGATTTCATGAGATTTCATTGGTTGCTAGGGATTTTCCAATAATACAAAAAGGGATTCCCCAAAATTTATAAATTAAAACATACCTTATTACATATTTATGTAGCCGTAATCTGCAGATGGCGGTGGTGAAATGTTTTCTTTATCTTTGATGATATAGACACGCTTTATTAGTTCAAGAAAACATAGAAAAGAATCCTCACTATGTTTTAGATACTTTTTCCAAACTATATATTCTTGAAAGTAACTTTGATAAAGAGTGTCACATGTACCACTCCTTGGTAACGATAATTTTAGACTATGCCACATACTTTCTATCTTATTAGTGCACTCACCGTTTTTCGAATTTACAAATTCTACACTGGTTGACCGTGAGATGTTTATATCCGATTTCACCCAAAATAGCATAGGGTTTCCAGCACTCACTAATTATAGTTGTTCCTGCTCTGATATACTTTCTAATAATGGGAATTAAAGTTTCCCTTGTTCTATCTTCCACAACCTCGAAAAAACACCTTCCACTATCACACTCAATACCCCCGAATACCCAACAACCGTCAGCCCTTTTACCTCTCTCGTACTTTCGTTTCCCAAACTTACTTTCGTCTATCTCAACAGTTTTGCCTTCACCTCCTATCACTTCATTGTCCTTAATTAGCACCTCCACGCACACCTCATGACAGAAATTGAACCAGTCCACAATTGTATGATCACTTCCTATATTTAATTCAAATATACTATTGAAATTTGTTTCATTTTTCGTCTCAGAACTGGACATAAGACTAAACCAACACATGTACAGGCGGTTCCACCTTACGACATCGCCCGCTTGTCCTTGTGGAGAAGCAGAACACACCACAGAGCACATACTTCAATGTTGCAGTACGTATCAGCTGCTGAGAGAAGAGATCTGGCCTTTGTCAACCTCTTTTCTTGAAAAGCTATATGGACCTGTGGAAGAACTGCAGAAAAGCACAGATTTCATTTTGAGAACGGCTCTCCAAGTGTGATACCAGTGATCGAAAAGAAGAAGAAGATAATAATCTCTCTTTAATCCATTTGTTTACAAACAAATTCAAATATTAGAACGCTAATGACGTCCTAATCAAGCGCATTCTAATTTTGGAATGCCGATGACGTCATAATCATGAACATGTGACTGCCATTAGCCAATCACAATTGAAACAAGAGGATTCCTAGCAACCACTGAAATCTCATGGATTACCGGAAGTCGCGGTATTTTGCGAGATTTCAGCGGCCATTACTGGCGGCCCTTAAAGTGCAGTAGTCCCAAAACTGCTGGCTGGTACAGCCGCCAACAAGCGCTGGCCCGCATTGAGTTACTTTTGCACTAAAGCACACCGCAATCTAAACCATTCCTATGATAAACTAAAATCATTATATTATTTAAATCATATGTCATTGGAAAGCGCATTCAATTGCTGAAACATTAGTCTATTATTCTTTATATTTTTGTAACATTTTCACAGTTATTTGCATATATAAAATACACCATTCGACTTAGATTCATTAAATCAAGTGGACGATAGGGGATATTTTAAAATTGCAATCGACTGTATTAAATTGTACAACACTATAAAAACTAATACAGAAATGTATAGAAAATTGTTTCCGGGAAGGTATTTTCCCAAAATACGCTAATGTGGGAAAGGTGTATTCAGGTTTGTTGTCGGCTTACTTGGGCCAGAAGTATCACGTGGTTCTTTTGCCTATTTACGCATGCGCATACTTCGAATTTGTACCACGTGATGCGAATTTGTACTACTTGATACTATTACATAGTCCTTTTCTGGTGATTAGGCTGAACAGCCTATAGTAGATCTTCATATTTGTCTTTGATAACTGATCAATTCCTCTTGTATCTGTATCTGTACAAATACTAGGCAAAATCCTATTGGACATCACGCCTAGGTGCGGGCCTCATGAATATGGCTGTGTTGATAATATGCAAATTTATTTACAATATGAAGTGATGATTGATCTGTACACTATTTACACATGTCTGATCAGGTATGTTAGATTGTCGTCTGTCGAACCTGTTGTACATGTGGGTGGGTGCGGACAAGTTCGATGAGAAAGTCATTTTTAAAACTTGTCGAGTCTTCCCTTGAAGGTGTTGAGCATAAAAGCTGTGATAACTAACTCAGGTAGACCATTCCAGTAGTTTGTCACCAGAATGCTGAAAAATCTCTTCCGTGTGTTAGATTTGAAACGTTGCTTTAGCAGGTTGAAGCTGTGACCTCGTGCAATGTCCATTGGCAGATGGCAGCAGCTCCTCATGATTTAAATCATAGATCCCATGAACATACTTGTAAGTCTCTATTAGGCCGCCACGGAAGCGCCAGTATATCAAACTGGGCAGATTTAGTGCCTTCAGGCGGTCTTAATATGGGCTATCTTTCATCTAACTCATTGTCCGAGTATACTCTTGGTCATTCGGATATGTTGAGGTACCCCGCTTACCCCGACAACATACCCGAACTTAGCCCAATTTAATAGCTGTTATTGTTAAAAATGTGTGTGGGGAATTATGGGTAGGAGGGCCTAGGTCATTCTCCTTCGATCAATACTCACCATTCTATTACTTCTGATATACAGCTGGCCCTGACAGATGGCTCTAGGACTATAGACTTAGAAAGCTTTACCGATTCCTTGGAACTGGGTACTCGGCTCCCAACTGCCGAGTGCCCGTCTACCATGAAGCTCATTCTTGTTTGCATAGCGACAAGAGAATACATGCTTTTTGCAGTTGGAAAGTCTTAAGATTGTTTAAGCCTAAGTCTTTTTAATGTGATTAATTGTGATAGCTTGTGCATTCTCAAAAGGATATTTGGATTAATATGGATGCTTCCGATGATAACCAGGTCGTATATTTCCATGTTATTCCATAGGCTTAGGTCTCTAAAATTTCGTCTGTGTCGCATGTTCCAATTTCTAACCCCAAAGGATCTGGGATGTGTGTTAACAACGAAATATGCCAGATGATCGCCTTCCTTTAAATCCCCAACAGGCGATTTGCAGATATGAAATTAGGTGTTGGCTTATCGGTGTTTTAACACGATTATCGGCTGACGTCGTTCTCGGTAAGATCCGTGCGGGTGACGTCACACCCGTGTTTCTCAGATGTTTATGTGAAGAAAATGTTTCATTAATTCGCGCATCTGATTCTGATTCTGGGTGCTGCGTACTTTAATTGGTACCAGAAAAACTTTGGAATTTTCAAGTTTTGCGTGTTATCACGATCTGTTTGCAATGATCAGTGGTTTCAAAATTCTTGATTTAGATGTGTGGTCTGCGGTTTTACCGTGTGCTACAGCAGTTTGTTTACATTTTGTTGTTTCTTCACATATCGTTTTGGCCTTCGTTAGGAGTATAATTTATATTTATTAGTAAATATACCCCGAATGCTATGCGATATGATTCCTGGTTCCGTTATACATCCTTGAGGATCAGTGTATGCATGTATTATTGCCCACTTCGTTCTTGTCGTCATAGTCAATGCGACCTTTGCTGAAACGTTGCGGGGTGGGGCGCGGGAGGGTTACAGTTAATTTATGGTCAAAATATCTGAAAATTAATTGTCTGACTTCCATTTCTGTTTCATTCCGCTGGCTTATTGTAGGTTTGGTTTTTTATAGGCCAAGCCGGCCCTGCCATCATGTGACGAGTGCCACATATCGTACGGGTTCTATGCAAGGACCATGTCTGTTTCCGCTGTACTAAGTGTAGTCTTGACAGTAGGTGTAACGTTTGTGCTGTGTGGTCGGTCGATATGATGCTTAAGTTCCTTGCCAGAAGGACTTGGCAGGGTCTGACGCAGGGTCAGGCGGTCCAAAAGTAAATCGTGGAGGGTCCGTTTCGGCCCGTGGGGCGTTCCACGTCTGCAACCGGAGGTGGCGGAGATGGCACCGCCGGCATGGTTTGGTCCGGCTAGGCGGGGTTTTTTGTATAGCGTTCTGCCCACGCTGGTGTCGTCCCTGCTGCCAAAAGTTGTAGGGCAGTCTCTCCCCATGTTTGATTTGGACCCTGTCCTTGGACAGAGTTCTGGACTGGCCACCGAGGGAGCCGTCTCATACAGCCCCCTGGCAGTCCTGTCGGGCTCCGGCCTGATGGGTTCTGTCTCTCTGTGGCCACCTCCGGGTGGTCCAGTAGCAGTGGCCGGTCCGTCAGGCATGGAAGCCGTCCGCGAGGACGGCTCCACAGTTTTCCTTGTCTAGTGACGACTCTTCGGGGTCTGAAGATGAGGAGGCCGAGGAGGAGATGTTGCTGCGGCCTGTGATGCTGCGGGTGGAGAGCATGGAGGTCGATTCCATCCTGGATGGAACCGTCCTCCATCTGTCTGGCCTGGTGCAAGCCAGGGCAGCGCCTCCGCCCGTTGTTGAGGCCACTCCGGTACCGGGCACCGGTCCCATGATAGTTGGTTTGCCGCCAACCAACACAGTGACAGGTGTGGCCGGCCAGGCATGGTACTCACCTATCTCGCCTGGTCCGGCGGTCAGATATGGGGTGCCGTTGGCGCCCGTGTTTGGCCACGGTTTCTCAACCGCTATGGGTCTCCGTGGACTGGTGTGTTCCATGGGGTGGCGGCGGAACCGTACGGTACCGGAGTTCCTGGCATATCAGCCGGGAGGCCATTGCTGGTAGGGCCGTGAACATGTCAACGGGTGATGTGTTCACGGGAGTGTCCTCCTCGGAGACGGATTGGTCTGAGGCTCTGGCTTGGCTAGCCAGGGTGGACCTATCTGTGGTTTCGACCATGGCCGAGGCGGATGCAAGGGGTTGCATCGATTAGGATGAAGATCTTGCCGGCAGCCCTGATCCAGTCTGTTGGACTGGATCCGAGGTTTATGGTGTTGCTTGATGCAGCTTCTTGCGGCCTCCAGGGAGGTGTGGGTGAGGGGTCGTATTCCACGGGGTATGGTGTTGTCCCGTCGGTCACCGAGGATAACCGCTGGGTACTGGGTGTCCAGAGTGCTGGAGCGGGTGGCCCCGCCCCGGCACTGGTGGACAAAGCTCAGGTACACCATAATGAAGTCCTGTCCCTATGTGATGGGGGTGTGAGGACAGCAATGAGTGCTGTCAACCACTCTTATCGTCTTCTTCAGTCGGTGTGGGCTGAAGCGGGGGCAGGCCACCCTGTGCCACCTGTGGCGCTTTCGTGCGTTAATGATGGCCTGGTGCTGTCTATGGATACATTGGTAAGGGTGCAGGTGCGCGTGAATATGTCCAGGAGGCAGATGGTCCTTTACCATATGCGTCCAGCTACTGCCGTCAGGGAGCGTCTTCTTGGGACGCCCCTGACAGGCCTTAGCATCTTTGGTGGCCAGGCGCTGGCCATCTTGGAGGACACGGCCAGCATTGCGCAGAATCGGTTGGCGGTTAATCTCCAGCTAGTGCATCAAGCGCACGCACTAGGGACTGTAGTCAGGCCGCTGACCGGGCAACCTTCAAGAAGCAGAAAAAAAAGTAAGGTGCAAGCTAAGCCTAGTGCTGCTTCTGTTTTCTGCTGGGTTTTCTCAGCCGCCTCGGCGAAGAAAGCCAAGAAGGTTGTGGGGCCCCCTACCCTCCCCAATGTTGCTCCTGATCGCCCGAGAGGCGGGAAGGGGAAGGGGAGGGGTAAGTCCTCAAAGGGCGGACAGAAGGGAGCGGATCGTACCCGAGGGTATGAGAGCTCCCTTTGCATCTGCCTGGACCGCACCTGTGCGACAGGAACAGCAGTGCCAGTTAGACCGGCCAAGCCAAGACCAAAATGGTTCTCTCTCTCTCTCTCGTCAAGAGAGAGGGGGGGTGGGGTAGCGGATCGCGAGCCAGACACCCCTATTAGGCGTTGAGGCATCTATAGTGGGTGGAAGGCTCATGCATTTTCGTCGAGGTTTGGCGATGTGTGACGTCAGACAGTCTGGTCCTGGGATGGTTATCCCAGGGGTACATACCAGAGTGGTGGGACTTTCCACCACAGAATCTGTCTTTGGCACCTGTCTGGACACCTGTTCAACGGAACCAGACAAGTTAGAAGCTATTCAAAACGAAGTGTCAGGTTTGCTTCTGAAGGGAGCAATAAACCAGCAAACCAGAACACTCCAGACTTCTATTCAAACATGTTCCTTGTCCCCAAGAGCACAGGGGGATGGAGACCCGTACTCAGTCTCAGGCCATTGAATTGGTTTATCCATATGCCTCGGTTTCAGATGGAAACTCCGACGTCGGTAATGGCAGGATTGAGGAAAGGGATGTGGTGTGTATCGATCGATCTGAGATATGCATGTTTCCACATTCCAATGAACAGGAGTTGTCACAGGTTTCTGAGAGTTGCCTTTCAGAATCAAGTATGGGAGTTTATATCCTCCCATTCGGCCCGTCGACAGCTCCAAGGGGTTTTCACCAGAGTGGTCCTTGTGGTGACAGCGTTTCTCAGAAAAGAGAACGTGGCGCTTCACACCTACATAGATGATTGGCTGATCATCAGCCAGGTTAGAGGTGGATACTGCTCTGACTTTGAAGTTACTTTCAGATCTAGGCTGGATAGTCAACAAGGAGACATCTGAGTTGACACCCACTCAACATTTCGTTTATTTAAGGATGCGATTCGATCTCGAGGAGGGCAGGGTTTTTTACCCGTCAGAGCCCAGAGTGGTGTCTCTGTTAGACATCCTCAAGAGTTTCGATATGGAAACCACATTCAGGCGAGGCAGTTTCTTCAGATGCTGGGCATGATGGTCTCCATGGAGCAGGTAAACCCGTACACTGCTCTGATGTGAAGACCTATCCAGTTGTATCTGATGTCTCTGTGAAAACAGAGAATAGAACCCCTGTCAAAACTGGTGCCAGTTTTGGAGCCAATAATGTCACATCTTGTATGGTGGGAAAAAGCGTCAGAATCTCCTGGTAGGAGTTTTTTCTGCACCTACCACACCCCCAGCTATCCGTGTACAAGGATGCATCGCTGGAGGGATGGGGGGCCTACCTGGATGAACACCAGGTCTCGGGCACATGGACTCTCCAAGAGAGCCAGCTGGAACTGGCATTGGAAAAGTTTCTTCCAAAAGTCAGGGGCAAGGTGATATTGATACGGTTGGACAACTCGACAGTAGTATCATACAGAAATCGCCAAGGCGGGACCAAGTCACCCACACTATGTATCTAAGTGTGGCACTTGATTCAATGGTGCAGGAATTACTCGGTTGTTTTGAAAGCAGCTCATATTCCTGGGCGATTGAACATTCTGGCGGATGCTTTGTCTCGCAGACAGAGAATTCTGCCAACAGAATGGTCTCTCAACCCTCCAGTTCTTCACAGGATCTTCGAGCATTGGGGCAAACCCAACGTGGACTTGTTCGCCACAAGGGAAAATGCTCAAATCATGACTTATGTCTCGCCGATTCCAGATCCTAATGCTGTCGATACAGACGTTCTGGTATTAAGCTGGAGAGGGATGCACGCTTACGCGAACCCACCCGCCATTCTTCTACCGAAGATATTGGTGAAGATCAGGGAGGAACCGTGCCTGGTCCTGCTAATAGCACCATTTGGCCCAGCAGGGCGTGGTTCACGGATCTTCGAGATCTGCGGGGGGAAGATCCAGTGCAGTTATCCGAGATTCCGAACATAATCTCCCAGGCCAAGGGACGCTTCCTACACGAGCGTCCTGAAATGTTATTGACTGCGTGGTTGTTGTCAAACAACGTTCCACGTCGGAGGGCTTTTCTCGACAAGCTGCAGATTTCATCGCAGCTGCGAGAGGGAGGTCAACCTTCAAGTCAAATAACAACAAGGTTAACGGATTTGCAGACTGGTGTGAAGAAAAGGTTATTGATACCTTTCATTCCACTATTCAGCAAATATCAGACTTTCTCTGTGTGGTGTTCTTTTCAGGACTAGCTCCTGTCACAATTGCTGGATACATGTCAGCTTTGGCATCAGTTATCCCTTGTCTAGCCAACAGGGATAGTCCAGAGGGGTGGCCCAGTTGAGTGTGATGGTGAAGGGAATGAGCAATCTCCGACCGAGACAACCGGTAGTCATTCCAGCCTGGAGTCTATCTTTAGTGCTTAATGTACTGGCCAAGCACCCTTTCGAACTGTTGCGTTTGGCTAGTCTAAAGCATTTGACTCTAAAGGCAGTCTTTCTATTGGCAGCTTCCTCAGCTAGAAGGCGCGTGTGATCCATGCACTTTCAGCAGAGAGGGACCGATTTATTGTCTCCAGAGAGGGTCTGCGTCTACTGCCAAGAGCAGAGTTTATGTCAAAGATTCAATCTTTGAGATATCCTGGCAAACCGATCGTTATACCGAAACTAAGTAAGTTTGATCGTGATGCCAGTGTCTGGTGCCCAGGTCGTGCCTTGACTAAGTACAAAACGGACAGACTCGTTACGGTCGAATGACAGACATCTGTGGATCTGCCATAAGGAGCCATATGGCGCCGCATCCATGGATCCTATCTCTCGTTGGGTAGTCGAATGCATTCAGACTACCCGTGAGATTACGACTGGGCACCGGGTGCAATGCGCAAGGGCACGATGTTAGAGGAATAGCTGCCTCTTCTGCCCTTTTACAATGGTGTTCCGTTTAAGGACATCATGGCTGTTGCACAATGGCACCATGAGTCCTCTTTCACGGATTACTATATGAGGGATGTGTCAGACTCCGCCAATCCACTCGCTTTAGCTGTTTTGAAACGATAGTTATATGACCACACTGCTCTTCTCCCTTTTTTGGCATTTGTAAGAAAGAATTAAGAAGCAGACATGGTCGAGCGAGAGGATGTCAACCATGTTGTGTCACTGATGGCCGGACAAGTAAATGGTTGGAGGCTCCACGTCTGAAATCCAAATATCATGAGGTAATTCAAGATTGAGAGTTTTTTGTATTATGTCTATATATCATGGTCATTCATCTTATATATTCAAGCTCATTCCCAGGCTAATATATGCAAAGAGCAGTTAACACTCTTGGCATATTTGTGTTTCAGGCGAGATGCATGTTCGTGAGTTCTCTCCCTTTTCTTAGGAGAAAAAGGTGGTGCGGGGAGGGTGGGGGGGGGGAGGGGGCAGTGATGCGAATGTGATTCGGTTCCATTAACTTGATGGTCCTTTTAAGTCTCCATTAATCAAGTTTAAGTCTAGCTCTTTCTCCAAGGGGCAAAAGTAGCAGTTATGGCTTGCGCCTTCCCACCAGGTTACTGACCAAATCTGGTGTATATCAGAAGTAATAGAATGGTGAGTATTGATCGAAGGAGAATGAAGGAAATTTCAATTTCCCTTTCTCCGAGATCTAACAATACTCACCATTCTATTACGGACCCAGCCTCCCAGCCCCACGGAGGCAAGCCATGGTTTTCTCTTGTTTGGTGGCTATGCAAACAATATGAGCTTCATGGCAGACGGGTACTCGGCAGTTGGGAGCCGAGTACCCGGTTCCAGGAGTCGGTAAGGCATTCTAAGTCTATAGTCCTAGAGCCAGCTGTTAGGGCCACCTGTATATCAGAAGTAATAGAATGGTGAGTATTGGTAGATCTCGGAGAAAGGGAAATTGTAATTTCCTTCAATCTGGCATAAAACGGTTTCTTGGGTACACCCGAGATGGCAGCTTCCCGATCTGAGTGGGTTTCATTTAGTATCGTATTCCGTCTTCTGTTGGACAGGAAAGCATGGAACCAGGCAAGAAATCATCCTCTGATACCAAGTTTGTATAGTTCGTGGTTGAGTCTCCTGTGTAGGACAGAGTCGAAAACATTGACAAAGTCTGTGTTTATGATATCCAGTCCACATCCAGGAAGGCCATACGCCTGTGTTCTATAATTTAGACATTCAAGAAGCTGTGTGAAGTTAGTCTTGCATGATTCTCTGAATTAATAGAAAATCATGGTCATGTGCTGTAATTTTTACCTCTTCTGCCATAACTGGCCAAGTGAGCTTATGCCATGGCGGCTGTCTTGCCGTCTGTCCGTCCATCAAATCGCATCTCCTCATTTATGCTTTGACTGATTTCAACCAACTTTAGTTGGAAGGATAATATTGTGGTAGGCTCCAGAACGTCTATTCAGAATTTGGATTGTTTCAATTCTTCTGGATGTCATTTGGGATTTTCCGAAAAATTTCTGGAAATCATTTAAAACTTTACTTCTCCAATATAAATAGCCCGACGTCAATGAAACTTGGGTGGACTAATTCTATTCTGGTAGGCTTCAACACTTCTAAAGAGATTTTTGATTTGTCAATATTTCTGGTGGCCATCTTAGATTTTTCGAAAATATCTGGAAATCAGTTAAAAGCCTACACATTAACCACTTGACCGATTTCAAGCAAACTTTGTTGGGATGACACTAGCCTGGTATGCTTCAATACTTGTATGTTCAGAATTTTTATTGGTTTATTTTTTCGTCTGCCATCTTGAATTTTCCAAAAAATGGCGAGAAATCAGTTAATACACTACTCCTCCTTAACTGCTTGGGCAATTTCAAGCAGACTTGGCTGGAAGGATACTAGGTTTCAGAACATGTATACAGAATTTTGGAAAACAGCGGAAAATTGTTTAAAATGCTAATCCTCATCAACTGCTTGGGAAATTTCAATGAGACTTAGCTGGAAGGATACTAGGCTGGTAGGTTTAATTTATTTTGATTAGTTTGTCTATCTATATCTGTGTTATACTGTGCTCCACGTCCTACACTTGATGGTGGCGCAAGTATGCACCTGAGTCAGACTATTTGTTCGTAATAACAGACTGGAAACTGCTACTGGTTTCTGTCTGTATAGTTGCCACTGGTAATGAATTCCAATCGATTATCGTTCTTGGGAAGAATACTTGAATGCATCAATTTGTGTATACGAAGGTAATGTACCATCCTATGCATCATCACCAACCTTGCTTCCCATCTTCTGTCACTTAGCTGGCTCGAATTCAGTTCATTTAGTATGACACTAACATGGCTGTGCCGGGAATTATCATGATGCACAAAACTAGCTCTACATTGAACCATTTCTAATACTGTGGAGTCTTTCTCCAGATATGGGTCCCAGCATGCTAACGCATACTCCAAAACAGATCTCACAAAATTTATTGCCACGCATAATTAAAGAAAATTTACCAGCACGATTCCAGATTGTCATATTTAGCAACTAGAAACTGTGCATGCTGATATAATATTTATTTATATATCCCCTGGACCATTTTTGATTTGCTAATTAGTGGACAGTAGTCAAGTATTTGTCAGTGATTGTTTGCAAAATTTATCGTGGTGTTTCAAAGCAAAAATAGAGCATGCCTATACATGTGAAGCAAGAACTACCTAGGGTAACCGCAATTAAAAAACATGCTGATGACATAAAATAATGTGGTTTTTCTCACAATGCTTGAACAGTCTCCTCACGATTATCTTTTCAAGGATCTTGACCACCTGGCTTGTAAGTGACATATGTCTGTAATTGGTAAGAACAGATTTTGATCCTTTCTTCAAGAGAGCATGTGATGGCATCAAGTCAGTCCCAGTGATTGGTGAAGCATGATGCCTCTTTTAACACGATAAGGTGGATGCTGTCTACTCCTGTGTCCTTTTGGTCTGCTCATATATATGAAAATATCTCCTCTTTCAGTATGTCAATATTATCACCTTTCTGTATTTTGCTGTATGTCAAGTATGTCAGATTAACCCCAGGTCATTACTCTCTCATGACTGAGGCAAAGAGAGTTTTGGCCAAAAATCCAAGCATAACATAACCACTCATGTGCAAGCTGAAAGTGCACTGTAATGGCCAAAACTTTTAGGTTGGTGGCGCATGCCCATGCACTTTTGCCCAAAAATCTTGGGTAGATTTTCAACTGGCAACCATGGCAGGGGAAGGACTTGAACTGTCAAAATCAAGATGACCTCCAACCGTAATAATAATAATAATAATAATAATAACAATAACAATAATAACAATAATAATAATATTATTAATAATAATAATAATAATAATAATAATAATAATAATAATATATTTTATTTTAATTAAATTATACACAAAAATTATTTAGCGTTCTTTTACACTTCTCTGATTGTCTTACCTTTAACAGTTTCCATGACACTTGTGAGAACTTTGGGGTCATTGCAAAATTATTTGATCTATGACGCCATGACTCTTCATTTCTAATGATTTCTACAATGTGTTTATTCACTGTTGTTTTTTAAATTCCTTTGTAGTAGACTGAATGAGTGAGATCAAGAATCAGGCATGGAGCATACAGTACGGGGTGGAATTGTTTACTCGGAGAGACTATCAGATCCTGGAGATAACAACTCTGATGATCATGAATCTGTGGACCCACTTCCACTGACACAGCCAGGCAACAATGATCCCTCACAAGATAATGAACCACAACCACTGACTGGCTCAGACCACAATGATCCCTCACAAGGTAATGAACCACTATCACTAACAGGCCCAGACAAAAAAAAACAATGATCCATTACAAGGTAATGAACCACTACCACTGACAGACCCTGACAAGAATGATCCCTTACAAGGTAATGAACCACTACCACTGAGAGACCCAGACAACAATGATTCCTTACAATGTAATGAACCACTACCACTGACACAGCCAGACAACAATGGTCTCTCACAAGATAATGAACCACGACCGCTGACAGGCCCAGACCACAATGATCCCTCACATGGTAATGAACCACTATCACTAACAGGCCCAGACACCAATGATCCATTACAAGGTAATGAACCACTACCACTGACAGACCCTGACAACAATGATCCCTTACAAGGTAATGAACCACTACCACTAACAGGCCCAGACAACAATGATCCATTACAAGGTAATGAACCACTACCACTGACAGACCCTGACAACAATGATCCCTTACAAGGTAATGAACCACTACCACTGACAGACCCGGACAACAATGATTCCTTACAATGTAATGAACCACTACCACTGACACAGCCAGACAACAATGATCCCTTACATGATAATGAACCACTGGCATAGCCAGACAACAATGATCCCTTACAAGGTAATGAACCACTACCACTGACAGACCCGGACAACAATGATCCCTTACAAGGTAATGAACCACTACCACTGACACAGCCAGGCAACAATGATCCCTTACAGGATAATGAACCACTATCACTGATACAGCCAGACAACTGACAGCCAGACAACAATGCTCCTTTAAAAGATAATGAACCACTGACACAGCCAGACAACAATGATCCCTTACAAAATAATGAACCACTATCATTGACAGACCCAGACCACAAAGATCCATTACAAGGTAATGAACCACTATCTCTGACAGACCCAGACAACAATGATCTCTTGCAAGGTAATGAACCACTGGCACTGACACAGCCAGGCAACAATGGTCCATCATAAGGTAATGAACCACTACCACTGACACAGCCAGACAACAATGATCCCTTACAAGAGAATGAAACCACTGACACAGCCAGACAGCAATGATACCTCACACGTTGATGAACCACAACCACTAACACAGCCAGACAATAATGATCCCTTACAAAATAATGAACCGCTACCACTGACACAGCCTGACAACAATGATCCCTTACAAGGTAATGAACCACTATCACTGACAGACCCAGGCAACAATGATACCTCACAAGTTAATGAACCGCTAACACAGCCAGACAACAATGATCCCTTCCAAGGTAATGAACCACTACCACTAACACAGCCAGACAACAATGATCCCTTACAAGATAATGAACCACGACCACTGACACAGCCAGATAACAATAATACCTCACAAAGTAATGAACCACTACCACTGATACAGCCAAACAGCAATGATACCTTACAAGGTAATTGACCAATGACACAGCTAGACAACAAGGAGCCCTTACAAGATAATGAACCACTGACACCCAAACCGCACTTATCACTTACAAAGTATTAAGTAGCTATCACTGACACATCCCGACCATGAGGATTCCTTACAATGTATTAAGTGACTATCACACTTACCCAGACAATGATCCATCTCAAGGTTTTGCACCAATACAATTGAACTGAAGTCTTATTGGTTCATCTATGTAGAATAAGTATACCCTGGGGAAAATTACCTAGATATAGTAATCACATTGTCAGTCCCTGAATGTGTTTGTCCATTCGTAACTGATCCTAGTCTGGGAAGTAGCTTGAAAATGCTTTCATACATGTACATATGTATCCACATACATATACCAATCTTGGTGCATGTGGAAGCTAAAGGTGTGTCTTGTAGCAAAAGTAGCATAATCTGCTTTTCATATTTCACTTAATATCATGCAAAAATTCTTGTAACCCAAATAGGTATATTGATGTATCTTGATCTAAATGTGTCGCATGTATAAAAATTTAGTCATTGTGATTTGTGACCTACTTTTCCCAGTTTACTTAACATCATAGCAAATTTTTGTCGAGCTGTACTCTCAAAAGTTTCTCGTATGCAGTAAACAAACTTGGTATATTGACCTATAATGGTTAATCACCATAGAAATTCTTATCTGGCCTGTAATATCCTGACATGGTTCAAGTTATTGTCAAGAATAAAGTATGATCTGTGACAACGTGGCCACATACAATTTTTAGTTTGTCTTTGATGTTAAACATATTAACGCTTTAGTGTCCAAGCCAGTCAATACCAATCTTTGTAGTGGTCTTGCAAAATGTTCGTATGTAGGCAAGGGAAACCCACTTTCCCACAAATCTTGCAAATGAAATGGCTTGTTTGATATTACTGGGCCAGTCATTCCAGTGGTACATTTGCTAAAATAATCTTGGTCTGCAAATAAAAATATTCTATGAAACGGTGAGACTTTTTAAAATAAGATTTGACCATTATTGAAGTGTTAGTGAGTAATTTTTATTTAGCATTACTTTCTGCACTACAGGTACTGCACAACATGTCCATGTTAGTGCGACACCAGATTCCTCTGGGTTACTGGGAAAACGAGGTGAATCTTCACTCACAACAATGTCAATGCCTACTCCAGAGATATTACCTGACCTCGCTGCTGAAGCAGCAGAAAGTGCTAACTATAGAATACCAAAAGACATGGTTAATATACACCAGTTTTTCCCAGATATTGTGTTCACGACAAAATCAAATGAAGCGAGTGTCTGGGAGAAGGCACAGCAAGACGATACAGTGTTTGGTGACCGGGAAACTGAGGAAGATGGTATGATGAATGATGGGATAGTTGATACAAATGATCCGGTAATACAACCATTGTTTGATACAACTGGAGTTTTTTCTAATGACATTGTCGTTGAAAATTCTGACAATAATGCGAAGATTATTGATCATTATACAAATGATAATAATGACATACAAAGTACCCAAAGTGGTGACAGTGCTCCGTCGGCTACAAGAGAAAGAAAAAAGTCAGTGCATTTTAGTAGAGATGTTGCTTATAGTGGTCAAGAATGCGGAGATTACTGTGATGGTGGTGGTCAAAGTACTGATGTCGCAAATTTAGTTAAGGATGAAAATTTATCTGTAGTGGCTCGAGTAGATCAGAATAATTCATCAGATAAAATCGATGCGCCTGTAACTAGTCCGACAGATCAAAACAACTCCTCAGATCCAAATGCACAGGTAAAATATAACTGTTAGATAATACATGCACAGTCAAACCTGTTTGAGAGACCAACTCCTTTTGACCCTTTAACTCTTGAATTTGTTCAACAAAATTTCAATTTTCTTAAAGAAAATGTCCATTTGCAGGCATAGAGAAGACCATTTTTGAAAATTTAGCACTGGAATGACTGGCTCGGTTATCGAGCCAGTCATTCCAGTGGTAAATTTTCAAAAATATTCTTCTCTTGGTCTGCAAATGGACATTTCTCAAGACCCCTGCAGAAGCCATTTTTGGCTGATATAATGGTTAACGGGTTAAGAGACAGATGATGCCTCTAAGCTAAGACCAATCTTAATTAACCCTTGAAATTTCAATGTCTCGATTTCAAGACAGCTATGCATAGAAACTGTTGAATATTTTGAACCTAATTTAACCAGAAATATGTTTCAAAATATATATTTATTTAACAGAATTTTCCCTATATCAATAAAGAATATGTTGTTTCTGCAGTTAAAGCCAAGGTAAAGATCCATATTCTTTGACATGACAAAGCCATCTTGTATATGTAGCTATATCGAGTCAGATGTAGATGTATTAATTCTGGATGCACATGTTTATAATGACTACAATGTTTGAGTTCATACTGCGGGTTTGCTGTACAACCAAATCATTGCCCTTATTCTTCTGAGAGCAAAGATAAAATTCTACTTAAAGGTGCTGGTTCACACCAAAAGATGTGAAACAAAGAGTTAAAATGTATACTTTTAGAGAATTTAATTGTGTGCCTAGATGTATTGAAATGAAGTAATTTTTAACATACATGGTGATTTCATTTCGTATAAATTAATATAATTTTTGTTAATTTTTAAATTGAATTAGAGATATGAGTCTCTATTTCAACTTCACAACAAAATTATTTTATTAATTTATGCGGAATGAAATCGTCAGTTATTACGCCACAAAAACTTCCATTACCATTCAATCACTACATGCTAAATCAATTATCTGCATTTAGCTACCAGAATAAGATTTTTATGCTTGCATACACTCCTCCTATTCCTATAAATATGGTCCCTCAACCAGGCTACTGGTTAGGTCCATCTCCAGTATATTAACTCCTGTCACTAAGCGCGCTTGCGCATGCGCACTG
The DNA here is from genome assembly GCA_034401795.1 of Chaetoderma sp. LZ-2023a. Lineage (NCBI taxonomy): Eukaryota > Metazoa > Mollusca > Caudofoveata > Chaetodermatida > Chaetodermatidae > Chaetoderma > Chaetoderma sp. LZ-2023a. The sequence continues at coordinate 35,012,086 of CM067369.1, forward strand.
GAGCCCAAATAGGAAACAGATTCACTTTTCAATTATTCTGCAAGCAGAACAACTGCACAAATATTATCAGAAAGTTTTTATAGCTTTGCGCTGTGTCAGCTTACTTTTGAAGGACTTCCTCACGCTAAGATATGCCTACTATGAAGTCTATCCTCCCAAAATTATGTTTTTGGAAGTATTTCGTGGTTATATTGAACTTTATAACTATGTATATAAATGTTACCGGTTTTTGTGAGTTTCGTTTTCGTGGTAACAACTTTAATATGCCTAATTCATCATCATATAAAAACACTCTATTACTCCAGTGAGCCTTTAATCACTTTCAGTTGAAAGAAAAAATAGTGCTTTACAAGGAATTACATTTCTTTCCCTATGATAGAAAACAATCTTGAATTTGAACTTTTCCGGCCTTTCTTTGAAAGGCGTTTGCATGTTTCTAGACTCCTTTTATCGAAATTCTAAGCTGTATCCTTCTTTCGTAATCTTTTTTCGTTTTTTTAAGAGTCTGTTTTAACGACCGATAAATCAAGTGCGCGTTCACTCTGGAGTATGGAGCTACGTGTACCCCCACATCGATGTGCCGGTTTTGCATAGGGTGGTCTGCGTTCATATATAAGTTTCTTTAAGGATTATTCGTCCTTACAGCGCTGCCCTATGGTCGTCCTTCCCCTTCCTCCGTTGCTAGTAGACAAAAGCTGTGTCTTTTGCAATATTCTAATATGTCTAATCCAGCAGCAACGGAGTGGGGGTGGGGGGGGTGGCCTCTTCGGCGAATTCGGAAGCAGTGATAGCTTTATTTGCGAGATTTGAATCCTTCTCTGCAGTTTTGACTAAATCTTTAGACGAAAGAATATCTTCTGCCATCATGGAGGCCAAGAAACAGGAAATTTCTTCTGATTCCGACGATAGCCTGAGGGCTAGCAGGCGTTCCCGCAAATGGGAGAAACCGATTTCTCTAACGTCAATGCAAGTAATCAGGTCTCCTAAGCAGAAGTCTAGAGTGACTAAGCTCTCGAAGGTGGGCGTGTGTAGTTCACCGGGTCAAACCCACATTAGACTTGAGGGTGCCGGGCATAACCCTCAAGCAGTGGTGGCGGAGGCGGAAGCTGACGTCCATAAGCCTGGTGCTTATGCTAATGCCAAAATTTCCGGTCATACCGGTCGTCAAGATTCTTCATAGGTCACCTATAGCTATAGTCCGCAATCTAGTTTTGCTAGTTCTTCTGGTTCCGTTGGGGTGGATTCAGGTCCTCAGGACTCGGGTTTACTTCCGTTTTCCGGTGCTACTTCCGTTCCGACCGTTTCCGGTATGTCTTCCGGTTTTGCAGGACATCCGGGTCATCAAGATCCGGTTCTTACTTCCGTTCCGACTGTTTCCGGTATGACTAATAAGCTCTTCCGACTTCCGCTTCCAGTTGGGACGTACTTCCGAGCTAGTGAATGAATTAAGAATAAAGAGCAAATAATTAGAGCAAATAAGCTCTCGAAGGTGATCTCGAGCAGGTCACCGGGTCAAACCCACGTGATTCTTGAGGTTGTAAATAAGAAGAAAAGGCATGACTTTCAAGCAGTGGTGGCGGCGGCAGAAGCCCCCATCTTTAATATATATGCCAATGTCAATGTCTTAGATCAGTTGTAGTGGATTCAGGTCCTCAGGACAGGGGTTACTTCCGTTTCCGGATCTACCTCCGTTCTTTCCGTATCCGGTCTGACTTCCGGTTTGCATATTTCCAGTTCCTATGCTTATTCTGGTTTTTTAATGTACATCCGGGTTCAGTTTCCGGTTGTTTTCTTCTGTTTTGCGCATTTCCGTTTCCTATTTTTGCACTTCCGAATTCGTACATCCGGGGATAGGGTCATTACCGGTTTTCATGGTGTTCTATGATTAACTTCCGTTTCTGTCTTCCTTTTGTGGATTGCCGGTGATAGCTCTTACTGAGATTCCAGGTTTGTCTTTCCTAGGATCTAGTCATCATCCTGCCTAAGAGTTAGTCTTATTTCAGTAATTGCTTTTTAAATCGGAATGTTTAATCGCTGTAAATATTAATTCCGAGACATTGCCAGTCTTGAAGTCTCACTTGGAATTGTAGATATTCAGCATTTATTCTTTTATCAGTGAAACATTTCAATGTAATTAAAGACTCTTCAGACTGGTTGCTGGATGGGTTTTTTGTTGCAGTCGATAAGTCAGTGTTCTACGCATTATCGCTAGATGTCGCAATTAAAATTAATCTTTAATTTCATCCAACTTTAGATGGCCAGTTGTCTTCGGGCCGTTCAGCCTCTTTCCGCGCTCTTTTTTCCTCTTATGTCGGCAGGTTGACATATTTATTTTAACCAAGGGAATTAATTTCTTGAAGAAAATTCCTGTTTCTAGCGTAATTCTTAGTCTAATTCTGACAGGCGCTGAAAGGAATAGATTCAGTAGTTGATTCATAGGGAAGAGAATGGCTCTTAGATTAATGATTACAAGAGCAAGAAAACGCTGAGAATAGAGAAATAGGATTAGGGTGAAGGAAGAAGGAATAAAAGCCAAGTTTTTTCTTCTGCCTTGTCACAGTCATGGTTTAGGTGAGTCTTTTTGCTTAGATTTTATATCACCTCTGTTTTTCAGCCTTTTGTTTCGTGTTTCATCCCGTAATGTTTAATCATAATCTAGTATTAGTGTTTTGTGTATTTAACATCCAGCTGTTCCCGGGATTCATTATCATTCTTTCAATCATTCCTTTTTATTAGCATATCAAACTCAATGACATCCGTCTTTACAAGATGATAATATTGGTTCTAAGTCTTTAATAATAATGAGTAAAGATAAGTATAGGTCTCTTCCTTCATCCTCTGCCCCTTCTCCTTCTAAAGTTTTCTTCTAGTCATGTTCTCCTTCCTCTCTCTCTCTCTCTCTTTCTGTCTTCCTCTTTTTTCCCTCCTATGGGGTTTCCCGTATTTCATCTTCTATCAATCCTCTCCAGGGATCTTCTGGTCCTGTTCTTTCCTCTTTATCTTCCATTCTTCTTAATTCCTCTCTTCCTCTTCTTCCTCTTTTGATCATCTTGATCCGCTTGTTTCTGTTGTTCTCTCTTTTGAGCTTGAGTTTCTAATTGTTGATTAAGGTCGTGTTTTCTCATTGTTTTCTGTTTTTAGGGATTCATCCCTTGTTCGTTCTTTCATGTCAGCTTTTTTCTTTATTCTTTCCATGTCCTCTGGTCAGGATGTTGTATCTGTTCACATTCCTTCTGATCAATCTTTTTCCTTTTCTGATTCTTTACAGTTTTCTTCTCTTCTAGCTTCCAAGAGGCCTGCTCTCCTCTTTCCATTTGCACTGTTGATTCAATGGCCTCTGGTGACTCTTCTCATCTTTTTTCTTCTCCATCTCCTAATCCTTCTTCTATTCTTCTATTCTCTAGTCGGTCAGGGCTGAGGAGACTTTGTCCAGTCAGGGTCTCTTCAGATGTCTGGTCCCTGGCTCTCTGGTGGATTGCTTAGACGCTTTCTCTTCCTTTTAAAGACGAGTTTTCTATAGACCTTCCTTCTTTTGTGTCGGCTCTTTCCTCTTCTAATTCTTCTTTCTTGTCTCGTCTGGTCTTTTCAATTTACAAGTTGGTCATTATCATGTTAGTTTTATTTGTGAATTATGTTAATTCTAAGGAATTTATACATATATGAGAGCATTCAGCCTAGGGTAGGTTTTCCTACCCTGTCATTAAATCTTAGTAAAATGATCTCTATTCACTCTGAAACATTCAAATCTGCATTAATTTTAATTTAACAAGGGGGTATGTCATGATTAAATCTCATTATTCTTACTCCCAAGTCAAGATGGAGACCATCTCCAAGATCATTTCCAGTCTAGATCAGGGTATGTGGTCGTTTCTATCAACCAAAATGACGCCGTCTTTCATGTTTTCATTTACCCTTCCTTCAGAAAATTCCTGAGATTTGCTTACTAAGATCGAGTTTGGCAGTTTTGCGCCATGCCTTTTGGCCTGACCACGGCTCCTTTTCTTTTTTCTCGCCTAGTCTCAGCTGTGGCAGAAATTTTCACCGTCGTTCTATCCATCTCCACGTTTATATAGATGATTGGTTAGTAAAGTAAGTCTTCTTCAATTCTCTCAGGAATTCTTCCAGAGGTTTGCAGTCTGGCATGCAACCTAGGGTGGATTTTAAATCTAAAAGAAATCAAGCCTAGGTCCCTCTCAAATCTTCAGGCATCTAGGCGTTTCTTTTGATCTGACCCAGGGTCTAGTCTTCCCCTCAGATCCAAGAATAGAGGCTTTATCAGTGGCAATGGAAATCCTGTCTTCTTCTTCCATGGTCTGAGCAAGATTTCTGCTAAGAGTGATAGGTTTGATGGTCAGCGTAGAGAATGTTATTCCATGGGCGGCGCTGATGAGAAGAACTTTCCAAATGTATTTAATGTCCCTTTGGAAGCAGTCGGTTCACTCTATTTACCATCAGATTCCCATCAGAGAACACTTGATTCCTCTTCTAGATTTTTGGAAAGACCGTTCTCTGCTTCTGATGGGTGTTCCACTGGTAAAGTCCTCCCCTCAGGCGATTATCTTCACAGACGCTTCTCAGGAGGGATGGGGAGCGGTCTGGGACTCCCTGTCGGTTTCCGGTCTTTGGTCCCTGGAGGAGTCTGCAGCTCATATCAACATTCTGGAATTGTGTGCTGTCAAGAAGGCTCTCCATTCATGGTCAGATCTTGTGATAGGTTTCAAAGTCTCGATTCAGTCGGACAATTCGACAGTGGTCTCTTATATCAACAGGCAGGGGGGTACACGGTCATCCCTCCTTTGTCTAGAAGTGTGGAACCTTCTCTTATGGTGTCGCAAGAATCAGATTCTTCTCGTGTCTCCTCATGTCCCAGGCAGTCTGAATTTTCTTGTGGACCAAATGTCACGTCCCAACAAATTCGCCCACACAGAGTGGCAGTTAAAGAGGTCGGTTGTCAAAGCGATTTTCAGTCATATGGATCGTCCTCTGGTAGATCTGTTTGCGACATCTCTGAATGCTTAGATCTCCTCTTACATGTCTCCTTTTCCGGACAGTCAGGCCCTGGCGGTGGATGCCCTGTCTCAGTCCTGGACAGGAATGTTCGTCTATGCGTTCCCTCCAACGATTTTGATTCCGTTAGTGTTGAAGAAGGTCAAAGAACAAATCTGTGAGATTCTTTCAATAGCTCCTTTTTGGCCAAAGCGGATTTGGTTTGTAGACCTTCTAGATCTCCTGGTAGACTTCCCTCGTCTTCTTCCATTCTCCCAAGATCTTCTGTCTCAAGTAAGAGGTCTTTGTCTTCATCCAAACCCAGAAATCTTCAGTCTGTGTGTTTGCAGAATATCGAAACTAAACTCTACGAGAATAAAGTTTCTTCAAGATCTCCAGTAATTATCAACTCTTCCAGAAGAGAGTCAAACCGCAGAGTTTACAAGAGTCGACGGAAATTTTTTTGGAGAATGGTGTTCAGACCAAGGTCTCATGCCCGATTCTGTTTCTATTCCCCAAGTATTAGACTTTTTTAACATACATGTATCTCTTTGATTCCTTCCATTTATCAGCTAATTTGGTTAGGGGATATAGATTTTCTCTGGCATCTTCTTCCTTGCCTTCTGTATGCCGATGTCAAGGACACTAAGACCTTTAATAGTTTTTATTAGAGGTCTAGGCAATATTCGTCCTCCGATAGCTAATCCTTTACCTTCATGGAACTTGGCTTTGGTTCTTCAAGTGCTGGCAGGCCATCATTTTGAACCTCTTTCCTCTATTAGTATTAACGGCCTCTGCTAGAAGGCGTTCAGAATTCATGCTATTTCTGCTGAAAGGGAGAGATTTATACTTTCAGGAGATGGTTTAGTTTTAATCCCAGAAGGGATTTTTTATCTAAAACTCAGTCTAACCAATTTCCTGCTAGTCCGATCATTTAAAAATCATTATCGTCTTTTTCGCCTTCCGATAAACTCTGGTGTCCTGTTAGGGCATTAAGAATGTACAAACAGCGAACTGATTTCAAAAGATTTATCCGTCTCTTTTATGGTTTTCTTATGCGGAAGAGTTAACTAAGCCGGTCTCAAAGTTTACGATATCCTGATGGATTTGGGAGATGATTAAGCTTTGTTACGAGATTGCTTCTCCGGAACAAATTAATCTCTCCCATATTAAAGCTCACGATGTTAGAGGAATGGCTTCCTCTTTTGCACTTTTTGCCGGTTCGTATTTAGATGAAGTCATACAGGTTGCAGGATGAAAAGCTGAATCCTCTTTTACAACCTTTTATCTGAAAGATCAGAGTGCAGCAGTCTCCTTCTTTCGTAATATTACCAAAATAGCCGAAGACCATTTACCAAGCACATCTCGCCATTTTCGTTAAGACCTGTAAGAAATGGTGAGAGTTTATTTTGGTTTTTATTTATCTCTAAGTTCAAGTTTTCCTTATTTGATAATCACGGTGTGATTGATTTAAATGCACTATTATGTTATGTTATTAACATTTGGATAAGATTGGTTTGATTTTTATCCTTGATTGTTGATTCTCAAATCGCCTCCCACCTAATGTTTTAAGTGGGGCACTGACCAAATCTACGGGTTTAGCAAGTAGTGATTGAATGGTAATGGATGTTTTTGTGGTGTAATAACAACCCACCCACCCACCCACAGACCCCCCCCCCCCTTGCGGGTTGGTCTGTTGTTTTATTAACCACTATAAAAACATACTTACCGTTCAATCACTACAACCCAGGCTCAGCCACCCCGCATGGAATTGATTTGAGAATTTGCCTATAATATTTGGCACTTAAATTCAGAAAAGTGAATCTGTTTCCTATTTGGGCTCCAGTGCGCATGCACAAGCGCGCTTAGTGACAGACGTCACTATGGAGTGAGTACAGACTGGTGCCAGTCTATGTCAGTTAATATACAGGAGATGGACCTAACCAGTAGCCTGGTTGAGGGTCCATATTTATAGGAATAGGCATGGGGAGGAGTGTATGCAAGCATAAAAATCTTATTCTGGTAGCTAAATGCAGATGATTGATTTAGCAAGTAGTGATTGAATGGTAAGTATGTTTTTGTGGTGGTTAATAAAACAACAGACCAACCCGCAAGGGGGGTCTGTGGGTTCTTTTACTCTGTTTCATTATATTATGGTACAAAAATTAAGCCTCTGAAAGTATACAATTTAATGATTTTTATTTTCAAGTGTTTTGGTATGAATACAGTAGTGCAGCTTTAAGTTTTGTGAAATAATGATTAATGTGATACACTTTTAACCCCTGACAGTCCAGTGTCTCAATTACAACACAACTACACAGATACATGTAAGCTGTTGTAAATTTTGAAACTAATTTGGCTGGAACCCTGTCAAGTGAGTTTTAAAATATTCAAGAGAAAATTCTTTAGGTCATTTATAAAGAATTTTGCCTTTCTGATCTGTAAATGCTTAGATGGTTAACCCTTTCTCCGACAAATCCCTGAAAACGTATATTCTTTTCGATATAAAACTTATTCTGTTGAATATTTTGAAATTAATTTGAGTGGAAGCTGTTGTAACGGCTTCCAGTCAAAGTAATTTCCAAATATTCAACAGTTTTCCTGGATGGTTGGCTTGAAAATGAGACATGGGGAATTCATCGGTGAAAGACATAAAGCAGTGGTGCTAAAAACTTGTCGAAGACACGGTACACCTTATAAATAAGTTTAAATGTTTCCAAAACAGAAACAGATTCGTTAGTAAGAAATGTTTGGTTGAAGATTTTGAACATAATTGGATTGGAAGTAGGGCAGCAATGTCTTCCAATCCAATTATGTTAAAAATATTCAACAGTACACCTTATTTTGTTTTGGAAACAAAACATAAGCTATTTTATCTGTATTGTAAGCAAACCTGAGTTGCCAAGCTAAAGCGAGCTTAATGTTTAACCATCATTACTCAGCAGTACAGAACAGTCTTACAATCAGGTTATTGTGGCAATCAGTCCACTGTGAGCTTAGCTACATACCACTCACCAATATATACACCATTCATAGTGATGTTGATACATGTAGCACTCACAACTGGAGAACCAGGTTTTCACCATCATACTAACATACACCCACTCGCATAGCTACGCTGTTCATGGCTGTACTTGCAAACCTTTGATCGCTTGCTATGTGAAGTAATATTATGCTTGTGGACTGGAGGGTAACCAATCCGGTTTCATTTATATTCTTATCGAGCAATTTCATTGGCTGGAACACACAGGTCATTTATATGTAGGACATTTCGTTAACTTAACGCGGATATCAAAAGCCTGCAACCATGGTAGTCAATACGGGAGCAGGGCGGTAGGGCGAGACCATGCAATAGGACGAGGGGTTTTCACCTGAATAGTGGTCTATCTCCCTGTCATTATAAATATAGGCAATCTCCTTTTCTCCTTACGTCACTCCACCCAGGTACATAGGCCTAGTCAAACAAATAATATCGCTCAGCGTAGAGACTACGGTTTTTATGACTCTTGTTTGCAAGTCAAAGACACAAACTATGTTAAATGTGAGTTACGAATGCGGTTTGGGTGCAGTTTGAGATGACATTTATACTGGCCTCTGCCTCCTAGGTGGGCAGGGGTGTGTGGTTAAAAGGTGAAACTCACAAGGATTTGTGATGGTATGCCAGCAACTGCAGTGTAGTCGATGGCATGTCATTGCAAATCTCCACGCTTTTTTGCAAATCCCTGTCATTGCAGATTCTACTTAATTTTCAGAATTATTGTTCCATTGTTGAAAAATACTAAAAATAAATGTGAGAAAGAGATAGGGTGGGGGAGGAGGTGGGGTGGAACGGAGAGAGACGGTGGGAGGGAGGGATAGTATGATTGTTTAAAAATCACTGTTTATCCTTGATACAGACATCAATAGCAATGGTATATAAATCTGTAAATTCTGTATTCTATTGAATCTAAATGTATCTAGTAACCCTTTAACCCTTAAATTTGGTCAGGAAAATTTCAATTTTCTCATAGAAAATCTCCATTTGCAGACTATTTCTGAAAAGTTACAACTGGAATGACGGTCTCGGTTATTGAGCCAGTCATTCCAGTGATAAATTTTCAACAATAGTCTCCTTTTGGTTGGCAAATGGACATTTCTCAAGACCATTTTTGGCTGATATAAGGTTTAAAGTATATATACACCTGTGCAAAAGTTAAGCACCAGCAAAAACAATAGAACGTAGAAACATGATGGTACAACTAGGCTGCCATACTTTTTGTCCCCGCGTTAGCTGACATAATTCCAAGTACGAAATGCACATGCATGCATGACTTCACGCCGCTTGATGTCCGTGCGTGGCGGGAAACAGCACACATGTTCAGTTATGTAAAAGTCCAGTTTGAGGTGTAGAACATTACATACAGATTTAGGCGACAAGATTAGGAATTTTGTGTTCATGACCGTGGTTTATTTGTACAGAGAGAATTAGCTCTTGATTGTGAACCGCTATGGCAAGACGAAGGTTAAGTGATCGTGTGAAATGGCAAATCATAGGCATGCATACCACTGGTATGTCATGCAGAGAGATTGGCAGACAGCTGAACATTAACCATACTGTAATCAGTCGTTTGATTGCAAAACATGGGCAAACTAACGAGGTGAAGGACAGGCCTAGATCTGGAAGACCGAAGAAGACTACTGCCCGTGATGATCGAGCCCTAGTACACCTTGTTAGGAGATCTCCATTCACCAACAGCAGAGTGCTCAGCCAGCAATGGGAAATGCGCAATAGAGTGTCAATGTCTACCGTCAAAAGGAGACTGTATGCTGCTGGCATGAAGGCTAGGAGACCTGTCAGATGTCCTCTCCTCACTGCACACCACAAAGAGGAGCGTCTGAGGTGGTGCAACGAAAGAAGACACTGGAACATGAGATCCTGGAGACGGGTACACTGGTCCGATGAAAGTCGGTTCCTGCTTCATGCCACAGATGGTCGAACTCGTGTATGGAGGTCCAGACGCACGGCGTACGACCAACGTAACATCATGGAAGAAGTTCCATTTGGTGGAGGTTCCGTTATGATATGTGGGTGCATCTCATTTGATTGTAAGCTGGATCTGTTGACTGTACCTGGAACACTAAATGGACAAAGATATCAAGATTCCATACTGGATAGAGTTGTGGTCCCTCATTTTGTAAATCATGCACCTGGAACCCACCCTATATTCATGGATGACAACGCCCGACCACATCGTGCTAGAGCTGTGCATGAATACCTCCGCCAGAATGCCATCGAAACCCTACCATGGCCAGCAAGGAGCCCTGACATGAACCCTATTGAGCATATCTGGGACATTCTGGGAAACATGGTGAGAAGGAGGGATCCTCCTGTGCAGAACCTACAGGAATTAACAGACGCACTCCATCTTGAATGGCAACGAATACCACAATGGCGTATCAGTCGGTTGGTGACCAGCATGAGACGTCGTGTCCAGGCCGTCATCCAGGCACAAGGTGGATATACCCGGTATTAATAATGACAGTCTCAAACTCGTGCACAGATGTTAAACTTCGTTTTCAGACACCATTAATGACAATCTAGCCACGTGTGTCAACTGTAGGGCAATAGTTGTCAGTTGTGTCAACGTAACCATATTCAGGCCTCGTTTTCAAGTTCCAACAAAAACATACAGTGTTTCCCCACCATCATAATCAGCATTCCTCTAGTTGCATTATTACCTCTTGCACTAAGATGGATGGGTACATAAATGTTTATGCTATTGCTTTCTTCATAGCACATGAATATACCCTCGCATGTGCGTAAAAATAGGGTGGTGCTTAACTTTTGCACAGGTGTATATATATATTGTGTTTTTGTATAGGGTAATATTGGATTCTTCAATACGGCCATGACAGATGAGGATCTTGATGCTATAACTCTGAAGACTCGAGGTGTTGCAGAGCAAAATATTTTTTACATGGATGAATCCCACCTCAATGCTAAAGAGATTATTAGGAAAACATCCACTGATCAGTAAGAAGGGGGACGGATGATAATCCTTAGTTAAAGTAAATCTATATTTAGAAAATAGTACTTTTGGTCAAATCCATTATGTATGGAACATATTTTATACATAATTTCTATAGTGATGCACTGTAATATGGATGGAATAATTATATATTCTTAACAATGTTGCATTATTTTTTTGACAGTACTGACAACAGAAATTTGTTTTTGACACTAATTTTTGTCATGGTGACAGAGATGAAGTATAATGTTTAACTGAACATCATAATGTATGATGTTCTGAATGTCAGGACATGACATAGTACATCCTGAGCCCCATGGTGTATGATGTTCTGTATGCCATGAAATGACATAGTACATCCTGAGTCCCATGATGTATGATGTTCTGAACATCATGAAATGACATTGTACATCCTGAGTCCCATGTTGTATGATGTTCTCAACATCATGAAATGACATGGTACATCCTGAGCCCCATGATGTATGATGTTCTGTATGTCATGACATGACATAGTACATCCTGAGCCCCATGATGTATGATGTCCTGAACATCATGAAATGACATAGTACATCCTGAGCCCCATGATGTATGATGTCCTGAACATCATGAAATGACATAGTACATCCTGAGCCCCATGATGTATGATGTCCTGAACATCATGAAATGACATAGTACATCCTGAGCCCATGATGTATGATGTCCTGAACATCAGGACATGACATAGTAGATCCCCATGATGTATGATGTCCTGAGTGTCATGAAATGGCATAGTACATCCTGAGCCCCATGATGTATGATGTTCTGTATGTCATGACATGACATAGTACATCCTGAGCCCCATGATGTATGATGTCCTGAACATCATGAAATGACATAGTACATCCTGAGCCCCATGATGTATGATGTCCTGAACATCATGAAATGACATGGTACATCCTGAGCCCCATGATGTATGATGTTCTGTATGTCATGACATGACATAGTACATCCTGAGCCCCATGATGTATGATGTCCTGAACATCATGAAATGACATAGTACATCCTGAGCCCCATGATGTATGATGTCCTGAACATCATGAAATGACATAGTACATCCTGAGCCCCATGATGTATGATGTCCTGAACATCATGAAATGACATAGTACATCCTGAGCCCATGATGTATGATGTCCTGAACATCAGGACATGACATAGTAGATCCCCATGATGTATGATGTCCTGAGTGTCATGAAATGGCATAGTACATCCTGAGCCCCATGATGTATGATGTTCTGTATGTCATGACATGACATAGTACATCCTGAGCCCCATGATGTATGATGTCCTGAACATCATGAAATGACATAGTACATCCTGAGCCCCATGATGTATGATGTCCTGAACATCATGAAATGACATAGTACATCCTGAGCCCCATGATGTATGATGTCCTGAACATCAGGACATGACATAGTAGATCCCCATGATGTATGATGTCCTGAGTGTCATGAAATGACATAGTACATCCTGAGCCCCATGATGTATGATGTCCTGAACATCATGAAATGACATAGTACATCCTGAGCCCCATGATGTATGATGTCCTAAACGTCAGCACATGACATAGTACATCCTGAGTCCCATGATGTATGATGTCCTGAACATCATGAAATGACATAGTACATCCTGAGCCCCATGATGTATGATGTCCTGAACATCATGAAATGACATAGTACATCCTGAGCCCCATGATGTATGATGTCCTGAACATCATGAAATGACATAGTACATCCTGAGCCCCATGGTGTATGATGTTCTGAATGTTATGATGTGACATAGTACATCCTGAGCCATATGATGTATGATGTTCTGAACATCATGAAATGACATAGTACATCCTGAGCCCCATGGTGTATGATGTTCTGTATGTCATGAAATGACATAGTACATCCTGAGTCCCATGATGTATGATGTTCTGAACATCATGAAATGACATTGTACATCCTGAGTCCCATGGTGTATGATGTTCTCAACATCATGAAATGACATAGTACATCCTGAGCCCCATGATGTATGATGTTCTGTATGTCATGACATGACATAGTACGTCCTGAGCCCCATGATGTATGATGTCCTGAACATCATGAAATGACATAGTACATCCTGAGCCCCATGATGTATGATGTCCTGAACATCAGGACATGACATAGTAGATCCCCATGATGTATGATGTCCTGAGTGTCATGAAATGACATAGTACATCCTGAGCCCCATGATGTATGATGTCATGAACATCATGAAATGACATAGTACATCCTGAGCCCCATGATGTATGATGTTCTGTATGTCATGAAATGACATAGTACATCCTGAGTCCCATGATGTATGATGTTCTGAACATCATGAAATGACATTGTACATCCTGAGTCCCATGGTGTATGATGTTCTCAACATCATGAAATGACATAGTACATCCTGAGCCCCATGATGTATGATGTTCTGTATGTCATGACATGACATAGTACGTCCTGAGCCCCATGATGTATGATGTCCTGAACATCATGAAATGACATAGTACATCCTGAGCCCCATGATGTATGATGTCCTGAACATCAGGACATGACATAGTAGATCCCCATGATGTATGATGTCCTGAGTGTCATGAAATGACATAGTACATCCTGAGCCCCATGATGTATGATGTCATGAACATCATGAAATGACATAGTACATCCTGAGCCCCATGATGTATGATGTTCTGTATGTCATGAAATGACATAGTACATCCTGAGTCCCATGATGTATGATGTTCTGAACATCATGAAATGACATTGTACATCCTGAGTCCCATGGTGTATGATGTTCTCAACATCATGAAATGACATAGTACATCCTGAGCCCCATGATGTATGATGTTCTGTATGTCATGACATGACATAGTACGTCCTGAGCCCCATGATGTATGATGTCCTGAACATCATGAAATGACATAGTACATCCTGAGCCCCATGATGTATGATGTCCTGAACATCAGGACATGACATAGTAGATCCCCATGATGTATGATGTCCTGAGTGTCATGAAATGACATAGTACATCCTGAGCCCCATGATGTATGATGTCATGAACATCATGAAATGACATAGTACATCCTGAGCCCCATGATGTATGATGTCCTGAACGTCAGCACATGACATAGTACATCCTGAGTCCCATGATGTATGATGTCCTGAACATCATGAAATGACATAGTACATCCTGAGCCCCATGATGTATGATGTCCTGAACATCATGAAATGACATAGTACATCCTGAGCCCCATGGTGTATGATGTTCTGAATGTTATGATGTGACATAGTACATCCTGAGCCATATGATGTATGATGTTCTGAACATCATGAAATGACATAGTACATCCTGAGTCCCATAATGTATGATGTCCTGAACGTCAGCACATGACATAGTACATCCTGAGCCACATGATGTATGATGTTCTGAATGTCAGCACATGACATAGTACATCCTGAGCCCCATGATGTATGATGTTCTGTATGTCATGACATGACATAGTACATCCTGAGCCCCATGATGTATGATGTCCTGAACATCAGGACATGACATAGCAGATCCCCATGATGTATGATGTCCTGAGTGTCATGAAATGACATAGTACATCATGAGCCCCATGATGTATGATGTCCTGAACATCATGAAATGACATAGTACATCCTGAGCCCCATGATGTATGATGTCCTGAACGTCAGCACATGACATAGTAGATCCCCATGATGTATGATGTCCTGAGTGTCATGAAATGACATAGTACATCCTGAGCCCCATGATGTATGATGTTCTAAATGTCATGGCGTATAATGTCCTGAACTCCGTAACATAATGTCATAGCATCACATTATGCCATTCTGGACTATATGTTGCTTACAATATTAATGTCATATATAATAATCTACAAATCTTAATTAGATGTTAAGAACCTACTAGATTAGCAAGATAGTTACCTGGTGACCATTTTGAATTTTGCTAGATCAGTTGTGAATGGGGTTCGGATAACCATCTTGAAAATTTATTTTCTCTCTTTATAGCTTTAGCTGAATAATTCAAAACTTGGGAAATCTATTTAGTGTTTTGTTGAATGACTCACAATTAAATTGGGGATTGTTGCTGCAAATATGGCCTCTATAGGTTTTGTCTCGCCTGTGAATCAGAAAGTGATATGTATAGCTTTTCAGGCGGCGCCGCCGCCGCCAACAATGTTAAATTTTTGTGTTTAACAAATGTTCTCGGCTTATATTTTAGCATCAATTAATCCCATTGCAAGTAAGCTTGTCTATGCGGTTGCCTATGCTGTTAGAAAGCAGCATGATGATAATGAGGTCACAATGTCAAAGGTCTAGGTCACTGTTATAATAATCTTAATACAAAACTGTTTTTAAACGTTTAGTTTTTGCATTTATCAAAGCTTCTCAACTTATATTTCAATATTGCTTAATCCGATTGAAACTAAACTTGGATACTTGGTTATCTATAATGTTAGGAAGCAGCATGCTGACAGTCAGGTCACAACGTCAAAGATCAAGTCACTGTGACCTCTACAAATCTTGGTTATATTTTAACGTTAAGTTTTTGCGTTTAGCCAATCTTAATAGCTTTTATTTCGGGATTGCTTTAGAACACAACTCGGGTACATTGTTACTTAGACGACGAGGATTCAGGTTCCTGACAGAGAGGTCACCAAGTCAAAGGTGAAGGTCATTCTGACCTCGACAAAACTTCATTATTTTTCAACATTAAGTTTTTGCATCTAGCAAATTTTATCAGGTTCTGTGTCAGGATTGCTTAAATCTAATGGAATATTACTTAGCCTTGGGTTGCTTATACCAAGAAGATGCAGGCTGGTCACAGGGAGGTCCCCAGGTCAAAAGTAACGGTCATTCCATTTTTCTATTTAGCAAATTATTTACATTTGTATTTCAGGATTGGTTAATCCTATTGGAACCAAACTGGAATACATGGTTACCTATAATGTTAGGAAGCAGCATGATAATATTACGGTCACAAGGTCATTGTCACTGTGACAAACAGGAGACAGGCAAAATATTTAATTCTGTGGAATTTTTGTCTTGAATTTGAGGTTCAGGGAGTTCAGGAGTCGATCGATCCCAACACAGGCAAAGCGTGGGTGGAGCCTAGCTAGAGATAGGTGGGGCATAGGTAAAAGTGGATTCATCCATTGGTCTAGATGCAAAATACGAAATTGCTGTCAGGCAGCCATTTTAAAAATCACTTTCCATATGATAACTGTATGTAGCTATAATTATTTGATTCAAAACATTAGCAATCCGTTTGATGTTACACTGAGAAGGATCCCTTTGACAATTGGCCTGATTTGAGCAATTATTTCAAACTTTGTAAATCATCTGAACATTTTATGCGTATGGGAGATTTACATAGGATAGTGTAGCATTCACGTTATTTCAGTTCATCTTGTCCAGATCAGCACTTGCATCAATTTTCTCCTCACAATTTTGGGACTATTCATTTTTTTTTTCGGGGGGGCTAAGACTTATTGTTGTTCTCAGTTTTTCAACAATGGCTTTAATGATTTCAATAAAACTCCAAATTTCTGTTTTATACTATCATTACAACCACATGATAAAATAATTGTCAATGATTTCCATATTTTTACAAAGTTTAGTTTTGTGTAATGCTATGGATTAGGCATTTTTTCAATGCTCAATTACATGGAAGTCAACTTCTGATTATATGATTTCAATATAAAATTTCCTTTGATCATGATTGCATATATTAGACATATAAATATATTTATTGTGAACTATTTGTTTATCTATAAGACTTATACTAGGCCTATAGGTAGTGCATTGTCAGGAGAGTGTTGAGCCTCTGCATTTAGCAATGCCATGTAGATCTTCCTGGCTTTTCACTGACTATATGTTACAAGACATGACTGGTATGTTTTGGCAATATATCCCAACTGTGCCTATCCAGGTGATACATTACATGCCTTAGCCCTTTAACACTCAAATCAGCCAAAAATGGCTTCTGCAGCGATCTTGAGAAATGTTCCTTTGCAGACCAAGAAAAAACTATTTTTGACTATTTACCACTGGAATGACTGGCTCAATAACCGAGCCAATCATTCCAGTGGTAAATTTTCAAAAATGCTATTCTTTTTGTCTGCAAATGGACATTTTCTGTAAGAAAATTGAAATTTAAAAAACAAATTTGAGGGTTAACGGGTACTTGCGTGTTGTAGATAATTAAACCTTGAAACGACATTGCTTGCATGTGTTTTTGTCATCTACTGGCTTATATAAGTTATAGTACTGACCAGTTTACAAGCAAATATGATACGTGACTCATGATTATATTCTGAACACATGAATGTCGATATCGTCATCAGCTTTCCTGCCAATGAATGAATCAATTCATTGTGATAATATGTCATACAGTATGACATCCTCGATGTAGAAACAGAAAAGAAACTAACTTTTACCAAGCTCATCATTGGCAGGTGATATACATGGAGGAATTAGTGCTGCCTCTCCATGGATGTCTGTAGACCTGTGAATCAAGACTCATCTCCAGATCTTGAGAAAGCCTATAGATGTGCTGTATGAATAGCTTGTGGCAAGACCTCATATCAAATTATTTTTCAACTAAATCATTAACACTCAATATTTATCACCACATTAAGTGGGGATTATGCTGTCCCACCTGTGTGTGCATGCATGTGGCAACGTTAGTGTGTGTGCATGTGGGAATCGATTGTAACATAACTCCTCCGAAATGATTGGAAAGAGTTCAACCAAATTTTGTAGGTAGATTACCCATATGAGTAGGGACTGCAAGAGGCCATTTACATTTGGCTCCACCCCCAGGGCTGGGTGTGGGGTCAAAAGGTCAAAGTCGTGACCTTGGGGATTTATGATGACATGTCATCAACTGAGCAATCTAGTCGTGAGTGTTATCTCCCACAAAACCTTAAAAGTTCTCAAAGTTTGGTTTCTTCTTGGTAACATGGAGATGGGGAGGGTGTATCATGTGCCCATGCTCTTTTACACGTGTCTTTATATCTTTTTTCAGTTTCACAAAAGCATTGAGTCTACAAGAGTCAAAGCACTTTGTTGATTCACTCACATATCTTAACAAAGCCATGAAACTATCACCAAACAATCCGGAGCATTATATCGCTCGTGCAGAAATCTACATCGAGATGACTGATTTTGCATCAGCAATACTGAATTATAAACGTGCATGCTTCCTGCTGCCAGACATTAAGATTCATTATAATCGTCTGACATTCTTATTTTACCTGCATGGTCAGTTACTGTATGATCAGGGACTGTATGCTGAGGCATTAGAGGCCTATACTAGAGCTGTGGAAATGGACCCGAGCAATATGGGATTTCATACAAGAAGGTAGTCAATATTATAGTAATACAAAAAAGATTATGTCTTGTTCATAATCTGATTAAAGCCCTAACATGTCTGCCTCCAAACAATTATACTTTACATCAAGCATAAATGTGGATGATATTAATTTTAAAGGTGCATATTCACACCAAAATGATTGAAAATAAAATAGTTGAAATTATATACTTTTAGAGGCTTAAATTGTGTACCTCAATGTAATGAAACGAAATAAATATTAACATATGATGATTTCATTCCATATAAATAAATTTCGTAGGTTTATTTATGAATTTGAAATAAGGACTCATACCTCTAATAATATTTTGACAACTTAAAAAATTATATTAATTTATATGTAATGAAATCATCATATGCTAAGATTTATTTCATTTCATTACATCTACAATGTAGGAACACAATTTAAGCTTCTAAAAGTATATAATTTTAACAATTTTATTTTGAAGCATTTTGCTGTAAATATGCACCTTTAATAATGGTATTGCACATATTTGTAGCTACAGCTTTCAACGGGGGAATCTGATCTGTCACTCAATTATCTGATGTCATAATCAAAATATGTCTCTTGTTAGCTAATATCATCATCACATGATGTAGGTTCAACAGAAGAGGAAAAGGTCTGACAGCGTGGAGCTGTCTGAATTGTATGTTTTTGGTAAAGTAAAAATTTAATAAACATTCTGTTAAATATTTTGAAAGTACCCTTAAATAGTGGTCAGATTTGGTCAAGAAAATCAAAATATTTCCTTAGTGAATGTCCATTTGCAGGCCAAGAGAAGACTATTGTTGAAAATTTACCACTGGACTGACTGGCTCATTTATCGATCCAGGCATTCCTGTGGTAAATTTTCAAAAATAGTCTTCTCCTGGCCTGCAAATGGACATTCCTCAAGATGACTGCAGAGGCCCATTCTGACCGGCTTTACAATTAAAGGAAATTAAAATGACATGACAGCAGTTGAATTAGTATCACTATATTCAACAGCTTTCCATACCTGCAAGCTTTTTTTTAAATTAAGATTCTGCGAATTTACTATTCAAAGATTTAAAATCTATTCACATGCACTTACAAAGTTTCCAGAGCTTAGCTAGAAATGGGCATGGCCTAGCTAGCAACAGATCCTTCTTTCGTATCATTTTCTAGACAAAGCACTTATCATACGAAATGGAACTGATTATTTGAAATTGACCATTAACCAAGATTTAAAAGGTAAGATGGGCTTTTACTAATGTTGTTGTTGTTGTTGTTGTTTTTATACACCCGCATAAGCGGGGTCGTATTATGTGATGGCGCTCGCCATCCGTCCGTGCATCCATCCATGCATCTATCCGTCCATCTGATTTCTTGTCCGGACCAGATCGTGAAGAGGGGCAACACTAAAAAAAAATTTGCAGCAGATAGACGAAGTGTCATGATTTCATTTCGACAAAATCCGCCCATATTCGCCAGAGTTATCTACCTTGAAAGGCTAAAATTTGTCAAATATTCTTTTTTTGGTGCGGTCCAGATCTCAAACAGTTTTGAACCTGCACACGCAATTTTTTGTCCAGCAGATGTTTTATGGATAGACGAAGTGTCATTTATCAAAGACAAACTATTCACATTTAGCATTCCTAAAACAAGTATGCCTGCGGGTGTATGGTGAGTTTCACTAAAACTCTTGTTGGAGTTGGTGTTGGAGTTGTAGTCCCATAGTGCATAAAACACTGGGTTTAAATTCTTTAGGTTCATGTTAACAGAAAAAACTTACTCCGATTATTATTTTATAATTATGCTGATGGGCCAGTTATATCACAATTTATCAACGTATCATAATAACAATCATTATTTTTCAGCATTGCGTGTTTAACTGCTCTGGGTCGACATTCAGAGTGTTTGGCTTTGGTGAACAAGCGTCTTGAGAAGGACGATGCCTGTGCTGATCTTTATATCCTCAGAGCTCGTCTGCATACAATGTTTAAAAATGTAATGTTCAATTAGAGGCATTAATTTCTAGCTATGACCACCCATTTGTAGGAATAAATTCTGCCCACTTTGTCCATGCACTTGAATTGATTCTTAGCTCAACTTTACATGTAGTAAAATCAGCTATTGCGATTTGCCATCCGTGTCATCCGTGGATGGGCTAGGCCGGTTTGCATTTAGCTAAACTTAAGCGGTTCGTATCTTATGTTGGGTTAATCGTACTGAACCAAAACCTGGACATGTGCCTCCTTATAATGGGAGGGCATGACGTAATCAGCTTTGGGTCAAAGGTTCAAATGTTAATGTCACTATGATATTAATAAAACCATTGTTTATTGAACATTAACTGTTTGTGTCTATCTCAACCAGGACTTCATATCTCAAGTTTGGTTAATCATACTGAGCGTAACCTTGGGCACATGCTTCCTTTTAATGAGTGATGATAACAAAATGTATTTGGGGTCAAAAGGCCCAAGATCGAGGTCATTGTTACCTTGATAAAAGGTTTAGTATTTTCAACATTAACATTCTATGTTTAGCTCAATTTCCCAATACATACATGGCATATATATCTTGTATTTAGGATACTGTGCTAAATTATGATGATGATGCTGTACTGGGTTCTGTGGCTGCAGTCATGCAGTAGGTTAACCGTTTAACACTCAAACCGGCCAAAAATGGCTTCTGTAATGGTCTTGAAAAATGTCAATTTGCAGACCAACAGAAGACAATTTTTGAAAATTTACAACTGGAATGACTGGCTCGATAACCGAGCCAGTCATTCCAATGGTAAATGTTCAAAAATAGTCTTCACTTGGTCTGCAAATGGACATCTATGAGAAAATTTACGTTTTCTTGAACAAAATCGAGGGTTAAATGGTTAAAAACATGCTGCATCAGCAATCCGTCAAATGGCCACTGTTTCTTATCCTCATCAAGTGTTCTTTGGGGTCCTCTGCTGGCTTTGTATGTGTTGGCTCTGAGTACAGCACATTTGAATGCTTTCAGTGCAGGACACACCTTTCTTGTAATCAGATGAGATCAAGCGATGTCTTTTGATCCAAAAGGTCCACGGTCATGGTCACTAATATGTATATTGTGAGGCTTTTTGTATTTAGCCTTCATTTATGCATTACTAAGTACAAAGAAAATTAGATTTGAAGACAAGCTTCATAGGTCATTGCAACGTTGTAAAATTGAGCTTCATGGTTGCATTGCAGCCACATTTCTAGAAGTATGTTGAATGCCCAGAATCTCAATGTCAGGGTAACCTGTTGAAGATTTCACTCCACATTTTTGGGGAAAAAAGTGGGGAATATGTCGTCCCGCCCATCCGTCTGTTCAGAAATTAATTTTAATGCAACTCCTCAGAAACTGTTGGACGGAATTTAACCAAATTTGGTATTGATTTACCCATATGATTGTGGAGTGAAAAGGACATTGGCATGTGACTCCGACCCCAGAGCACATGAAGGTGTAAAAAAGTAAAAGCTGTGAACGTGCAGAAGTTGATCGTAACACAACTCTTAAACCGTTGGACGTAATTTAACCAAATTTGTTATATGAGTTACCTAAATGATTTTGGTATGGCTGGGCAGTATACCGGTTTAACACCGTCTCATGTTTTTTTATGGCGACGGTTTAAAAACCATTACGAAAATAAAAAAACCAAAAACTAACCGTAAGATCGCCATTGCGCAAAATCTGGTGACTGTCCTAAACTAGTTTGTTCTTGACTTGCAGTTTAATATTATCATCTAGTGTAACCATTTGCTACTAGAGACATAAAATACAGTCATCTATAACTATTAGCCGTGGGAAAGCAAGGGTGTTGGTGAAATCCCAACAAATCGGCCGAGGACGACCCTCGGCAAATATGATTTGATTTGCCAGCAATGAATTTTACATGACGTAAGCTCTGCGGGTTCAATGTAAGATTGAATAATTTGAAAATCTAAATTTCTTCTTTGCAACAAATAATCCTTTTTTCAATTCGAGTGTGTACTATGTTTAATTAGGATTCCAAATGTGACATGATACAAAAAAAAATCAAGAAATGCGCTGCGAAAACAACGACGCTATACAATGAACTCCCAATCCAAACAAATCATTATTTCCCTTAGATTTCAACAAACATAAAATGATCCATCACGGACTAAGGCATATGAGACAAATTGCTTGAACACCCGAGAAATGAAAACGATTAAGTCGCTTCTTACGTTGGCAAAGTAGTTAAAGTAAAATACACCTCTTAGCCTCTCAAATACGAGCAGGCGTAATGTGATTGGTTGTTAACAAATTCTTCTGCCGGGATATTCACTACTATCGATTTTATGAATGAAATTTGTAGTATTTTTTATCACGCGACTTCTGCTCGATAGACGTTAGAATCACATCGTTTTGTTTTACGGCCCGGTCTTTTTCGTCTTCGTATATCTTCAAGTACAGAGTGTTGATTTAAGTAGATTTAAGTCAGATTCACGAATCATTGCGTTTATGTTGTCAAATTATCATAATCTCTTTATTATATGACATATGAACCTCGAAAAATAGTCAAATACATTTTTTGTGAGAATTCTTGAGGCGCGATTTCCGGGAAATGACTACTCTTTAGTTACATGCTGAATGACATTCACCCACTTGAACAACAGTTTATCAAGGAGTATTTCTAAATACCGAATACTCGAATACAAACACATGACTTACTAGAAAAGATCATACTGTAGGTGGTTATACGAACTCTAACCATATGTGCAGTACTCTGCTAGGAGCCTAAACTCGCTCTCATATCCGGGTTCCTACTTACACGCGTTAGATTTTACTACGCTTTCGAAAATAGTTACCTAATAACAGTGTTGAAAATTAACATTTTAGTAGTTAGAGTGTTATTTTCATGACATCACATGAACCAGACTATTTATTTAATTTATTTTAACTACTATTTTGAGATAGATAGCGTCGAAGTGAGCAGTCGTACGTAGTTACCATTCTAATTTCATGGCAATTTACGTCAGTTGTCAAATCGCAAAATACATGTACCGTAGCTAATGAAAACGGCATATTTCCATATTTCAAATTATTTTCGATCATTCTAACCCATTAAACCGGTATTTCGTTAATACCGGTTTAATTAGTGATACCGTCACCGGTTTTCTTTTAGACCAAACCGCCCAGCCCTAGATTTTGGTGTGCAGGACATTTACATTTGGCTCCATCCCAGGAGGCGGAGGAGGGACAAAAGGACCATGCAGAAATTGATTGTAATGCAACTCCTCCATAATCACTTGATGGAATACAGCCAAATTTCATATATTTACATTTGGCTCTTTCCCCAAGGTGGTGAGGGAGGTTCTAAAGGTCAAGGAGGTGAACATGAGGATTTGTGATGGTGAGCATTGACTGTCCAATCTAGTTTGAAAATAATAATGGGAGCTGTTGCAGCCATAGCAAATTAGATTCAAAGATTTTAACAGAATGCTCATTAAATTCCAAATTCACCAAAATATACAATTCATTTGCTTAGTGTCTGACCTTTGCCCATTTCCTGGTAGACCAACATCATTTGATTGTGATGTCTGTTAAGAAGTGACATATTTGGATTATGATGTCAGATACTTGTGTGACAGATCAGATCCCTCTATTAGAGGTACAGATTTACAATAACTAATGAATTGAAGAACAAGACAAGTATGGGTAGAGATGGGTCTAATCAAACCACAACTAAATATTTACTGACTTAGGTTATTTCCTCAAAACTGCATGGGACAAATGGATTAATACATATATGTTTACTAGCATCTCATTGACCTTTACTCATACAAATTATCCACCAATCATTCTGTTTAGTTTAAATCATGTGTCACATATTTCCACACAGACATAAACAAAATGAGAGGAAAGATTTAGAAAATGTATTCAATTTCATCTTTGGTCCGCAATCCTTCTTACAAATTTGATTTCCATGCTGTCTTAATACAATGCCTTATTGCCAGTGCATTTTGTAAAGCAAAACCATGTTTGCAAAGATATTTAGCATCGCGTGTATTGTCAGGTATATTGCAATCGCCACCATCCATCCCTTCTGTCCATCCATCTGAAAACGCATGGAGGAATTCAAGCAAATTTGTTATGTATCTTACTCATATAATATGATTGCGGATTGTGAGATGACATGATTTGGATCCGCACCTGTGTGAGGGTTACAGGTGCTGGGCTAAAAAGGTTAAAGTTGGTTAAAGCATCCGTATTTGCAATGGCATGCCATAAAATGTGCACTCGTCGTATGCAAATATGACCGTATTAATAAAATGTATGTGGATCTGGCTTGCTGATATATAAATTTTTCAAAATTTAGGCAACTATTTTTCTGGATAAACTGCGCAAAAACAGGATAATTCGGCAGGCAACTGTGCGTCGATATTTAGGTCCATAAATGCAGGAGATGGTATCAGAGAATCTAATTTTAAAAATATAATTTTTTGGTGGGACTTGGTGTCATCCTGAATACCCACCTGCTTAGCCCCCCCCCCACCCCGACACCCACCCCACCCCCAATCATCCCCCTACTATTAGTTAAACGTTGTGATCAGTTTTGATTTTAACTTGACAACTATCTTACCATGGCTATGTCCCATTTGTGCTCCCCCAAGTTTGGGTCTTGTATGATGCCCAAAAAATGTCTTGAAAGCTACAAAATGTATTACTGAGTTACCTTCATAGCAACATTTTTGACAAGTTACACAACAATTATCATATGAAATATCAATTCAGAAATAGAAAATATACGTCTTGATTGGATTATGTGTTAAAAGAATGTGATTAAAGAAATTCTTAGCGATGCACAATGACCTCTTCTATTCTAATAAATATTATACAATTAATATATTTTGATATGTATCTTAGATGCGTACTTGTATTCTATGTGACACAAATAATAATTTTAGCATGATACAGAATAAATAAACAATAACTGTGTATTATCTCTATGTTTGCAATGTTTTCAACCAGTTGACTCTGTGTTATTATGACATCAAAGATGCATTAGCCATTGATCCTGCACATGAGGAGGGACAGTTGATGGCTACACGTTTACAGATGCGATCAGAGGAATGCCGGCTTGATGCTGTTCAAAACAGTCTATTAGGAAAGAATCGTGAAGCTCTACAGAAAATCTCCACAGCAATTGAATTGAATCCAGAAAAAGCTGATTTTCATGTATTCAGGTAATATAATTACACCGTTAATCCTCAAATTTGTTCAAGAAAATTTCAATTTTCTCATAGAAAGTGTCCATTTGCTGACCAAGAGAAGAACATTCTTGAAAATGTATCACTGGAATGACTGCCTCTGTTATCGATCCAGTCAATCCAGTGATAAATCTTCAACAATGGTCTTCTCTTGGCCTGCAATTGACATTTCTCTAGACCACTGCAGAAGCCATTTTGGTCATTTAGACTAGAATTGTCTCTATATAAATTTTTCATACACACATGCTTAAGATTGTGGTGTTTAATAGTGACATGCATTGCCGTGATGTCAGATGGATAATGAAAGCATGTTTGATTGACAGATCTCATTTGTGAACAGATGGATCTAATCCATTACTGAGGTATTTCACGTTAGAGTCAATTATGTCACTAGTTAGCTGATGTCGCTATCATAATGATGTATAGCTCCATCACGAAGATCAAACAGCTCATCACTAGTGTAGAAATTGTATGTCTTGGATGAATTTACAATTTAATAATCATTCGGTTTAATATTTAAACACTAATTGGACAGGGAGTTACTGCACCGCCAGTCAAATTATGTACTAAATATTAAACAGTGTACCTGTATGGTTACCTTGAAAATAGGTTCTCGGAATTCAGGTTTCAGTTTCAAATTGACTCCAACACACTTACAAGAGTAGGCAGAGCTTATCCCGAAATGGGAGTGGTATAGCTAGAAATGGGCACCTTATTCAGGAGACCATCTAAGTTAATGCAGACACTTGTGTTTTCAGAGGTGCAGTACATCGCAAGATGAGTGATTACAATGCTGCCATTGACGATTACCTACTGGCTCTGGATAAAGTTGATCATGATGAGGATACAGCAGTCTATTCTGACTGTCAGAGGCAGCTTCTTCTCACATACAATGACTTTGCTGTAGACTGTTTTACACAGGCATACTACGATGAGGCGATTATTCTGCTCAATAAGGCACTGAAAGCTGAAAAGCACGAGAAAGGATTGTACATCAATAGAGGAGGTCAGTCCAGAGGTGTTCAAATTATGCCTAAGCTAAGCATCTCTGTGTGTGTTGTGCGTGTGTATAACGTTTTGGTCAGACTGGGTAGATCAGCTAGCCTCTTATTGGCACTGGAGCTTGGATAAGCGCTGAACCCGGGGGTGCAAATGCTTAAATAAATATATCATATGCACCATTTATGCAAATCAATACATATATTGAAGACTACAAATATGCTAATCAGGATCTAATACAGAATCTTCATTGGCCTAGGGAATGTTATAATTTAGTTGCCACCATATTGGGCAGTAATTAAAGGAATGCTCACCTCATACTATCCATTCATATGATACAGTGTGCCACACAGACTATATATATAAATATATATGTATGCCAGGTTAGCTTTTAATCATGGCGTCTTAAACAGATATTCAGGCTCTAATAGCCAAGGGTTGATACAGTCTCTGAAGGCTGTCATGATACTTTTCAACCAACCCGAAAAAACTATATTGTCTCAGTCGGTATATACGCTCAATCATAAAGATACCATTTATAGTTTGATAGCGTTATGTCAAACCAACCATACAGGTGAACTGTTGAATACTTTGAAACTAGTTTGACTGGAAGATGTTGCTTTTCACTTCAAGAGTATACTTATCTCCCTAATACTCTTTGATATTGCTAAATATCGGCTTTCACTCAATAAACACTCAGATTAAAAACAGTTAGGTGCCCCTACTGGGCAGGGAGTCAGAGGGCAGTCCGGCGGATGCCAGCCCCACCACCGCGCATGCGCAGACTAGCACTTCCTCTTTGCTAATTTATTGGCAGAGGGTCTACACATGTGTTTTGTGCTTAGAGCTTTTCTCAAGTTTTTCAAGTCCTTTTAAGTGTCTATAGACGTCTAAAACCCCTGATTAAGATGGCAGATAGGATTACTTCGCCGGAGGAGTGCCCAGGATCTATCCATCAGGTGACTTCTATTATAATTTAGCGAGTTTTTCAGTGTAATGTGTTTCTGGGACTCGCGTTTATCGTGATAAGCGCCTAGTATAGTTGTTTTATTTCAACATGGCACTATATTATGCTAATCTCTCTGTGTTTATGTCCACAGGTATCTGTCTGGATATGTATGGGGCATCACATCAACAGAGGGTTTGTTTCTCTCCACCGAGGTTCCATTTCCTACTAATACTGTTAGGTTATCGAACCAAAAAGTCTATGTCCAGTGAGTCGGAGGCCTAGTATAAAGGTCTTCTCACTTTGCCCTCTTGATCCAATTCCCTTTCCCCTAAGGTGGAGAGAGTTAAGAGGTCATAGTCTTGGTGGAGTGTTCCAGTTCATCAGATTGGATGGTTTGTCTATACAAAGAATCAGGTATTCTAGTTAATGATATGAGGTGATAATAATTATGTAAACTAAAATTTGCCACTATTATCATTGTGTATCTGATGTTTGTGTAGCCCGAATATCTATCCTTCCTAGTTAGATGTTCTGGATATGAATACAATTCGTCCTTACACCTGGATGTTTGTTTCGGATCGATTTAATTTCTTTCTTGAAATTATGACGTCATAATCAGCCTTGCTCTTTATTAACATTTAAAGTTTTGTCCAACGCTGGTTTCTCATATTGATAAGTGATCTTTATGATCATTTCTTCCTCTCTTTTATTTTGGTTTTGAGTTTTCTAACTTTAACTAAAATACTCATTGTCCTCGTCTTCTGCCCTGTTTCAGAGACCTGGTTATCCGTCCTGTGGTCGCTTCTTAAAGGAGAAATTCATCCCTCACCTTTGCTTCCAATGTAGTCCTTGTGGACCATTACTTAAGTGTGATGTATGCAATCAGTGGGGGGGGGGGCGAACTAATGAATGAGTTCTTATCTTTACAGGCGAAGGATAAGGTCGGGGAGGAGGAGAGGAAGATGAAACGAGAGGTAGCAGGTAAAAAGGGTAAGAGGAAGGCCTCGTCCTCAGTGGACATGGAGGCCTTCCGTAGTGAGATGTTGGGAGAGATGAAGAGGACAATCAAGGATTTGGTTCCAGAGTTGCTCCGTAGCATACCAGTTTTCGATGATTCAGAGGTGGCCCCATTAGAGGGGGCGTTCCATGACATTGGCAGCAGGCTTGCCGCGCCGGTGGTCCGTGGACGGTTGTCACTGGAACCTGCTGGCTGCTTATCAGCCCAGGGGTATCCGCACGCCGCAGGTGCCAGTACCTCCTATGGCACCTTTCCTGGCCAGTCCGGGTTAGCTCTCTTTGCTGACCCGGAGTCTAATCTTTCTGGCCAGGAAGAAGAGAATTATCTGCTGGGTTCCCCTTCTGATGCCGTGGCCATGGATTTTGACATCTGTGCACCCCTTGCGGGGAATACAGGCGACATTGTCCACGGTTCTACTCACGCAGGAGTAGAATTCACGGCTCAGAAGGTGGCCCTGGTTGGATCTGACGGCCAGTTATTCCGCATACCTCGGCTTGCCGAGAGTATTGCTGGTTCTGGCCGGGGCCGTGGTGTGGCGGTAACTGGCCCACGCTCTACCACGGTGCCTGCTCCTGGACAAGCCAGTCAGATTAACATGCCTGCTCTTTCGGGCCTGCATGCTTTCTCTGGCTTGCCAGGAGTGTCAGCCTATCCAACTTCAAGCTCGATTGCGTTTGCTCAGGAGGAAGACGAAGGCCCTCGTCTAGTAGAGCTTTCGCAGTTAGCCACGGAGGAGGATTGGTCAGACGCTTGTCAATGGCTGATAAGTGTCAGGCCAGACCTGCCCATGGAACAGTCGGCTAGCCAGCGAGACCACCGGCCATGGTTAGCTGGTAAGGCGACTGTAAGCGCCATGCCATCTCTGCCGCTAGCAGAGCATATCGTTGATATGTTCTCGGCGGCGGAGATGTCCATCAAGGCGAATGGATGTCTCGCGAAGGCCCCTCGCGAGGTTGCAAGGCGCTGCCGCATCGTACCTGTGGAGTATCAGAGGTATGGTGTGGTACCTAAGCCCAGCGTTGATGACCGCGCGGCTTTAGGTGAAGATACGTGGCCAGACTCCCGTTCTGACACGGGAGCCCTGTGTTCGAATGCGCTGCGTTCAGCCAAATCCGCATTGCATGATGCGGAGGATAGTGGGAGAGCATCTATTGCGGCGCTTTCTCACGTCTCCCAGCTGTTGCAGGGGGTAGTGACAGCATCCGCATCACGCCAGCCAAGCCCGATCATGGTCCAGAGAGCCATCCAGGATGGTATCAACCTGGCTCTGGATTGTATGACTCGGGCGGTGACCAGAAGTGTCCGGGCGAGGCGCACGTTTGCGTTAGATAACCTGTGCCCGTCCCAGGACCTGTACAATAGGCTTCTGTGTATGCCTATGGCTGGTCCTGGTCTCTCTGGAGGGGAGGGATGCAAGCACCTCCAGGAGATGGTCACTCTGGTCAACAACCAGAGGGCGCTGCACGAACAGTTTGAGGTGCTCCGTAGGGAGCGCTTTCGCGCTGCACCCCCTGCGTACCATCCCCTGCAGGCTCGAGGTGGAGGTGGCCATGTCAGAGGCCAGCCACCAGCGCAGCGTCGGCCTCGGCCACGTGCGATTCGGCCAGCAGAGGGGGAGCGCAGGCTCCTCAGGCGCAGCCAGCCAGGCAGCCACCCATGCACCGAGGTGCGCGTGGTGCTGGTCGTGGCGCGCGAGGATCTGGTCGTGGTAATCGTGCCTGATGGGCCGGTTACCATGGTGAGAACCACTCCGGTGTTTCTGGCAAAGGAGACAGTGCCACTCTTGCACTCCTTATGTCCACCTCTCTCCCTAGGTGGTCCAGGGGGGGGGGGGTGCCAGTTGGCCCGCCACAAGCAAGAGTGGGAACGGTTGACTCAGGACCGTTTAGTCTTGTGATGGCTTTCAGTCGGGTATCATCGCGACTGTCTCTGGTGCCAATCTGGACTCAAATTCCAAGAGATCCAGATCAAACGTTATGTATAGAGGAGGAAATAAACTCCCTCATACAAAAAGAAGCAATTCAGCCGGCACAAAAGTGTCCGGGCTTCTATTCAACCGTGTTCTTAGTGACAAAAAACACCGGAGGGTGGAGGCCAATTCTCACCCTCAAGCCATTGAACAACTTCATAGAGACACCCAGTTTCAAGATGGAGACTTTGAAGTCGGTGTTGGCGGGGTTGGAGAGGGGAATGTGGACAGCTTCAATAGATTTGAAGGATGCTTATTTCCACATCCCCATTGCGAGGAGTTTCCGTAGCTTCCTGAGATTTGCATTTCCACGGCTCCTCGGGTTTTCATCAGAGTGGTTCTTGCGATTACAGCATACCTCCGCAGGAGAAGCATAGCAGTCCACACATACATAGATGACTGGCTGTTAAAAGCACACACCCAGGAAAGTTTATCGGCGAATCTGGAGATAGTTTTGAAAACTCTCACAGACTTAGGCTGGATAATCAATTTCCAAAAATCATTGCTGACTCCATCCCAGAAGTTTGTTTACCTGGGGATGTTCTTCGATCTAGAGACAAGATATGTTTATCCTACTCAGGAGAGGGTTCAGATACTCATCTCAGTAATACAGTCAGTATGCAACAGTCGTCATGTCCTGGCACGGGTTTACTTGAGAATGCTGGGGTTGATGGTTTCTCTGGAACCAGTCATTCCTCAGGCGGCCTTACGCAGGCGGCCGATCCAGTTATTTCTCATGGCACAATGGACCCAGAGTTCAGGTTCACTGGACTCGAACGTGTCAGTGTTGGAGCCTCTAATTCACCACCTTCAATGGTGGTTGAAGACAGAGAATCCCTTAGCGGGGGTTATACTAACCCCTCCTCACCCTCAAGTAACTGTGTATACAGATGCATCGATGGAGGGGTGGGGAGCTTGCCTGGAAGAAGCCACGATATCAGGGCTTTGGAATCTGGAACAGTCAAAGGAACATATCAATCTACTGGAGTTAAGAGCAGTAGTCCTGGGCCTGGAACAGTTCTTACAGAAAGTTCATGGCAAGAGTGTTCTTATTCGATCAGACAACTCAACAGTAGTGACTTACATAAACCGCCGGGGCGAAACGAAGTCGCCCAGTCTCTGTATGATGACATGGAGACTGCTTTGTTGGTGCCTGGATCACAGGATTACCTTGAAAGCAGTTCATATTCCGGGAAGGTTAAATCTGCTAGCAGACTCATTGAGCCGAAGGATGAGTGTTTTACCGACGGAATGGCAACTAAATCAATGTGTGGCGGATCGTCTGTTCGACCATTGGGGGAAACCCAACATCGATTTGTTCACAACGAAGAGGAATGCGAAGATGACGACGTACGTCTCTCCGATTCCAGATCCAAGCACTTTCGCAACAGATGCGTTAGCTATCAGCTGGGTGGGAATGTATGCATACGCATTCCCTCCAGCAATCCTGATTCCAAAAATTCTTCAGAAAATCAGACAGGAGGAGTGCCAAGTGCTTCTGATCGCCCCAAATTGGCCACGCCGATCATGGTATATGGATCTGCTGGACCTTCTGGTCTGCAATCCGGTTCCTCTGCCTCTGATGGACGACATTATCTTCCAGGGCAAGGCCCTTCACAACAATCCGTCAATGTTCAGATTGACTGCGTGGATGTTGTCAAGGAATCTAGAATTAAGGAGGGCTTTTCTGAGCAAGCAGCCATGTTTATGGCCAAAGCCAGGAGGGGGTCAACCTCCAGAGCATATAATTATAAAATCAACAGATTTGCAGAGTGGTGCTCAAAAAGATGTATTGATCCAATGGGTTCATCTATTCAGGAAGTAGCTGATTTCCTCTGTCACCTGTATGATGCCTATAGCCTCAAGCCTAACTCTATTGCTGGTTATAAATCAGCTTTAATGTCTGTTATTCCTTGCTTGGCTAAGAGGGGAAGTGATGAAGTAAGTACATTAAATGTATTAATTAACGGCATGGGCAATCTAAGACCAAGGAATCCCCCGGTGATTCCGTCTTGGAGTTTATCGCTAGTGCTTCAAGTACTAGGTGATAAGCCTTTTGAACCACTTAGTTCCATTTCTATGAAACTATTAACTCTTAAAACTGTATTTTTAATTGCTGCGGCCTCGGCTAGGCGTAGGAGTGAAATTCATGCCTTATCAGCCGAGGATGACCGTTTTGTGGTTACAGGGTAAGGCCTTAAGCTGCTCCCTAGGATTAATTTCTTGGCTAAGAATCAGTCTTTGAAATATCCAGGTCAACCTATTTTTTTGCCATCTTTAACTAGATATGATCCTAATTCTAAAGCATGGTGTCCCGTCCGGGCGCTGCTCCGGTACAAACAACGTACATCGGAGTGGCGCACCGACCAGTCAGCGTTATGGTTGTCATATATTGAACCCCATGGCAGGGCGTCGAAGGACACCATTTCCAGGTGGATTGTAGAATGTATTCAGTTTTGTCATAAATCCGCCACCGGGAAGCAGGTTGACATGGCCAAGGCTCACAGTGTCCGCGGCGTAGTGACATCCACTGCCCTATTTAATGGGGTCCCTGTCGATGACATTATGTCGGTTGCTCAGTGGCACTGTGAGTCAAGTTTTACAGACCATTATCTCCGTGACACCTCTAATCCTCTCGCCTTGTCGATTTTGAAAAAATAACTAGGTGTACATTATTTGATGAGGTTTCCTCATTGCTTATATATTTCACAATTAATTATTGGAAACAACCACTTTTTGGGCACTGCATCAGTCTTCACCACTGGGAAGATGATGTAGGCACCCAAGTTCAACAAGGTCAGTCTTGTTCATGTGTTGTCCATTGTTGATTGTATTGTCACGTTACCCGTTGTTATTAGCATGATGATGGTTTGTGTGTTTAGTGGTTCATTATTGAGAGTATACGAAAATGGAGCTTTTTCATCTCTGTCCTGTAGTACATGGCACTTGTACGTAGAGAGCATATGGGACATTGAGGTCATTCGAGTCTTCCTCCCAGGAAGGGGGGGGGGGGGGGGGGGGGAAGCGCATATGACATTCGGTCATCTCTCTTACATCGGTTGTGTTATACGATGGTTGGTCAAATCCTGACTGTGTTTTCACACAGTTTCAGAAGTTTAAGTGCCTTAAATGCAGAAAAGCATATAGGGATGAGCTGGTCTTTTGGCCTCGCCTCCCTCCCGCCGAATTCCCTGTCGAATTCTAGCAATATCAAAAAGTATTAGGGAGGTAAGTATACTCTTGAAGTGAAATAAACGAAATCTAGGATTTCTTTTTTCACGAGAGAGTTGATACTTACCTCCCTAGATACGGACCCGGCCTCTCCACCCCACAGAGGCTCGGTCTTCAGGCTCTTAATAGTTGCATGTGTGTCAGCCAATAAATTAGTCAGAGGAAGTGCTAGTCTGCACATGCGCGGTGGTGGGGCTGGCATCCGCCAGACTACACTCTGACTCCCTGCCCAGTAGGGGCACCTAACTGTTTTAATCTGAGTGTTTATTGAGTGAAAGTCGATATTTAGCAATATCAAAAAGTATTAGGGAGGTAAGTATCAACTCTCTCGTGAAAAAAGAAATCCTAGATTTCGTTTACATTACGGCATAAATGATTCTATTAGGCCCGTCTTTAACTCTTAATAGTCTGATACGTTGTACGAATTGTCTGTCTCTACTATTTAATAAACATGCTGTTGAATATTTTGAAACTAATTTGACTGGGCACTGTTGCTGCAATATGCAGCAACATCACTCAGTCAAATTAGTTTCAAAATATTTAACGGCTTATCTCTATAGTTTTCTGGAAATTGATAGTCAGAGAGTTCAGGGGTCGATCGAGCCTATGGCTGCAACATCACCCAGTCAAATTAGTTTCAAACTATTCAGCAGCTTACTGCTTTCTGGAAATTGATAGTGAGAGAGTTCAGAGATCGATCGATCCCAACATGTGTGAGGTGTGGGTGGAGCTTACCTAGAGATGGGCGGAGCATAGCTAAAAATGGAAAGGTCCATTACTTATATACCTGTATACCCCAGTTATCAAGTGAGGAATTCCAATGGTAAGTATAAAAAGATTTGTATTCTCTTGACTTATAATAGGACATACTTCAATAGCACTGCAGAAGCCATTCTCTTGACTTATAATAGGACATACTTCAATAGCACTGCAGAAGCTATTTTTTGCTGGTTTGACTATTAAATGCTTGATATTTTACAGAGTTATGACCCTTGAAAAGTACAAAGTATATGAATTTGTTGAATTCCATTTGAAGCATATGAAACATTCTTCTCTATCTCATTTACTATTTATATCTTATTATTCACAGACTGTTTCTTCCGCCAAGGGGAGAGTACTTTTGCCTTACAAGATTACCATCAAGCTTTAGAATTAGATCCACGAGATGAAAATGTGCGAGCAAGGCTCTCAGTTATTCACAATGATTTGGGAACTGAAGCATATCAACAGAAGAACTTCATTGTTAGTATGATGCTGAAGATTTATTGCTTATAGTCTACCAAATGCACTCACACATGCGTGCACATACAGATGCATGCACGCACGCGTGCACACACAAGATATTCTACTACTTTTTGTGATATATCGCAGCTAACATGCTCGTTCCCTGCATTTTGTTTCTCAAACGATACTGATTGTGTTGGAACCATTGGACTGAAAATTGCTTCTTATCCCACAATGACATCCACAAAATTGTTTTCAAAATATATATTAGGTATTTTAGTATATCTCTCCCTCTCCACATCTTTCTTTCTCTCAGAAATATTTTCTGAGATTTCAAGATGGATAATTCTTGGTACAGTAATGTAATGATTGTTGTCCTCTAACCATGCAGGAATCAGAAGCAAAGTTCACCATGGCTATTCAGTATAATCCTCATGTTGGCCAGTACTACTTCTCCCGGGGCAGAGCTCGATATCTATTAGAGGTAAGTGTGTGATTCATACACTCTCGTTGTACGGGACTCTATATCTATTTTTTAGGTAAGGTTGGGGAGGGGTGTGGGGGAGGGGATTCATGCACGGTGACTTATATAACGCGAAAATCAGATATTACATTAAAACATGTTTCCAAAAAATTAAATTAAAATGTACAGGTTGAATATTTTGAACATAATTGGATTGGATGACATTGCTGCTTTATATCTTCCAATCCAATTATGTTCAAAACATTCAGCAGAACATTTCTTACACTATTCTAAATCTAACTAACATGTTTCCGTTTTGGAAACATGTGAACTAATTTACAAGATGGAGCTACTGTACTGTAGTATTTCCCGTTATCCAGCAGTCCAAGTGAGCTTATCCATCAATGTTTTCTTTGCCAAATACTGTCTATAATGATTTGTATGATTATAATTAACCTTAACTGGAAAGACCCAATAGTGGTAGGCTTTCAATCCTTTAATCAGAAATCTGATTGGCCAGTCTAGCTGATGGCCATTTTATATTTGCTGAAATTTCCAATTAATCATTTCAAAGAATACTACTCAACCATTGGGAATATTTCCATTGAGCTTTGCTGGAGGGACCTAGGGACGATACATTTCTGATCATATGCACAGAAATCAGCGATAATTTTGTAATCTTCACATAATATACCGTAATTGCTTTTCCAAAGGATGTCCCTGGCGCACGACACGATGTGATTACTGGCCTTCTCCTGGACCCATCCAATCCTGAAGTGCTGTCTATACTGGCACGCTTATTTCCTGGTAAATCTGTGGCTGATCTACTGAACAGTCCAATGGCTATCAAGTCACGTGACGCTATAAATAACCTGGTGCCTAGAGCGTCTCCTGTGTACCTGCCATCGGTGCCATCTTCAGCATCTGTATCTCCAGAAGCAAGGTATGGAATGTAGCTCTATCCATCATCAGATTTCAGATTGGGACCCCAGATGTTGAGGTTTAAGGTCACTAGGACCATGAAAAACACTTCATTTGTGTACATGTATGACATTTAATAGACCTTTCCACTTTATCCATCCATCATCATATGAAATCATAATTAACTACGTGACATGTAGAATGACATCATAATCAGTGATGTCATTATGACGTAGATAAGTATGTCACGAACACATAATTGAAGACGGACTATGTGTTGTTGTACGAATTGTGTGTCTACTATTTAATAAATATTCTGTTGAATATTTTGAAACTAATTTGACTAGGCACTGTTGCTGCAATATGCAGCAACATCACTCAGTCAAATTAGTTTCAAAATATTTAACGGCTTATCTCTATAGTTTTCTGGAAATTGATAGTCAGAGAGTTCAGGGGTCGATCGATCCCAACACAAGCGAGGTGTGGGTGGAGCTTAGCTAGAGGTGGGTGGGGCTTAGCAATAACTGGAAACGTCCATTTCTTATTACCACGTCTTGATGGAAATTTCAAGCTTTTATAGGAGCTAGGAGAATGCATGGTTGCTATTTTGAAAACATGCTCTGAAGTATTGCTGAGTATGAGAAAACTAATTTTTTGAAGATTTACTACTAGAATGAATGTGTCATTCTCAAGCCAGTCATTCTAGAGGTAAACATTGTAAAATCGTCTTCTCTTGGCCTGCAAATGGACGTTTCTCAAAACCACTAGTGAAGCTGCTTTGGTTGGCTAGACTATTAAAGGGCTCAGAAGTATCACCACGCCTATGACAGCAACAACTCCCAGTCAAATTAGTTTCAAGATATTCAACATAATGTTTATTAAATTGTAAATTCATCAAGGACATCAAATTCATACACTTCGAGGTTCATGCTGGAGTGCTCTGCATTATTTTGATTGTGATGTTATCTAACATATGACATAATGGATGAATCCACTTTTAACTATGCACCAGCCTTCTCAGACTTAGAATTTCTGCCCATGCTTTACCCATGTTGGGATCGATCGGCCCCTAAATCTCAATTTCCAGAAAACTGTACAAGTAAGCTGTTAAATATTTTGACACTAATTTGACTGTGTGCTGTTGCTCCCTATGTCAGCAACAGCACACAGTCAAATTGGTTTCAACTTTTCAACAGACTGGTTATTTAAGTAGGAAAGATTAAATTCGTGCACATGACAGACTATTAAGAGTTCCTGATGCTGATGGACTTAGGTATGCCATTCATGATGTATTTTGATTGTGACATCTGCCTACCTGTGATGTATTTTATTATGACATCATATACTTGACTGACAGATTGAATTCCTCTATTCAACATGTTAGTTGAGTTGAGGATCGCTTTAGCCATTACTATTCTGATGACAGTATTTTATAATTTATGGTGTCAATAGCAAAGAAACTGGCATATCTTTTTTTGTTGGTGTTTTGTGGACGATGTTACATGTTCCACCCAATTTGTCGAAAAATAAACTGCAATTCATCTTTTAATTTAATTTGAAAATTTAATTTTTGACATAGTGCTAAGGGTTAAAGTCTTAAATGTTTCTTTTAAAAATAACAAATAAAACTGAGATGTATTATATGTTTCTTCCAGAATGTTTAGTGAACGAAGAGCCTTGATTAGCTCTCCTACAAAACTACAGAAAAATATTCAAATATCATTACCGGAATCACCTGCTCGGCGTCTTGTAGTTAATGATACGCCAACAATGTTTCGACTTTGTCCATTAGAGCATCGGTTGAATGCAAGTCTTGTCAAAGAAAAGAGACGGGTAAGGTTAAATTTACTACTACTACTACTACTACTACTACTACTACTACTACTACTACTACTACTATGGCTGCTGCTGCCCTGCCATTGCTAGTGCAGCCGCTTCTGTTAATGCTACTACAGCTGCTACTACTGCTGCTACTACTACTACTACTACTACTACTACTACTACTACTACTACTACTACTACTACTACTACTACTACTACTACTACTACTACTACTACTACTACTTTTTGTTTTGCCTCTTAAACTATGAATGTATTTCTGTAGAGCTTCTTATTAATATGAAGGTAATTAGCATTTATGCTGTTGTCATATGTATAATTTATATTAGTCCAATGCCATGGAAACTTTGTAATACATTTATAAATTTATTATTAATTTGCTATTTATGAATTTTATTATATCTCATGTTTGTTAGGAATATTATATTATTATATATGGTGGATCAAAATTAGTTGCTTTAATTGTTAATTAAATTGGCCATTTTCTGCTTGAATTACAATTTTGTTTTGAATTTTTTTCAGTATTCTTTGGAGACATATTTGAATCTTAACCCTTTCACTTCAAGAGTATACTTACCACCCTAACACTCTATAGTATTTCCCAAATATCGACGTTTACTTAATATAACCCAGATTTTAAAAGAAAGGTGCCCCTACTGGGCTGGGAGTCAGTTGACAGTCCGGCGGATGCAAGCCCCAACCTCGCTCATATGCAGACTGACTATTGGCCAAGAACACATGC
This sequence comes from Chaetoderma sp. LZ-2023a, assembly GCA_034401795.1. NCBI lineage: Eukaryota > Metazoa > Mollusca > Caudofoveata > Chaetodermatida > Chaetodermatidae > Chaetoderma > Chaetoderma sp. LZ-2023a. Next base: position 35,051,096 of record CM067369.1, read on the forward strand.
TTGAATTAATTCTTAGTGAAGCTAATTTCTGCTTGTACACAATCAAAGTTTTTAGAGATATCTTATCCAGCTAAATCATCTGAGGATGTGCCAGGACAAAGCCACCAGGTGAATTCTATTACATTTTTGTCTAATTCTCATCATTGTTGTACGTTGTTGTGTTTCCATGATGCGCGTTAGACATGATAGGCACCTAAATAAATGGTAAAATATTATTTTGGCACTATAAAATTCTAATCTCTATTTGTTTTTGTGTCCACAGGTTCCTGTCATGAAGTTTGGTTACATATAAGAGGGTTTGTCTCCACCATCTCCCCTAAAAAAAAATGCCCAGAGTGATATAGGCTCCCATAAGAGCGAACTTGTCATTCTGCCCTGTGGTCCCATTGATATTATGGTGGAGAGGCATGGTCTTATGGTGGAGTTCTCAAGAGCACTGAATATGGTAGTATGCCTTTGTTAAAGACACAGGTACTCTAGTTATGCTTATATGGCACTCTATTATATTTGAAAATATTACAATATTTCTGCTGCCAATTTTTTCCTGCTGTTTTATCTGAATGGTTAGCTTAGGCTATTGCTTTATTCAGTCACTATGATTATGCTCTTGTGTTTTGAATACAATTTATCTTTTCACCTGGATAATGTTTTTCATAGGCCGTTAGTTTCCATGTTTTTTGGAAATATAATGTCATAATCAGCCTTTGTTGTTATTATTATTAACATTTCACTTTGTTCAGGCTGATCTCTGTTTCTTAGTGATCTCTGTTATGGCTGTTAGTTGTTACTCCTCTTTATTTGGTTATGAGTTTGCTAACAATATTAACTAAAAACTCATTGTCTTTGTTTATGGTGTTTCAGAAATCTGGTTGTAATACCTGTGGTTGTTTCCTCAAGTCGAAGTTTGTTCCCATGTTTGCACCAAATGTAGCACTTGTGGCCGATTGCTAAAATGTGATGTTTGTAAACAGTGGTGGGAGGGGAGGGGGGGGAGCTTATTTTCTGAGTTTCTTAAGTTGCAGGCTAACGATAAGGTGTCTGAAGAGGAGAAGCGGGTGAAGAAGGACCGTGAAGAGAAGAGTGGTATTAGTGGTAAAACTAAGAGGAGATCCTCAATATCCTCGGATATGGAGACCTTCCGGTTGGAAATGATGGGGGAGATGAAAAGGACAATCAAGGACCTGGTCCCAGAGTTGCTTCGTGGCATGCATCCTTGGCCAGGTAATTCATTGTCCTCTCCATCTGCACCAGAGCAGAAAGTCGCCGCCTCTGATTCAGGTTTCCTTAATGGTTTGCCAGTTTTCGCTCATGAATCAGAGGTGGCTCCAGTTGAACCTGGCTTGAGGCTTGCCTCGCCAGTAGCTCCAGGAGTGACCCTAAATGATCCCATCTGGAGGCTTGCCTCGTTGGTAGATCTTGGGGTGGGTGTGATGGCCCCAGGTTCCCGCTTTATGGGTTCCATGGAGCGTCCATGCACCCGTGGCACCGTACCCTCATACGGTACCTTCCCTGGCCAGTGCTCTTTACTAACATGGAGTCTAATCTGTCTGGCCAGGAGGACGAGGACTCTGTTAGGTCTCACGATGATGGCATGGCCATGGAGATGGATGAGCATGCACCCTTCGTGGGGAGCACGAGCGATCTTTTCCATGAGACTACCCCCACATAGGTAGCATTCATGGCTCAAAGGATTTCTCGGGTTGGAGCGAATGGCCACCCGTACAGCATACCTCAGCTTGCTGATGGATTGGCAGTGGCCGGCCCAGACAATGGCATGGGAATTACACCCCACACGATACCATGGCTCCGGCTCCTGGTCTAGCCATGGTGCAAAGCATGCCTGCTCTGTCGGGCCCGCATGTTTTCACTGGCTTTCCAGCAGTGTCCCCGTCTCCAGCCATGTACATGCCTGCATGTGCTGCTGATGATGACAAAAGTCTGCTCTTAGTTGAACACTCGCAGGTGGCTATGGAGGAGGACTGGTTTGACGCATGCCAATGGCTGGTAATCATCAGATCAGAGCTCAACGTGGATCAGTCGGCTAGCCAGTGGGACCAGCGCCCGTAGTTGGTGGGAAAGCCGACATCTACCGCCATGCCATCTCTGCTGCTAGCGGACCATATCATGGATAAGTTCTCTGTGGCAGAGATGTCTCTCGCGAGGTGGCTAGGCGATGCCGCATCATGGCTGGTCAGTACCAGCAATACGGTGTAGTGCCAAAGCGCGGTGCAGAGGAGAGCTTGAGAGCATCCATAGCGGCGCTTTCGCACGTCACCCAGCTGTCACAGGGGGTATTAATGGCTTCTGCATCGTGCCAGGCAAGCCCCGTTTCCATACAGAGAGCCATCCAGGATGGAATAAACCTGGCTCTGGACTGCATGATGTGGTCAGTAACTAGAAGTGTCCAGGCGAGGCGCACTTTTACGTTGGAGAATATGTGCCCAGGATTTGTACAACAGGCTGCTGCGGATGCCTATATCAGGTCCTTGTCTTTTCTGAGGTGAGGGATGTAGGCACAACCAAGAAACTGTCACTAGTCAATAACTAGAGGGCACTACATGAACAGTTCGAGGTGCACTGTAGGGAGCCCATTCATGCGGCACCCCCTGCATACCATCCTTAGCAGGCCCGAAGTGGTGTTGGTCATATCAGAGGCCAGCCACAGGTGCAGCATAGGCCACGCCCATGCCAGCACAGGGCCTGCTTGCTGTGGCATGGGGGGACAGGGGGGGCGCATGCTCCTCCAGAGCAGCCAGGCAGCCACCCGCATGGCGCGGGCCATGGCACACGAGGATCTGGGTCTGGATGTGGTAACCATGCCTGATGGGCTGGTTACCACAGAGACCATTCCAGTGCTTCTAGAAACAGAGACAGTGCCACTCTTGCATTGCTTATATCCACCTCTCTCCCTAGCTCGACCCATGGGGTGGGGGGAGTTTGGTTTCGGTTGGTCCTTCACAAGCAAGAGTGGGAGTGGTTAACTCAGGACTGCTTAGTCTTGCGATGTCTTTCAGTCGGGTACCATCCTGCCTGAATAAAAGGACCGCCATCCCATCTGTCTCTGGTCCCGATCTGGACTCAAAATTCAACAGGTCCAGATCAACAGTTGTGTATTGAGGAGGAAATAAATTCCCTCATACAAAAAGGAGCAATTCAACCGGCACAAAATTTCCTGGGCTTCTATTCAAATGTGTTTCTAGTGACAAAGAGCACTGGAGATCAATTCTCAACCCCGAGCCATTGAACAAGTTTATAGACACACCGAGTTTCAAGATGGAAACAATCAAAACAGTGTTGGTGGGGTTGGAGAAGTGGATGTGGATGGCATCAATAGATCTGAAGGATGCTTACTTCCACATTCCTATTGTGAGGATTTTTCGCCGGTTCCTGAGATTCACGTTTCAGGGCAGACAGTGGGAATTCAGGTTTCTACCCTTTGGAATTTCAACGGCTCGTCAGGTCTTAAGCAGGGTGGTCCTTACTATAACAGCATACCGCCACAGGAGAAGCATAGCAGTCCACACTTACTTAGATGACTGGCTGTTGAAAGCACACTCAGGAAAGTCTATGAGCAAATCTGGTGATAGTTTTGAAAACTCTCACAGACTTAGGCTGGATAAGCAACTTTCAGAAATCAGAGCTGACTCCATCCCAGATGCATGTGCTTCAATCTAGAGATGGGATATGTTTATCCTACTCAGGAGAGAGTAGAAATACTCATCTCAGTAATACAGTCAGTGTGCAACAGTCATCAGGTGCTGGCACGGGTTTACTTGAGAATGCTGGGGTTGATGGTTTCTTTGGAAACCAGTCATTCCACAGATGCCTTACACAGGAGGCCTATCCACTTATTTCTCATAACACAGTGGACCCAGAGTACAGGATGACTGGACTCAAAGGTGTCAGTCTTGGAACCTCTTATTCACCACCTCCAATGGTCGATGAAGAGAGAGAATCTCCTAGCGGGGGTGATTCTCACCCCTCCCCACCCTCAAGTAACGATCTATACAGATGCATTATTGGAGGGATGGGGAACTTGCCTGGAAGAAGCCACACTACCAGGGCTTTGGAATCTGGATCAGTCACAGGAACATATCAATCTACTGGAATTACAGGCAGTTATTCTGGGCCTAGAACATTTCGTGGAGAAAGTTCAGGGCTAGATAATTCTAGTTCGATCAGACAATTCAACAGTGGTGACTTACATAAACCGCCAGTATGGAACAAAGTCGCCCAGTCTCTGTATGATGATATGGAATCTGCTTTGCTGGTGTCTAGATCACATGATCACCTTGAAAGCATCTCGTATTATGGGAAGGCTAAATCTGCTAGCAGACTCAATGAGCCGAAGGATGAGTGTTTTGCCTACGGAATGTTTGGCGGATCGTCTGTTTAACCACTGGGGGAAACCCAACATAGATTTATTCGCAACGAAGAAGAATGCGAAGATGACGACGTACATTTCTCCAATTCTAGATCTGAGCGCTATCGCAACAGATGCGCTAGTTATCAGCTGGGAGGGATTGTATGCATATGCATACTTGCCAGCAATCCTGATTCCAAAAATTCTTCAGAAAATCAGACAGGTGGAGTGCTAAGTGCTTCTGATCGCCCCAAATTGGCCAAGCCGATCATGGTATACAGATCTGCTGGACCTTCTGGTCTGCAATCCAGTTCCTCTGCCTCTAGCTGATGGAGCTTATTATGTTCCATGGCAAGTCCCTTCACAGCAATCAGTCAATGTTCCAATTGACTGCGTGGATGTTATCAAGGAATATCAAGGTTTATGGCAAAAGCCAGAAGGGGGTCACCTCCAGAGTATATAACTATAAAATCAACAGATTTGCAGAATGGTGCTCAAACAGAGATGTTAATACAATGGATTCATCTATTCAGGTCACTAAGTAGCCGATTTCCTCTGACCTGTATGATGCCTACAGCCTTAAGCCTAATTCTATTGATGGATATAAATCAGCATTAATGGTTGTTATCCCTTGCTTGGCTAAAAGGGGAAGTGATGAAGTATGTAGTGTAAATACTTTAATTAAAGGCATGGGTAATATAAGACCGAGAAATCCACCAGTGATTCCGTCTTGGAGTTTATCTCTAGCTCTTCAAGTATTAGATTATAAACCCTTTGAACCATTAAGCTCCATTTCAATGAAATTGTTGGCACTTGAAACTATTTTTAATTGCTGCAGCCTCAGCAAGGTGGAGAAGCGAAATTCATGCCCTGTCCACCGAGACAGACCATTATGTTTTTACAGGGGAAGGCCTTAGGCTTTTACCTAGGATAAATTTCATGGCTAAGAATCAGTTTGAAATACCCTGGTCAGCCTATTATTTTACCAGCTTTAACTAGATATGATCCTACTTGAAAAGCTTGTTTTCCAGTCCGTGCATTAAACCGGTACAAACAATGTACACCGGAATGGCGGACGGACCCATCATCGTTATGGTTGTCATATAATTGAACCCCATGGCCTGGCGTTAAAAGACACTATTTCAAGGTGGATTGTGGAATGCATCCAGTTTTGCCACTGGTAAACAAGTTGACATGGACTGGGCTCACAGTATCTGTGGCATAGTGGCTTCCACCACCCTGTTTAATGGGTTTCCGGTGGATGACATTTTGTCAGTATCCCAGTGACACTGTCAGTCAAGTTTTACCAAGCATTATCTCTGTGACACCACTAATCCTCTCGCCTTATCGATTTTCAAAAAATGAACAGTTGTATATAGATGATAGAGTTTTCTCGATGTTTAGAAACAGCACATTTTAGTAATGGAAACTACCACTTATATGTGTTACATTTTTAGCTCACCTGGCCAGAATGGCATGTGAGCTTATGGCATGGCGACCATCTGTCCGTCCGGCGTCTGTCCGTCCGGTGTCCATCCGTCAACTTTTGCTTAAAAACACTACTCATCATTAACCGCTTGGCAGATTTCAGCCTAATTTGGCTGGAAGGACACTAGGGGGTAGACTTCAGAACTTGTATACAGAATTTTGATTGGTCAATTTTTTCAGTGGCCATCTTGGATTTTCTGAAAATTTTGGGAAATCAGTTAAAAGGCTACTCCTCATTAACCGCTTGAATGAGTTCAAGCAAACTCGGCTGGAAGGACCCTAAAGTGCTATGCTTCAGAGCTTGTATATAGAATTCTCAATTTATTCCGTGGCCATCTTAGATTTTGCGAAAAATGCCTGAAAATCATCTGCTCATTAATTACTTGGGCGATTTCAACCAGACTGGCTGGAACGAGCCTAGGGCGGTAGGCTTTAGAAGATGCATATAGAATTTTGATAGGTCAATTTTTCCGGCAGCCATTTTGGATTTTCTGAATATTTTGGGAAATCAGTTAAAAGGCTACTCCTCATTAACCGCTTGGCCGATTTCAACCAAACTCAGCTGGAAAAACTTTAGGCCCATACGCTTTAGAACATATATACAGAATTTTGACAGCTTGATTTTGATGGTGGCCATCTTGGGTTTCCCGATAAATGGGAATTCATATAAAATGCTACTCCTCATTAATCGCTTGGGCAATTTCAACCAATTTTGGCTGGAAGGATCCTGTTGTCGTAGCCTCTAGAAATTCTATTAAAAATTTTGATAGCTCAATGTTTTGGTAGCAATCCCTGATTTTCTGACAGTTTTCCGGAACCATTTAAAAACGGTACTCCTTTAATCAATAACCCGATTTCAACAAAACTTGGGTGGAACGATCCTATGATGGTAGGCTTCACATATTAAACGAGAGTCTTGATTGGTCAATTTTTTGGTGGCCATCTTGGATTTTCCAAAAATCATCCATCATGTCTATTTATATGCAAATGGTTTAAATGCCAATGGTCCAGATGAGTGCCACAGGTCCTTGGGCCTCTTGTTCTTCACCATTGTGAAGTTGATGCCCATGGCAAAAGAATTTCACGGTCAGTCTTGTTTACGCAAAAAAGCACTTGGGATGAGCTGGTCTGGACCTCGCCTCCCTCCCGCTGAATTCACTTACAAATTCTGGCAATATCATAGAGTGTATGGGAGGTAAGTATACTCTTGAAGTGAAATAAATGAAATCATGGTATTCTTTTTTCACGAGAGAGTTGATACTTACCTCCCTAACATGGACCCGACCTCTCCACCCCACAGAGGCTCGATCTTCAGGCTCGTTAGTTGCATGTGTCGGCCAATAGTCAAATCGAGGAAGTGTCAGTGCGCATGCGCAAGGTTGGGGCTGCCATCCGCTGGACTGTCAACCGACTCCCTGCCCAGTAGGGGCACCTTTTAAAATCTGAGTTGTATTGAGTGAAGGTTTGGGAAATATCGTAGAGTATTAGGGAAGTAAGTATCAAATCTCTCATGAAAAAAGAAATCTGTGATTTTGTTTATTTTACAATCAAGCCAATCAAAAACGACTTCTGCGATGGTCTTGGAAAATGTTCATTTGCAGACCAAGAGAAGACTTTTTTGAGAATTTACCACTGAAATGACTGGCTCGATACCCGAGCCAGTCATTCTAGTGTTAAATTTTCAAAAATGGTCTCTTGCTCTGCAAATGGACATTTTCTATAAACGAATTGAAATTTTTTTAAAACAGGTGAGGGTTAAAGGGTTAAATAGTTTCGTTTATTGTTATGTAGCAGCGAGTAATTAGAGATTTTTTAATTAAAATAAGCAATATTTTATTAATATTTTTCAAGATATCAGTTAATCTTTTCAGCATTGTAATCTCAGTATCTCAATTTCACTTGGAATGTTGAATAATTTGAAAATAGTTTAACTGCATCCCTTGCTGCAATGTCTTTCAGTACTATTATTTTCAAAATATCGAAGATAATATTTGATGCAAATGAATAAATAAAAAAATTAATAATTCATCATTTAGCTTGAAAATATAGTTTGAACATGTTATTTTGTAACAGATGTGTGTAAATTCTAAAGTTGGTGTCTGTATTATAAACGGTGTCCACACTCGCATGAATTAATAATATGCGTGCACGATGTAATAAATATCTGCTTATCAAATCACTTATTTTAATGTGAAATATTAGTCATCTTAATGGTTCTATTCTTCAACGTTAGTAGGAAGCCAGACGCATACTTATGAATAGTTTAGCCAATTTGATCTTTTTGTAATCAGATATTTCATGATTTTTGTCGACATCATAATGCAACTTCTTTTTGCATATGTTTGTATGATTTTGATTTAATATGCAGTGATGAAGATTAGCAGGGGCTCAGTATCCCATGGCTACTAGATTTGGGGCTGGGCTACCAAAATTTCAAACTCACTAGCCCAGGTTGTGACCTAAAAGTTTCCGTTCATATTTTAAAATTATGAACAGATCATTGTATATATCTGACGACTCTATAGCAGGTTGAACCAGTTTCATTAAACCTTTCAATCCTTAAAAAGTAGTTTGCGACGTATAGCATATTCTGTTGATTATTTTTAAATTAATATGACTGGATGGTATTGCTGCCTAGGGCAGCAATGGCTTCCAGTCATATTAATTTCAAAACATTCAACAAATTTTCTGTTTGTTTGCCATGAAATTGAGATACATGCAATTTATCCATGAAAGGGTTAAGCTTGAAAGCAATGTATTTAACACGTTCAACATTACTAAATCCTAAATTACTATATCCTGTGTTTCTAAATGTGGGATCTTGTGTGCTGATGCATCATAATTAAATGAAATTGGGCCCTTCAAAAATTGACTGTGCCCTTCCCTTTAAGTTTCGTTTTCAGGTGGCTACATGGTTATAAATATAAAGCTTTACCACTGTTAATATGGAATATTTTGTGGCTAATATACATCTGTGCATCTCATTTTTTTGTCCAGAACATATTTTCAAGGTTGTTTCACATATTGTCACCAAACCTGGTATATGGATGCATCATGGCCTAAAGATGTGTCATGTATCAAAAGTATGTCATTGTAACCTACTTTTCATAACACTGACCAGCATAGAATATTCTTGTCCCGGCTGTAGTTTCAAGAGTTTTTTGTATACAGTAACCAAACCTGGTCTATGGATGCAATGTAGAATATTGTTGTGTTCCATATCACAAGTAGGTCACCGTGACCTTGGTTCATTGAATATCTTAGAAAATTTTATTTGTGTGCATCCAATTTTTGTCCAGACCATATTTTCAAGAGTGTCATGTATGGTCACCAAATCATCATATACTAAAGGCAAGTCATGTATCAAAAGGTCAGTTTGACCTACTTTTCCGGCTTCACTGAACATCATAGACAATTCTTGTCTGGGCTTTAGTTTGATGAATCTTTTGTATATATTAACCAATCTTGTTGTGTGGATGCATTCTACTTGTAGTATCAATTCATGATTCACCCAACTTCAAGATTAATTGTATGCATTCAGAGAAAGACATGGTTCAGCGAAAGCCTGTGCTATCCTCTGTCATCACTAATACTAGTGTTATTTTATGTTATTTTGCACGAAAAATTGTCTATGTCTATGTTCAAGGTTTTCAAGATCCCAGTAGGCTGGACATGCAGGCTCTGGCCTCTAGTTTTATTAGCCCACCTGGACTGAAAGGCCAAGTGAGCTTACGCCGTGGCGACTGTCTGTCGTGTGTGTCATCCATCCATCTGTCGTCCGTAAATTTTTCCTTTAAACGACTTCTTAAGAACCACTAGGGTGATTTCAATTATAGTTGGCTGAAAGCATCCTTAGGGCATATGGATCAAAGTTTGTTCAAACGAAGCTGATTGGCCAATTTGGCAAATGGCCATCTTGAATTTTGGCCGATTTTTAGAAATGTCTTTAAAAATTTCCGAAACCGCTTGGTGGATTGAAGCAAACCCCATGAAATGTGATCTAGGGCAAGAGCTGAACAAAGTTTTTTCACTTCAAGAGTATACTTACCTCCCTAATACTTTTGATATTGCTAAATATTGGCTTTCACTCAATAAACACTCAGATTAAAACAGTTAGGTGCCCCTACTGGGCAGGGAGTCAGAGCGTAGTCTGGCGGATGCCAGCCCCACCACCGCGCATGCGCAGACTAGCACTTCCTCTTTGCTAGATTATTGGCAGAGAGATCACACATGTCTTTTTGTAGCAATAGCTTTTCCTTAATCTTAAACTGTTAAAGCAAATAAGTGGTGTTATTTTGGAGTGATAGTCACTGATTTGGATGGCAGGAAGGAACAATTCGCCAAAGGGGGACTTAGGACCTTTAAATCAGGTGACTTCTAGTAAAATTAGCGAGTTTTCTTCCCGGTGTATTGTGTTTCCGGGACTCGCGGTTACCGTGATAAGCGCCTTGGTTAGTTGGTTTATGTCAACTCGGTGCTACCTATGACTAATTTCTCTTTCTGTTTATGTCCACAGGTCTGTATGACGCTAGGTGGTCGCATCACAGCAGCAGAGAGTTAGTTTTCTCTCCACCATGGTTCCATTTCCTACTAACACTGTTAGGTTATCTAACCAAATGAAAAATTAATGTCCAGTGAGTTGGAGGCCTAGTATAAAGGTCTTCTCACTTTGCCCTCTTGATCCAATTCCTTCCCCATGAGGTGGAGAGAGTTAAGAGGCGTGCAGATGGTGGAGTTCTCCGGTTCGTCATGTTGGATGGTTTGTCTATACAAAGTGTCAGGTATCTAGTTATTGATAATGTGGTGATGTTAATTATAGTAACAAGCAAAGGGAGATAATTAACATTTTTGCCAGAAAAGAGTTATCTATATGTATCTGATGGTTGTGTAGTCGACGTATCCATTCAGCATACAATTCGTCCTTGCACTTGGATGTTTTGTTGGGATCGAATTTTTCCTGTCACGGGATTAATGACGTCATAATCAGCCTGGCTATGTATTTATCAGCAATTCAAGTCGCTATGCTGGTTTCTGATGTATATTGATCTGTATGATCGTTTTCCTTCTCTTTGAGTTGGTTTGAGTGTCTAAGCTTAACTAGTTTGCTCATACTCCTTGTCCTTTGCCCTGTTTCAGGGACCGGATTGCGCGTCCTGTGGACGTTTTCTACCTGATAAGTTCTGGCCTCATCGTTGCTATCAATGTAGCCCTTGTGGTCCCTTGGTTAATTGTGACATATGTAAGCACTGGGGGGGCGAGTTAATGTCCGAATTCTTGTGCTGCTTACAGGCGACGGACAAGGTGGTAGAGGAGGAGAAGAAGAAGAAGCGGAAAAGAGAGGTTGTAAGTAGGAAGGGTAAGGGGAAGGTCTCGTCCGCGGTGGATATGGAGGCCTTCCGGACCGAGATGTTGGGAGAGATGAAGAGGACAATAAAGGATTTGGTTCCAGGGTTGCTTCGTGGCATGCTTCCTGGACCAAATCCTTTACTGTCCTCATCATCGGCTTCGGAGCAGGTAATCCCCGCCTCTGGATCGGTTTTCCTTAGACCGCTTCCGTTGTTCGACGATTCAGAGGTGGCCCCATTAGAGGGGGCGTTCCACGACCCTGGCAGCAGGCTTATTGCCGCGCCGATAGGGGACCGTGGACGGTTGTCGCTGGAACCCGCGGGCTGCTTATCAGTCCAGGGGTATCCGCACGCCGCGGTGGCCAGTACCTCCTATGGCACCGTTCCTGGTCAGCCCGGGTTAGCTCTCTTTGCTGACCCGGGGTCTAATCTTTCTGACCAGGGTGATGAGGATTACCTGCTAGGGTCGCCGTCTGACGACGTGGACATGGATGAAGACGTTTGTGCACCCCTCGCGGGGAATACAGGCGGCTTATTCCACGGTTTTACTCACCCTGGAGTAGAGTCCGCGGCTCAGGTGGTGGCCCAGGGCGCTGCTGATGGCCAGCTGTACCGCATACCTCGGCTTGCCGAGGGTGTTGCTGGTGCTGGCCGGGCCCGTGGTGGGGCTATATATACCCCGCGCTCTGCCACGGTGCCTGCTCCTGGTCAAACCAGTGATATTGTCATGCCGGTGCTGTCAGGCCCGCATGTTTTCCCTGGCTTGCCAGGTGTATCAGCGTACCCGCCGTCAAGCTCTGCTGCTTGCGCTCAGGAGGAAGACGAAGGACCCCGTCTTGTAGAGCGCTCGCAGTTAGCCACGGAGGAGGATTGGTATGACGCTTGCCAGTGGTTGGTGAGCGTTAGGCCTGATCTGCCCGTGGAGCAGTCGGCTAGCCAGCGTGATCACAGGCCGTGGTTAGCTGGGAAACCGACTGCTAACGCTATGCCTTCTCTGCCGCTGGCGGAGCATGTCGTTGACATGTTCAAGGCGGCGGAGTCGTCCATTAAGTCGAGTGGACGTCTCGCGAAGGCCCCTCGCGAGGTGGCCAGGCGTTGTCGCATCGTGCCCCTGGATTACCAGCGGTACGGTGTGGTACCCAAGCCCAGCGTGGATGACCGCGCGGCTTTGGGTGAGGATGCGCGGCCAGGCTCCCGTTCTGACACGGGTGTCTTGTGCTCGAACGCGTTGCGTTCGGCGAATACCGCGTTGCGTGATGCGGAGGAGAGTGGGAGGGCTTCGATTGCCGCTCTGTCCCACGTCTCCCAGCTGTTACAGGGGGTAGTAACGGCATCCGCATCGCGCCAGCCAAGTCTGGTCACGGTCCAGCGAACCATCCAGGATGGTATTAACCTGGCGCTGGACTGTATGACTCGGGCGGTGACCAGGAGTGTCCGGGCAAGACGCACGTTTGCCCTGGACAATCTGTGCCCGTCTCAGGACCTGTACAATAGGCTACTGCGTACGCCTATGACGGGTCCTGGTCTTTTTGGAGGTGAGGGATGTCGACACCTCCAGGAGACGGTCACCCTGGTGAATAACCAGAGGGCGCTGCGCGAGCAGTTTGATGTGCTGCGTCGTGCTAACGTTCGCGCCGCGGCCCCTGCGTATCGTCCCCTGCAGGCTCGAGGTGGTGCTGGCCAGGTCAGAGGCCAGCCACCGTCGCAGCGTCGGCCTCGGCCGCGTGCGATTCGGCCAGCAGCGAGGGGGGCGCAGGTTCCTCAGGCGCCGTCAGCCAGGCAGCCGCCCGCGCACCAAGGTGCGCGCAGGGCGGGGCGGGGCGCGCGAGGATCTGGGCGTGGTTATCGGTCCTGACAGGACGCTTACCGCGGTAAGAACCACTCCGGTGTGTATGGCGACGGAGACAGTGCCGCTCTTGCATGCCTCGTGTCCACCGCGGTCCCTAGGTGGACCGGTGGGAGGCCGGCTAGCCGACCACATGCAAGAGTGGGAACGGTTAACTCAGGACCGTTTAGTCTTGCGATGGCTTTCCGTCGGGTATCATCCAGAGTGGGTGACAGGCCCGCCGTCGCGACTGTCTCTAGTGCCAGTCTGGACTCCCATTCCGAGAGATCCAGAGCAAAGGTTGTGTATCGAGGAGGAGATAAATTCCCTCATACAAAAGGGAGCTATTCAGCCGGCACAAAGGTGTCCGGGCTTCTATTCAACCCTGTTCTTAGTAACAAAACGCACCGGAGGGTGGAGACAGATTCTCAACCTCAAGCCATTGAACAAGTTCATCGAGACGCCCAGTTTCAAGATGGAAACGGTGCGCTCGGTGTTGGCGGGGTTGGAGAGGGGGATGTGGACGGCGTCGATAGATTTGAAGGACGCTTATTTCCACATCCCCATCCACGGGAGTTTCTGTCGCTTCCTGAGATTTGCATTCCAGGGCAGACAGTGGGAATTCAGGGTGTTGCCCTTCGGAATTTCCACGGCTCCTCGGGTTTTCACCCGTGTGGTTCTTGCGATCACAGCATACCTCCGCAGGAGAAGCATAGCAGTCCACACGTACATAGACGACTGGCTGTTGAAAGCGCACACCCGGGAAAGTTTGTCGGCCAATCTGGAGATTGTTTTGAAAACTCTCACAGACTTAGGCTGGATGATCAATTTCCCAAAATCAGAGCTGACTCCATCCCAGAAGTTTGTTTACCTGGGGATGTTCTTCGATCTAGAGACAGGATATGTTTATCCTACTCAGGAGAGAGTTCAGAAACTCATCTCATTGATTCAGTCAGTGTGCGACAGTCGTCATGTCCTGGCACGGGTTTACTTGAGAATGCTGGGGTTGATGGTTTCATTGGAACCAGTCATTCCTCACGCCGCCTTACGCAGGCGGCCGATCCAGTTATTTCTCATGACACAGTGGACCCAGAGTACAGGTTCGCTGGACTCGAATGTGTCAGTGTTGGCGCCTCTGATTCACCACCTGCAATGGTGGTTGAATACAGAGAATCTCTTGCCGGGGGTTTTGCTAACCCCTCCCCACCCTCAGGTGACTGTGTATACAGATGCATCGATGGAGGGCTGGGGAGCTTGCCTGGAAGAGTCCACGATATCAGGGCTTTGGAATCTGGAACAGTCAAAGGAACATATAAATCTACTGGAGCTAAGAGCAGTAGTCCTGGGCCTGGAACATTTCTTACAGAAAGTTCAGGGCAAGATTGTTCTTATTCGTTCAGACAACTCAACAGTTGTGACTTACATAAACTGCCAGGGCGGAACGAAGTCGCCCAGTCTCTGTATGATGACATGGAAACTGCTTTGTTGGTGTCTGGATCACCAGATTACCTTGAAAGCAGTTCATATTCCGGGAAGGTTAAACCTGCTAGCAGACTCATTGAGCCGAAGGATGAGTGTTTTACCCACGGAATGGCAACTAAATCAATGTGTGGCGGATCGTCTGTTCGACCATTGGGGGAAACCCAACATCGATTTGTTCGCAACGAAGAAGAATGCGAAGATGACGACGTACGTCTCTCCGATTCCGGATCCAAGCGCTTTCGCAACAGATGCGTTAGCTATCAGCTGGGGGAGAATGTATGCATACGCATTCCCTCCAGCAATCCTGATTCCAAAAATTCTTCAGAAAATCAGACAAGAGGAATGCCAAGTGCTTCTGATCGCCCCGGATTGGCCAAGCCGATCATGGTATACGGATCTGCTGGACCTTCTGGTCTGCAATCCGGTTCCTCTGCCTCTGATGGACGATATTATCTTCCAGGGCAAGGCCCTTCACAACAATCCGTCAATGTTCAGATTGACTGCGTGGATGTTGTCAAGGAATCTAGAATTAAGGAGGGCTTTTCTGAGCAAGCAGCCATGTTTATGGCCAAAGCCAGGAGGGGGTCAACCTCCAGAGCATATAATTATAAAATCAACAGATTTGCAGAATGGTGCTCAAAAAGATGTATTGATCCAATGGATTCATCTATTCAAGTAGTAGCTGATTTCCTCTGTCACCTCTATGATGCCTATAGCCTCAAGCCTAACTCTATTGCTGGTTATAAGTCAGCATTAATGTCTGTTATTCCTTGCTTGGCTAAGAGGGGAAGTGATGAAGTAAATACATTGAATGTATTAATTAAAGGCATGGGCAATCTAAGACCAAGGAATCCACCTGTGATTCCGTCTTGGAGTTTATCGCTAGTGCTTCAAGTACTAGGTGATAAGCCTTTTGAACCACTTAGTTCCATTTCTATGAAACTATTAACACTGAAGACTGTGTTTTTAATTGCTGCGGCCTCGGCTAGGCGTAGGAGTGAAATTCATGCCTTATCAGCCGAGGATGACCGTTTTGTGGTTTCAGGGGAAGGCCTTAAGCTGCTACCTAGGATTAATTTCTTGGCTAAAAATCAGTCGTTGAAATATCCAGGTCAACCTATTATTTTGCCTGCTTTAACTAGATATGATCCTAATTCTAAAGCATGGTGTCCCGTCCGGGCGCTGCGCCGGTACAAACAACGTACGGCGGAGTGGCGCACCGACCAGTCAGCGTTATGGTTGTCATATATTGAACCCCATGGGAGGGCTTCTAAGGACACCATTTCCAGGTGGATTGTGGAATGCATTCAGTTTTGCCATAAATCCGCCACCGGGAAGCAGGTTGACGTGGCCAAGGCTCACAGTGTCCGCGGCGTAGTGACATCCACGGCCCTATTTAATGGGGTCCCTGTGGATGATATTATGTCGGTGGCTCAGTGGCACTGTGAGTCAAGTTTTACAGACCATTATCTCCGTGACACCTCTAATCCTCTCGCCTTGTCGATTTTGAAAAAATAAATCGGTTTATATTTTTTGAGGAGGTTTTTCCTCATTACTTATATATTTCACAATTAATTTATGGAAACACCCACTTTTTTGGGCCTGCATCAGTCTTTACCGATGGGAAGATGATGTCAGCAGCCATTTCAACAAGGTCAGTCTTGTTCATGTGTTGTCCGTTGTTGATTGTATTGTCACGATTACCCGTTATTAATATGGTGATGGTTTGTGTATTTGTGTGGTTCATTGTTGAGAGTTACGAAAATGGAGCTTTTTCGTCTCTGTCCTGTAGTACATGGCACTTGTACGTAGAGAGCGTATAGGACATTGAGGTCAGTCGACTCTTCCTCCCAGGAAGGAGGGGGGGGGGGAGCGCATATGACATTCGGTCATCTCTCATACATCGGTGGTGTTATCCGATGGTTAGTCAAATCCTGACTGTTTTTTCTTACAGTTTCAGAAGTTTAAGTGCCTTAAACGCAGAAAAGCGTATAGGGATGAGCTGGTCTTTTGACCTCGCCTCCCTCCCGCCAGATTCACTTTCGAATTCTGGCAATATCAAAAGTATTAGGGAGGTAAGTATACTCTTGAAGTGAAATAAACGAAATCTAGGATTTCTTTTTTCACGAGAGAGTTGATACTTACCTCCCTAGATACGGACCCGGCCTCTCCACCCCACAGAGGCTCGGTCTTCAGGCTCTTAATAGTTGCATGTGTGTCAGCCAATAATCTAGTCAGAGGAAGTGCTAGTCTGCGCATGCGCGGTGGTGGGGCTGGCATCCGCCAGACTACGCTCTGACTCCCTGCCCAGTAGGGGCACCTAACTGTTTTAAATCTGAGTGTTTATTGAGTGAAAGCCAATATTTAGCAATATCAAAAGTATTAGGGAGGTAAGTATCAACTCTCTCGTGAAAAAAGAAATCCTAGATTTCGTTTAATAGACGCAACCCATCTCTCAAAGACACACTAGTCAACGCCAAATTCACAGACCCAAAAATGGCAGGACAACAGGACACAACCACAGCCAACCCAATCGAACCATGCACTAAACACAATTGCACTTTCTGCCAAAACATGGACCAATCTCACTCATTCAGAAGCTCACACACACGGCTTAAATATCATATAAAAACAAAAACATTCTGCCAAACTAGCAATGTTATTTATTTATTAACATGCAACAAGTGTTATAATCATTACGTGGGAGAAACAAATCGTGAATTCCAAGTACGTATTAAGGAACATTTTAGAGATATTATGAATAAGAAAGACACACCTGTCGCCATCCATTTTAATCTCACCAATCACTGTTCCCTAAAACTATAGGATCATAGAAGTACTCCACCACGACCCTGATAGCATAGGAGCAATGGCTTCCCGCAAGGATCGTGAGAAATTCTGGATCCACCAACTTCACTGTATGGATCCCATCGGTATTAATCTCGTGGATTGGTAACCCTTTAAACTACTAAAGGTAGTAAAACTTAATTAGCAAGAGCTGAATAAAGTTTGTTCAAGGGAACTTGATTGGTCCTATGGTTCAGTGGACAGCTTTGTTGCTAGATTTAGCGAAAATGACTTCTCCAGAACCGCTGAAGTGATCGGGCCGAAATTTGGCAGATAGGATTAGGGACTAAGTGCCATTAAAGTTTGTTCAAGAGAAGTTGATCCGTCAAAAAACATGGCCGCCATGCGCCGATTTCAATTATATTTGGCTGGAAGCATCCTTAGGGTGTGGAGATTCACGTTTGTTCAAACAAAGCCGATCGGTCAATCTTGGATTTCGGCCGATTTTTAGAAATGTCTTTAAAAATCCTTGTGTCTGAAACCGTTTGAGGGATCAATTCGGAACTCATGAAATATCATCTAGGGCAAATGCTGAAACAAATTTGTTCACTTGTGAAATTGATTGGCCAAATGGTTGGGCGGCTCTCTTGGATGGCCTGGTTTTCATGAAAGCCGCTGAATGGATTTGGCCAAAATTTAGGAGTTATGACATTGATGACTAAGGGCCATTAAAGTTTGTTCAAGAGAACTTGATACATAAAGAAATATGGCCTCTGTTTTCTTGTTACAAGTCTGCTCAACTCATTGGAGTTCTACTTATTGTTAATGACTATTCTAGTTGAAATGCCTATGGTCCAGGTGAGCGATACAGGCCCCTTGAGCCTCTTGTTTTCTTGACCAAATTTGACCATTAAAGAGATAACAACCGCCTGTCTAGTGGGACTGAATAGAGGTATTCAATCTGTCACTCAAGTATACGCTGTGATGCCACATTACATAGTGACGTATACAGCTCCGTCATGAACATTGAAACATCTGCCATATGTTTGAATTGCATATCTTTGATGAATTTACTATTTAATAGACATTTTGTTGAATATTTTGAAACAAATTTGGCTGGGTGCTGTTGCTGCCATATGCAAAATATTCAACAGCTTGCCTGTATAGTCACCTTGAAATTTGTATTTTAAGAGTTCAAGATTCAGTCTATAAATTGATTTCTGCACGCATAAAACTGTGGACGAAGCTTTGCTAGAAATAGGCGTGCATAGATAGAAATGGATCCCTCTATTGTGTCAATTGACCATCTGTCATTAGTGTTTGCTTCACCCTAAGATGCTCATTTATGGTCAGTTTATATGTATTATTGTTAGTGTTGGGAGTCGGTACTATTTTTGTGATCGCTTATTGGTTTTATATACTAACCGATGATCAATTAATGATTGATCATAATAGGTTCTCATTTGTTATCCACTTTGAATGCAGTAATTATAGCAAGTTCAAGGATAATTACCCCTTTTAAACCAAGTCGCAGGTATGACCGATTCTTACTAATTGAAAAAATAATCTGTTGAATATTTTGAAACTAATTTGACTGGAAGCTGTTGCCTTCAGCAGCAACAGTTTCCAGTCAAATAAGTTTCAAAATATTCAACATGTTATTGGTATAGTTGCTTTGAAATTAACATACCATTTCAGTGCTGGAAGAATTAATGTCTTAGACTAAGGAGTAATACGATATAGTTGTAACAATTAAATTTAAATTCTTTTCCAAAAAGTATTCGTTTTCTATCTTGACCAGTTAAAATATATTAATAAAGTCAATTTATAAACAACCAAAATCGATTTCTGAAATCATGATCGATCAGTTGCTTGAACATGCAAACCAATCAATGATCGATTAAATCGATTAATCAAAGCAACACTAATTATTGTACTCTTTTGTACTTAATTTTACTGTAGAATTTCTGGATCTGGGCTCAGTCACATTCAGTGGACTGTGTAAACCTGTTATCCAATGACCATCCAGAGAACGTGTGCCCGGTGTGCCACGGAAACACCGACAAAACTGGACATTTAACAGAGCAGATATTTACCCATCTAAAAGAGTTTAATAAAGCATTGGCCATAACTCTTAAACCGCATAAGAAATGCGATGATTCTGATCAGCTGAACACTCAAACGCATAACATAGCTAAGCATAGTGCGAAGCAAAGCCAGAGAAGATGGTCTCGTAAAATGGCTACCTCTAGTGCAAGACAGTTTAAATCGGAAAAATCGGATTACCGTAAAATCCTTTATGTATTTAATAGAGCAGACAAGATAATTAGACCTGTATTAAGTTTTAATGACCTTCTAAAAGAAGATATCACCAGAACAGGCAAAAACAGGGTTCAAAGTGATAGTGTTCATCAGGGCAATGATGATATGGCACCAGTGCTAGCTCAGTCACACGCTCAAATACAGGCTGAAGAAAAGCTGTCACCAAGGACAGAGAATTTCTATGATGTGTTATACAGTGAGAGAGGAAGAAAACATCTCATCGGGAAAGCGGCTCTCCATCGTAAATATTCAGCTAATTAACAATCATCTGTAGGCAATTTTGCTTTTGTATTTTTTAATATTTTCTTCAGTATGTTTTGCTTTATCTATAAGCATTGCTGTTGTTGACTGTATCATTTCTACATACATGTATTTTTGTCAAGTTGGTTTTTCACACTATTAAACATTTTTAATTTGCACATAGGAGTCACATTGTTCATGGAATGTGTATATTTATAATTGTGATAATAATTTTGTAATTTTCTCACAGATAGATTAGTTCATCCATCCACCCATCCATCCACCCACCCACCCACCCACCCACCCACCCACCCACCCACCCACCCACCCATTCATCCATCCATCCATCCATCCACACACCCAGCCACCCGCACACCCATCCATCCATCCATTCTGACCAGCCATTCATCCACACACCCAACCATCCACACACTTAACCACCCACCCATCCATCCATCTCAATTAACTTATTGCTTTCTGCATGATCACTGGGTGAACAGAGGTTTTTCAATACATGTCATCACTCTGCAAGGATGTGTTTGACTGCTCTAACATTGCATAGATACTTAACCGTTTAATGGTCAAGATATTTCCTGGATCCCTGTGTTCATGTGCATGTTGAGTATGATCCATGTGTTGTCCTGTCAGGGGTGTTTATATGCAGCATTTTAGGGGTCCTCGTGTTGAGAACTATAATGTTGCAAACTACCTCTGACTTAAACTGGAACAGTTTATAGCTGATAGAAGTAGGCCTGAAATGCATTTTTGAACTGTCTAACATATATGCTAGGCTGCCTTCTCTCCACTCCTACAAAGTGATATTTAAGTGCCTATAAGCTATGCTTAAACAATTGAAAGCAGCAGACATGCATGTGCGTGCATGCATATGTGTACATATGTGTGACTGTGCATGAACATAAGTGTGTGTGTGTGTGTGCGTGCGTGCGTGCGTGCGTGCATGCGTGCGCGCATGCTTGCGCATGTGTGCATGCGCACATGCATGTGTGCATGCGCGCGTGTGTATGCGTGCGTGCGTGCGTGCGTGCGTGCGTGCGTGCGTGCGTGCGTGCGTGCATGCGTGCGTGTGTGTGTTATTTTCAGTGTTTAATGCAACAGTAGCTGAATTGATGTAAGTATTGTTAACATATTCATATTACGCCTTGGCTATGCCTTATGGTAAAAGAATTTTATATTTTATAAGCTGATTGTAGACTTATTTATTGTATTAGATAATTAGTTTATAGGAAATGATTGATATATATTTCTTGCACCTTTTGATTGTATTCAGACTATAATCCTTTGCTGGGCATGGTTGATCAAACAACTCCACCTTTTTATTTAGTCACTGATGTCCATTAGCAGGCCCAGAGAAGACTATTTTAGAAATTATTTCTGAAAATTTACCACTGGAAATGACAGTCATGATTATTGAACCAGTCATTCCACAGATAAATTTTCAAAAATAGTGTTCTTCGTCTGCATAAAGTCACTGTAGAAGTAATTTTTCACCTACTTGACCAATAAAGTGTCACAGTGATTCTAACTATATACCTCTATCCATTTCCGTTGCTTTACAATTTGTTTAATTTTTTAGTAGATAGATAGTTAAATACATTAATCAGTTTGTACCTCTGTGTAGTATATTTTGTCTACTGTTTGATAGGTTAGTGAATCATTTAAGTATCGT
This sequence comes from Chaetoderma sp. LZ-2023a, assembly GCA_034401795.1. Lineage (NCBI taxonomy): Eukaryota > Metazoa > Mollusca > Caudofoveata > Chaetodermatida > Chaetodermatidae > Chaetoderma > Chaetoderma sp. LZ-2023a. The sequence goes on from CM067369.1 coordinate 35,072,635, forward strand.
TATGGTGTTTAGTTGATTTTGAATATTAATATCATGTTGATCAATGGGTGGGTGTGATCAGTCACTCAAATATCTGATGTCATAATCAAATATATCACATATTAGTTGACAAAATGACTTCACTCTGTCACAAAATTGAAAAGTCTGACACAAACCTGTGTGAATTGTATGTCTTTGGCGAATTTACCATTTAATAACCATTCCGTTGAACATTTCGAAACTAATTTAGCTGGGAACTATTGCTGCCTAGATCTGTTGCCGCCGATGGCAACAACAGACCCCAGTCAAATTAGTTTCAAAATAGTCAACAGCGTATCTGTATAGTTACCTTGAACTTTACATTCTGGAAACTCACTTCAAAGTTTCAAATCAATTACAACACATGTAAAAAGCCGGCAGAACTTAGGTAGAAGTAGGCGGGGCTTAGCAGAGAAATGATTCCCTCTATTTATATATAATTTTAGAGAATGTTTATTTATATTCTATTCTTTTCATTGATATTTGGATATTAGCTTTCTCGCTTACCCTTTTAATGACTAAATTTGTTCAAAAAATGTAAATGTTTACTTAATGAATATCCATTTGCAGGACAAGAGATGAATATATTTGATAATTTACCACTGGAATGACTGGCTCGGTTAGGGAGTCAGTCATTCTAGTGGTAAGTTTTCAAAAATAGTCTTCTCTTGGCCTGCAAATTTAAATTTCTCTAGACCACTACAGAGGCTGGTTTTGGCTGGCTTTGTCGTGAAAGGGTTAACCCATTAACTCGCAAGTCAGCCAAAAATGGCTTCTGCATTGTTTTTAGGAAAAGTTCATTTGCAGACCAAGAAAAGACTTTTACATTTCCCACTGGCTCGGTGGAGCCAGTCATTCCAGTGGTAAAATTTTTAAAATAATCTCTTCGTCTGAAAATGGATATTTTCTGAGAAAATTTAAATTGAACAAATTTGAGGCTTAAACAGTTAAATAAACATGATATAAAGTTCTCACTATAATTCAACCTGCCTCATATTAACTATTTCTCATACAGTTATGTGCATTATTGGGTCACTCATAAACTAATCCATTAATTATTATTCTTTTCTCTTTTGTTTCAGATCAATGACCAGGTACAACGTGTTCTACATGGCGACCATTCCCTGAAATACACAGCGCCTAAGCTGGCACCAATGCCCTCTAGAGAATCACTTGTGGAAAGCAGCAGTAAGCCCTCAGGTGGAACAAAGTCCACAAACTGGCGAAAATTTACTCAGCCTATTAGCATAGAGGCCGGAAAGTGATCAAGAGACTTGAGGACAGACATACAGTGCAGCTCATAGATAAGTTAACATGTTTCCAAATCAAGAACAGAAACATGTTAGTCAGTCAGAAATGTATTGTTGAATATTTTGAACATAATTGGATTGGAAGATGTCTTCCAATCCAATTAGGTTCAAAATATTCAACAGTACATTTTATTTTGTTTTGAAAACATGTTCAGTTATTTGTTGGCTGTACTGTATCATGTATCTGAAAAGCAAAAAGTACAAAGTTTAATCCTTTAATTGTCAAGCATGCCAAAATGGCCTTTCCAGTGGTCTTAAGAATGTCCATTGCCAGGACAAGTAAAGATTATTTTTGAAATATCACTGGAATGACTGGCTTGGTAACTGAGCCAGTCATTCCAGTGGCAAATTTTCAAAAGTAATCTTTGCTTGCCTGCAAATGGACATTTACTGAGTAACTTTTGTATTTTCTTGACCAATGTGGACCCTTTATCTATTTAGCGATTGAGGCCTTCATGTAATATATGTATCCCCCAGATCCCTTTGTTAGCTATACATTTGACTCACCTTACTCACAAGCTAGTCTACATTACTACATACAACAAGTATTGAGAGCATCCACCCATGGCTTTCGATGACCTTAGCGTTTGACATTTTGGGTTTTGACCAAAAAAACCTAAAAAAAAACCTACCTGCTGAGGATGCCAAGGGCAACATGCCATCCAAGGACACACATGCACACACGCACGCACACAATATCACACACACACACACATACAGGGTCATTACAATAGTCTTTCAAGCCTTTATGGTGAAACTACTGATATTTGACAGACATTTCTCTTGCCTATAAGTTAGAGCTGTTTCTTTAAAGATAGCGTGTCAGTTGGCTGTTTCAATTCTGTACATTGTTTCAATTCTGTATATTGAGAACATTCCTATAGATTTTCGTGCTATCTGCGGATGTGTGGTAGATATAATCATGCATTGAATCTTCCCCTAACAATATCCCTCTATGAAGTAAAACGTCTTAAGCTAATCCTAGAATGGATTCAATTCTCATATATGGATTTTCCCCTCTGTAAACTGAATTGCTTCCAAAATAGACACATTCTATTTGGGCAACAGCGTCCTGCCAAATTAGTTTCAAAATATTCAACATGATATTTATTAAATAGTAAAGACGTACAATTCATACAACAATGCATAGTCTGTCTTCAGCTATGGGTTCGTGATGTACTTATCTATGTCATTCATGATGTCATAATAGCATCATTGATTGTCATGTCATTCTATGCATCACGTAGTTGATTATGACGTCATATGATGGATGGATACAGTGGAAAGGCAAAATGTTTTGAAAATTTACTACTGGCATGCCTGGCTTGATATCTGAGCCAGTCATTTCAGTGGTAAGCTTTAAAAGATATTCTGCTCTTGCTCTAAAAGTCGACCTTCAGACAGCAAATATTTATTTGATTTTAACCATTAAAGGGTTAACATTGTGACCCATAAAAGCCCAATATTCCATGTCAAGGAATTCACATGGGAAAGTAATTGATTATCTTGAAACTTGTGTGCTTGAAAGCTTTTGTTAACTTAAGCAGCAACTCTTTCCAGCCATATTAGTTTCAAAACGTTAATTAGAATATATTTTATATTGTGTTGTATCTGATTAGGATGATATCATCAATCTCAAGCTCACATCCCTGTCTCATATAAAACTCATTAAAGGAATGCTAATCTCATCTCAAATGTTGTATTTGACCAATAGATTATGGTTTATAGATTCCATATCCTGTCACATTCCCGTATCTGTATTACAATTATCTGCTTTGTAATATCACATTAATGTTGAACAATGATCACCACTATTTTGTCTCCCCAAGCGATAGTGTGTGATGGCATGTAAGTGTGAATGCATTACATTCTTTATTATGTAATACTCATCCCATTGAATATTTTGAAACTAATTTGACTGAAAGATTTTGCAACACCTTCCAGTCAAATTAGTTTCAAAATCTTCAACAGCTTACCTGTATGATTACTTTTATACCACTTTGCCAAACTATAGCTGGAACCTCTATGACTGAGCGTATATACCAAGGCTGACATACTAGGTTTTTCTGATTGGTTGAAAAGTAAATCATGACAGCCAGCATAGGGTGTAGAAATCTATCAACATTTAGCTACTAAAGCCTGAATATGTTTCGTTGTCGGCACGATAAAAAGCTAAAATGTCAGGTATGGATTATGGGTGGCAAATTCTATCACCTGAATGGTTAGTATAAGATAAGGTGAGATTTCCTTTACGAGTTTAGGAATTTTGATTTGAAATAAGTTTTAGTAGCAGATTAAAATGAAAACTATTTGGAATAAATTTGATTTTAAAATGATTTGAAATTCTATAGACATATTTAATATAAATTTTTTATTTATAAATCTGCAGTAGTGTTGGGCAATGTTCATTTGCAGGCAGTGTGTGTGTGTGTGTGTGTGTGTGTGTGCGTGTGTGTGTGTGTGCATGCGTGCGGGCGGGTGGATGGGGTTGGGTCGCGTGCGTGTGTGTGGGTGTGCGTGCGTGCGTGCGTGTGTGTGTGATGTCATGAGTGATATGTCATTTTCCGTATTTGCCTGGTCCATTCCATGCACATTATTTTCCCATTGGGTAACATTTTTGTGACTGACTGGTATGATCACGTGACCTGTACATAACTATTTTAAGTTACTTAACCGCCACAGAGGAGGGCTACTTACTATTCTTAATGAAACAAACTTACATTCGACTGGGCTCCTTCAGTTTTGCAATTCTGGCTAAGTACTGTAAAATAGTTACTTACTGGTAAAATTTGAGTGGAATTGAACGATTTGTTATACAGTGATTCTATGCGACAGAATAATAATCAGAATACAGGTAAACCTGTCTTAGGAGACCATCTTAGGAAGCACCAACAATCAGTCACTAGTGACGGCTAGTGTCTTAAACTCATTAATGGTTAAAAAGGCCAGTGCAGAGGTCTTGAGGAATGTCTATTTGCTGGCCAAGATATGACTATTTTTGAAAATTTACCACTGGAATAACTGGCTCATTTACTAAGCCAGTCATTCCAGTGGTAAATTTTCAAAACTCATTCTCTTGATCTGCAAATGAACATTGACCAACACTACGGCAGATTTGGTCTGTGACCATTAAGGTGTTTTTTTAATAAATATCATTCCAATGATAAATTTTCAAAAATTGCCTTATCTTGGCTTGCAAATTGATATACTCTAAGGAAATATTTTAATTTTTGTGAAAACTCATGACCATTAAAGACTTAAATGCAAGTGACATGCTACAGGATATACCTTTGGGGCCAAAAATTGTGGTTCTTTAAATAGGTGATCTAACCACCTGTCTTACCACCATCATCTGTCTGGAAAAGGCATATGGTCTCTTGAGCAGGTTTAGCTGTCTATAAACCTAGTGAACAATAGTCACCTGGTATATTAACCTTTTAACACTAAGTCGGCCAAAAGTGCCTTCTGTAGTGGTCTTGAGAAATGTCCATTTGCAGACCAACAGAAGACTATTTCTGAAAATGTACCATTGCAATGACTGCCTCGATAATCGAGTCAGTCATTCCAGTGGTAAATTTTCAAAAAGAATCTTGGCCTCCTAATGAACATTGTCTATGAGAAAATTAAAATTTTCTTCAACAAATTTGAGGTTTAAAGGGTTAATCAACAGCTCTGAAAGAATGATGATCAGTTTATGATCAGTTTATGATCAGTTTATGATCAGTTTATTTCTTAAACAAACTACTGTACTAAGTACTAACTCTATTTATGACTTATTCTATTAGAAAACTTACCTGTGATATAATGCAGTATTGGCACGGCTTGTTGTGGCATCCATTTCTAGCTATGCCCCACCCATTTCTACCAAAGCTCTGTACACCTTTTATGTGGGTTGTAATCAATTTATATACTTTGCAGAATCCCATTTTCAAGGTAACTAGTCAGCTAACCTGTTGAATGTTTTGAAACTAATTTGACTGGGGGGAGGGGGTGGTGGTTGGGGGCTGTTGCTACTTTTGGCCTATTAAATAGTAAATCCATGAAAGACATACAATTCGCACATTTGGTAGACATTTAAATGTTCATGACAGAGCTAGACACATCATTCATTATGCATTTTGATTGTGAATTGTGGCATCAGCCTACATGTGACACAATTCCAGCTGACACACGACGTTTCAATGTCATTTCAACGAATCAACGTTGTGTGCCCGCTGGGAATTGATTATGACATCATATACTTGAGTGACTGATTAGATTCACCCATTGTGTGATGATGTTGAAGCGCCTGCCCATCCACTAATTTTTTTACTCGCATTTAATTCTCATTTAGTAGAGCAATGCCGATCATACTTTGTCTATCTTCTATCTAACCATATGTTTGATCTATCTGTGCAACATTAAGAATGATGTCATAGTTTATTTCTTAGACAACTAACGTGTACTATGGAAATGAGTATAAAATTAATGTAAAATACCAGAGTTATGTTCCTTGAAATGAGCTCTCTTGTGTCAGTGTAATATAATTTCTGGAAATTAAACGTCAAATATCATCTTTCTATCAATGCTTCTGGAAGCTATATGACACTAGCACATAGCTCAAGAGGTTAATTCTTAGGTAGATGAGCATCAAGGCCATTAGGCCCTGATTGTTGGATCCTAGGTAGGTTAGCAACAAGCAAGCCTCTTTGGTCTTTTTTTGTCGTTGTCACCATACTGAAACACTATAGCTAAAATTGGGCTTATCACTCAGACCACACAAACATAAAACTTCATCTGCTCTGCCAATCCTGTATGTTATATTTATACATGTGGCTGTGATTGATCTGCCTACACAGTGAGTATATTATGGTTACACATTTTAATTTAATTTTAAATTAAAATGATTTTATTTATACATATAGTTTATTTTGTTATTGAAACATAATATTTAAAAAATCTATCATATTGAAATCATTCTGTATTATTCCTTTCTTATGAACCTTTGTCACTCCAATATGAGGCCATAAATATTTAACTAGTTAGAAGAAAGAAGAATAGTGAACATTTTGAAATTGTCTTGCTGTTATATCATTATCAGTCAGCATGGGTGAAGCATACAGAATCAATTTATTGTTTATGGATTTAATAAGACCCTGTCTTTACAGGTAGATGAGGGCGATCATGCTGTCAGGGTCATACTGAAGAGCTATGATTGTTCTGCGCTAATGGGAACCAGGATCCTTTAACCCTTACTACTCTGATGTCAATATTCTATCTTTTACTGCGTCAATAGCAAAGAAACTAGCCTACAGTTTTCAACAATTTTGTTGGAAGATGTTGCTGTCTACGACAGCACCATCTTCCACCAAATTTGTTGAAAAATTAACACGAGTTCATCTTTAATTTAATTTGTAAATTTAAAGTTTTAACATCAGAGTGGTAAGGGTTAATGGTGAAGATTAGTCAGGAAAATCTAAATAGTCACTTATTGAGTGTCCATTTGCAGATCAATAGAAGACTGTTTTTGAAAACGTAGCAATAGAAAGACTGGTTCCATTAGCAAGCCAGGCATTCCAGTGGTAAACGTTAAAAAATAGTTTTGTCCTGCAGATGAACTTTCCTCAAGACCACTACCGGAGTCGCTTTAGTAAGTCTATGATAGTCACATGCGAGGTTGAGAATTACTGCCATGATCCGTTAACCCTTTCACTGATGAATTACTGTTATCTCATTTTCAAGGCAACCATACAAGAAAACTGTTGAATATTTTGAAATGAATTTTGGCAGAAACAGCTTCCGGTCAAATTATTTTAAAAATATTCAACAGAATAAGCTTTATATTCAAGGATTTGGCCTATTTCGATGGCTGGAAGCATCCTAAGTGGATAGAGATCAAAGTTTGTCCAAGCGAAGCCGATCGGTCAACTTAGCCAGTGGCCATCTTGGATTTTGGCCGATTTTTTAGAAATGTCTTTAAAATTCTTCTTTGAATCGTCTCCAAAACCGCTTGAGGAATCAATTCAAAACTCATGAAACATCATCTAGGGCAACAGTTGATCCAAGTTTGTTCAAGGGAGCTTGATTGGCCAAATGTTTCTGCGGACATCTTGGATAACATAATTTTGCATAAAACGACTCCAGAGCCGCTGAATGGATTGGGCTGAAATTTGGGAGATATGATTTGAGATTTGTTCAAGTGAAGTTGATATGTAAAAAAGCATGTCCACTGTGGACCAATCAAGATGTAGTGTGCTTGGTGGCCATATCAGATGTCTTAATTTGATGAATGTTGTGGCCAAAATTGGTTATATACTATATAGGTTTTTGGGTATGGATTTCAAATTTTGCAAATTTTGGAAACTCGGATAAACTAATTGGTAGCTATCTAGGATTTTTTTCCCTCCCAAACTCCTGTACTAAAAGCAATAGGAAATTTAAAATGTCTGCTCGAGAACCAGGACCGATTTTAAGCAAATTTGCTATGAAACATCCATGGTCTATGAGTCCAAGTTTGTTCAAGTGAATACGATCGGCCAATTTGGCAGATGAATCTCCAAAACTGCTTAAGGGGTTGATTTGAAACTCATAAACATCATCTAGGGCAAGAGCTGAACCAAGATTATTTGAGAGAAATTGATTGGCCAAATGTTTCAACACCTACCTTGGATGGCCTAATTTAAGATGCGAATGTTATCTCCCAAATCGCTGCATGGATCGGGACGAAACTTGGGAAGGTACGATTAAGGCCTAAGGGCCATTCAAGTTTGTTCAAGGGAAGTTAGTACGTTAATAATCATGGCTGCCATTGACTAATCTGATGTCAGTGTCTTATGGTGGCCATCCTGGAATTTTTTATTTGATGGACTTTGAAGCCGAAATTGGTTTTATGCAAGTTGTTGTGTATGCTGATTTCAAATTTGCCGCTCAAAATTATCAGATAAATGTCTTGGTGGCCATCTTGGATTTTTCACATAGTAAAGCAATGGGAAATTTGAAATCTCTTCTCGAGAACGACTTGACCAGTTTTAGCCAAATTTGGTAGGACCAATCTTTGTTCTTGTTACAATTCTACTTATATGTGATAACATTTGTAGTTGGAATGCCTTATGTTCCAGGTGAGCAATACAGGCCCCATGGACCTCTTGTTTTTGCGTTTAGCTCATCTTAACAGTTCAAATTTCTTCTTTGCTTAATCATACTAGACTCAAACTGGGACACATACTACTTTATAAGGAGACGGCATCACACAATGGTCTTGGGCATCTAGTTAATCTTACTGGACCCAAACTTGGACACATACTTTCTTATAAGGAGAGAGCATCACACAATGTAATTGACATCACACAATGTAATTGACATCGAAAAAAACCTCGATTCAGCATTAACAATTTGTATTTAGCTCAACTTCGGTTATTTCGTGTTTGTGTAACAAGAATGCATAAGTAGTGTTCCAAGGTTCTGATCACCCCATGACCACTTTACAGTTTTGATAGGGATAATAATCTACTCTCTGCCCGTAGTCAAGGTATGACCGAGAGAGGGTTAATAATGGACTCGGTCATGCAATGTATCTGCTTCACACACATGCACCCACCAACTCTACCTCCCTCCCGCCCCACCTACCCACCCCAGCCTGCACTGGAGAAGGAGTTCGCAAGATGCGCGGACAAATGTGTGTGTTTAGTTAGGGTATAATTTTAATTATATATGCCTAAGTAAGTAACTTTCTTACCCATCTAGCGTTTGCTTGACCGTTATATGAGAACATGTATTGAAATATATTAAACTGAATAGTTATATAGAATAAAGAGTGTGAGAACATTTGAAGAAATACCACAAAAGATGGCTAGCACCTAGAACTAACGAGCACCACATGCAAGAAGACGAAAACTCACCACCAGAACAGCTGAGAGTACCACACTGCAGCACTAGTGACGTCAGTACGCTTGAACTCAAAGTCTTGATAACCAGTGAGCCGAGAGAATGAACATTCCACTGCCATACTACAGCAATTGTACAGTATTAACATTCCATAAACTCGATCCAGCAGTTTTATGGTGTGAGTGAAACTGTGACATTCTGCCTCTACTACCTGAACAATAATCATAGCAGATGACACTAGAGACGGCAGCATGAACCAGGACGGCAATAGCACAGCAGCAGTGAAGCACACAACACGATACAGTTACTGCTTATGGTGTCCAGCTAGCAGCGCCGCTTCTTGTTGCCTTGCGGATCCCATCTATGGTGAGATGGATCCCATCTATGGTGAGATGGAACCCGCGGTCCAGCGAATAAACGTGTGATTCACCTAATGTCACATTCTTTTGAATTATTCTGTATTATTAGCGATTGTATAGTATTACTCATTGCCTAATTGACATTGTCACCACTGCATCATTTCATTATTGTAATTCACCATATCGTCCTAATTCTCTCTCTTCTGTTCGCGCTATGGTGTTGTGTTGTAGAATTATTTCTCCCCAACCCCCTCACTTTAGTGAAAAATCTTATGTAAGGGTTTTCCATAGGAAAGCCACAGATTCTAGCTACCCAGGGCCACAAAAGCTGTGACTAATCACTGCAGCTCTCCTTGACATTAAACCACCCAAGCAGGTAACCAGTCTCTGCACTAATTATTCCTAGCTCAGCTGGCCTGAAAGGCCAACTGAGGTTAGGCCATGGCGTCTGTCAACTTTTCCTTTAAACGACTTCTCAAGAACCTCTGGGCTGATAGATCGGCCAGTTTGACGGCCAGCCATCTTGGATTTTGGCCGAATTTTAGGAACGTTGTTAGCTCACATGACCTGAAAGACCAAGTGAGATTATGCTGTGCTGGCCATCCATCATCTGTCTGTCATCCATCTGTCAACTTTTCCTTTAAACAACTCAACCACTGGGATGATTTCAATTATCTTTGGCAGGAAGCATCCTTCGCACATAGAGAGCCACGGTTGTTCAAATGAAATCGATCAGCCAATTTGGTCGCCTGCCATCTTGAATTTAGGCCAATTTTTTTAACATCTTTAAAAATCTCTGAAACCGTTTATGGGATCGATTTAAAGCTCATAAAACATCATCTAGGGCAGGAGCTGAAACAAGTTTAATGGTTCGGCGATGCAGCAAACTTTCTGCATGTCCTGTCCAATCTCAACAGTATCCTGGACGTTGACATCTCCTGCATGCCAGCTGATGTACCCCGAATAATGATGATGCCCAGCTGCAAAGAAATACGGGAGTACCATCTCCAGGATGGGATGATGTAGTAGCCAGTCACTTTCATGTTCAGCGCTCAGGCCTTGGTATGCAAGCATGGTCGGAGTAATAAAGCCGTGCACCCAGGCTTGGCAAAATTGATGCGCATCTTGCCTTCTCGAGGTACATGTATGCAACAATATCGTCATGACTTCTCTTCCTCCTGCAAGAAATTACGAAGTTCAGCAACAACCATACGAAAGGCTTGCATTGCCTTTAGCCATACCTTTCCATTGAAGATACTGGCGATACCTCTGTACGAAGCACCGACGAGCTCCTCAGCACCTGTAGCTTCCATGTATCCGATTGTACCAATGAAGAACATCAAGGCATGCATCATTCCTGGTCTAAGGACCACACTTTCCATCATACAAGATCACTACAATTGATGAGGCAGGAGATGATGTAGAGCTGTATGTCCAATGCCAGGTGGACATGGAGCATGTCAAGGCCTTTGAGTATCTGGTCGAGGTAGGCCATGGTAGTCAATTTCCGAATGAGACAGATGAGAGTCGCTTAGTGGACAGAAGACGCAGAACATTGGGCTTGTGCATGCCAACTTGAGCACAGACCTGGAGAGCATTTAATCCAAACCATTCAATTGAGAATCTCTTTATGAATGAATCCAAAACAGAGTTCACCCACATATACCTATCGACAAAGCATGAAACTATAGAAAATGACGGCCCACTTCATGGCGGCGAACCCTGGAGGAAAAAAACAATCCTGGGCTCACTGCCTTGCAGTGCTGCTGACATTTCTGCACACTGCGTCATGGGGAACATGGCTTTCCAGTCCTTCTGGAAACTATGGATTCGTAGATCAAAGATGGCCTTGATAAAGAGGCTATGTTCATACAATGCAACCTGCGTATCCTTGATGCTGTATAACTGTAACAGCTGGGCAGCTCCAAAGGCAGCTCTAGACAAACTCGATGCCTGCTACCACAAACACCTACACACCATCACTGGACACCGATGGCCAGACAGCATAATTTCCAACAATGCACTATACAAGATGTGTAATATGTCGCCGCTGTATGTAAAAGTCGCCCAGCAAAGATGGTCAATGTTTGGCCATGTGCTAAGTATGCCAGAAGAGACACCAGCACAGAGAGCTTTGGAATGCGCCCTACTCGGAGCCAGCAAATACAAAGCCAGGAGAGGACGTCATTGCTTAAATCTGATAAGCATTCTACGAGGTGACCTCAAGAAAGCAGGACTCGGTACACTCAAGTCAAGAATGGACCTGAGGAAGCTAAGGATTTCAGCTGAGGACAAGACACAGTGGGGAAAGCGAAGAAGGACTGATTGCAGCTGTAGCATGTTTCTACTACGACAGCCGCAGAATACAGTAATCATACATTCAATTGGGTTCTCGGAGTGAAGCTGAGAGCAATATGCCACATCCTTGTTCTGGACATTTTGGCTTAGTTAACTGACAGACTGAAAGTTGTTTGCTGACTGTCTGAGGCTTAGGAACCGCTGGTTGATTCATCTTCTTTGGTCCGGTGTAATCCTCAATCTGGAGCGATCTCTGAGTGAGGCAGAGTTTGGCCTTTTCTGGCTTTTTTTCAGACAGAATCTTCAGCAGCAGCATCCCAGTTATAGCACTGGCAGGGTTTATAATTCCTGCCGGATGCTGAGTGAATGTTACCATAACGTCAGTGGCGCGATTCCCGTTCAGAGTGAGGATGATCGAGTCATAGTTGTCACACCACCAGTAAAGAACTACTCATCTTATTGATAGATTGAACGTGATTGACCGCATTATCCACGGTGGCCATATATGATTTCAGACACTTGGATTGGTGGTATGGGCCTGAAACTATGTTAGATAGATTCCTTGTTGTTGAAAACGTGGGTCTAGATACCAAAACGAGGTCTCCAGGTGGCCTACTAAGGAAGTATATTCTTGATTTAATGATTTGACCTAATTAATATGCTTCTTCGGTCAATTATGCAAAATGCTACACATATGGAGATTAGCATCCGACAGTTTTGGCGTCCTTAGGACCTATATATTGCATTTCCAACATAAAACTTTACCGTACTCAACATTTCTTGGTTCACTACAGAATACACACGACTGGCCATTCGTATCTCGTGAGATAGCCTTCGAAACGCAATCGAGAAAAGTGTCTCGCATGTATTGAGTTGCCATTGGTTTAGTGATTCCCACCAGAATATGGTGGTAGAGAGAATTGAAACTTAAAAGGACACGAGCGCTTCTCTCTTCATACCAGACAATATTAATCCACGTAAAACGAGATGATATAAAGCACATAGTAGTCTTTATGACAAGTAGTTAATAGAAAAATTGTCCCTCTGAATTTTTCGTAAAATTCAAATCTCGTACATCTCGTACAAAATGAGGTCAGAAATTTGCTGACATTGCGTGGATGTTGATATCACACGAACCACTGGGTGGATCAAGTCAATTTTAATGTGTGTATTAAGCTAGTGATACAGAGGTAAATCAACACGATCGACATTGTTGCTTTTAATGGCCGCTACAGAGATAGAATGGATCACGATCTGTCTGGTCTTAGAAGTCGAGTCTGTGTAACAGTTTAGTCGTTGTGATGACGTAATAAGATGGCCGGTCAATACATTGCAGGTGTATTCTGGAAAAGATGTCACACCTCTATTTTTAGATTGATGGCTGGCTAGTAGACTAATATGATGACATTTGTCTACAATTAATCAATCATACTCTATACCGTAGATACCGCCATTGATAATGTATTGCCACACAGTGACTGTGATATATCAATCCTATAAAAGTAATTATATATAAATAATAGACGCTACTCATAATAATATAGTGTTTTATGTACTTTGAGCCTGTGCATGCGTCTATCAACATTAAATATTGTGATCAGGCAAGACGATGTACGCTGTACGCAAAAGCCTAGATAGCCTTAATGTATCAAAATCCCAAAGACCAGACATGCTCCATCCACGAATACTGGAGGAAATCAGACAATCCATGTCCAAGCCACTCACAATCCTACTTAATAGATCACTGAGAGGTTGGAGCACCCCTGAGTCCAATCACGCTGATCTTTAAAAAAGGCAGCAAGTAGTAGAGTCGGAATTAAAATGATACCACCTCCCTCAACTGGCAGCCGATCGGCGATCTGTGGCCCCCACCGCCCTCTTAATCCCTGGGGACTTAGGGTTGTTGAGACATGTGGTTGGTGTTTGCCTTTCATTCCGGTCCTGATCGGTACCACGAAAATGAAGTGATTTAATGCCGGTCAGAATTAAAATGATACCACCTCCCTCAACTGGCAGCCGATCGGCGATCCGTGGCCCCCACCACCCTCTCAATCCCATAGGAATTTAAGGCATGTGTATAAAACTCCCGTGCGGACCCCACATGTCCGGGAGAATCTCCTCAGGATACCGGCCAGTGGCCGGCCTCTATTCTGACTGGTATCCTGAGGAGGTTTTTCTATCTGTAGGACATTTTTGTACCTATCCTACCTATCTTCTACCCCACCTATCTTCTACCCCGCCCTGTTAATATTCCAGCTGACTGGTGCATGTGTGTCTGTGGGGCTTTAACCCCGCACCGGGGAGTGTCGCGGTGGGTCTTTAGGACTGGGTGACCGCAAGAGAGCAAGCCTGCCTCGACACAGACAATATTGATCGACCCAACACCAAGTCGGCTTTCGTTCGATCAATCAACGTTGAGGTCAGGGCTGTCATCGACTGCCAACCTCTGCTTGGGACAGGCCCCCTCCCAGACTGGCTGCGGCAGAAGAAGAGTATGACTGCCCTCGACACCTACAGGGACAACATGTGTCTCTGGAGATGTCTAGCAGTCCACCGAGGAGCGAGAGCTGATAGCAGTACAGCTCCTGCACGAGAGCTTGCCACACAGTTCTACGGCAAGACAGTACCTGATGTCCGCAAGACCTCGCTGGATCAGCTGGACAAGGTAGAGTTCTTCGCCAAGATTGGGATTCGTGTGTATGAACCAACCGAGGAGGGCAACTGACACTTGATTAGGCAAGCGGCGCACTACCGTGACACCATGACCATCAGAGTGTGGGACTACCACGCCTTCTACATCAAGAACATCTCCAAGCTGGCACATACGCTAGTCTGCAGTCACTGTCAGCAGGCATGCAATCTTCAACGCCACGCTGATCACTGTACAGGCAGCAAAACAACAATCGTGTGTCCTGGTGAGAAGGTTGAGGCACCACAGTCTGCGTATGAGAAAGCCTTCTATCCGCCCCAACCATCCAGTTCAGCGGCTACTCGTTGGATCGAGCATGAGTCGAGAAACAGAGGCGTACACATACACCATGTAGAGTGTAGGCACAGTGGCGAGCGTTGGATCGAGGGTGCTCCCGTAGATGGTTATGATCAGACCACCAACACCATTTACCAGTTCCATGGCTGTGTCTGGCACGGATCTCCACAACACCAACGAGGTGAGGATGCCGAACAAAGATACCGCAAGACAGTCATGAGAGAGGAGAAGCTGAGAGCGTCTGGATGCATGCTTGTGGTGCAGTGGGAGTGCTGTATAAAACGCTGTCCAAGCATCCTTAAACGAGTTCGGACTGTCCCATACCAACACTTCATAGTTTACGACTTCGAAGCACTCCTAGATCATATCAAGATTCATCGTACAGAGACTCTCACAATCGAGAGCACTCACATACCTATCTCTGTGTCAGTTGGCTGCTCCTTAGAGGGCGCCACGAGTGAGCCCAATCACCTCTACAAGCCTGACCCCAAGGAACTGATCAGAGAGTTCATGCTGGAGATCCAATGGCGAGCCTATCTAATCCGGACAAGAGTTAGGGCACAGTACATACCGACAGACCTGGACAAGCTCCCAAAGTGACAGCAGCAACTGATCAACGAGTGGTGTGACCAAGTGCCTGTACTGGGGTTCAACTCTGGTCGTTATGACCTGAACCTCATCAAGAAATACTTTGTCTACCTCGGCCCATGAGTCTCGTACGAGGTATGGGTCAAAGCTTACGGGTGTACACAGCAGAAGAGCTGGTTCCCGTATGAATGGTTTGACACACACAAGAAGCTCAACTATCCAGGGCTTCCTGACTACTCAGCATGGACATCTAAGCTCAAGGATGACTACCTCTTAACGCGATCAGAGAGGGAACAATGTAACCAGACATTCAGCGAGCACGGAATGCGGCAGAATGCGTACAGGGCAGAAGCGACCCACCACCAAGAAGCTGGTGGGCGCCCTCTCTGGCAAGAAGCAGCTGCTGTACGCACCGACACTCAAGTGGTATATAACCCATGGCCCAGAGATCACTGCTGTATACCGCACCATAGACTATGAGGCCAAGCACCCATTCAAGTGGTTCGTGGAGAATGTTATGGAGGCCCGCCGCTCAGGAGATGTATATAAGAGCAAAGCGCTCTTGGCAGATCCCTTCAAACTCCTCGGCAACAGTGCCTACGGGAAGCTCATCGAGGCCCTAGAACGCCATAGCAACACCAGCTTCATGAAGGATGAATGCGTGGTAGACAAGGACCTGCGTAGTGCATGGTTCGAAGATCTCGACGAGATTGGTGAGTCATACGAGCTCCAGAGTCGCAAGCCGAGAATCACTATTCGAAGGCCCTTCCAGATGGGGATAGCCATTTATGAGCTCGTGAAGCTGCGAATGCTGGAGTTCTACTACGACTTCCTCGATCGCTACGTAGCTCGTGACAGCTTTGAGTACCTGCAGATGGACACTGACTCTGCGTATATCGCTATAGCAGGCTCCAACCTCGACGATGTCATTCGCCGTGAGATGCGAGCAGAGTACCAGGCTCATAAGTGGGACTGGCTAGCTTGGGAAAAATGGTCTGGACGGACTCCGGGACTGTTCAAGCTCGAGTTTGAAGGCTCTCATGGTATCGCTCTCTGCTCCAAATGCCACTACGTGGAGAGCACAGCTGCAAGTAAGTGCTCGGCTAGGGGAATGTCTAAGCAGCATAATGTGGTCTCTTGGCAGAGGTTCTACAGCGCCCTACATGGTGGGGTGGACAGAGCTAAAAACTGAGACCTACGCATGCACCACCAGGGTATGGTGACGTATGGGCAGGAAAAGCTCAGACTCTGCTTACTATGATAAGCACCATGTGCTGCCAGATGGTGTCCATACCGAGCCCATCGAGTATCATGTTAGCACCCTAGGAGGTGGTAGCTGTGTGTCTTCAGGGACTAGCTGAAGCTCTCCTACGACAAAGTCCGTGCTGGCATGCCAGGTAGTACAGTGTAGACTGCCCCTCCGCCTCCACATACCTGTCAAGCCTGTGAACATCTATCGACCAGTTAGCATCTGTTGCACGCCGTCGACCATCTTCCAGTTCACCAGGCTCATACAGGTACCAAACCAGAGCATCAGGTGGTAGGCACTCCTCTCCCTTGTTCGCTCCTCTAGAGCTGTGACTGGCAACAGCAGAGTGTCTGATAGCCTCTACCGGCTTCTTTCCGATTAGCCTAGTAACCTCGGCATTGGATCTCTCCACCACAGCAGGCAGCCCTCTCACCCATACTCTGGAACTTTCACTCGGCGCGGCCATTTCCTGGACGTATTGGTGTGGGAACAGTCTCTCTGCCAGTGTCCAATTCCACTGCTCAACGATAGCTTGGGCATGGTGATGCCCTACCTCACGTCGCCTAACTGCCACACCATGTTTTCACATGAGGGCTGCAGTCTCATCTCTGAACTCCTTACCCTCATCCACCTGCAACAATTCTGGCCACTGGAGGGGATTTTCCGAAGCCTCGTAGACACCCTGGAATGCTTGGGCCACCTTGCCAGCTGACTAGTCTGTGAGCGGTGCTGCAGCCTTGTACCTGCTGGGGACATCGACGACGGTGAGGGCATACTTGTAGGTCTTACGACCAACCGAGTCATGTGGAAGGAATAGAACATCTGCCTGGTGAACTCTGTTCGGGACAGTTTCATCGAAATGGGCATGCCTGATGTGCCATGGACGAGGTCTGTATATCT
The DNA here is from genome assembly GCA_034401795.1 of Chaetoderma sp. LZ-2023a. Classification (NCBI taxonomy): domain Eukaryota; kingdom Metazoa; phylum Mollusca; class Caudofoveata; order Chaetodermatida; family Chaetodermatidae; genus Chaetoderma; species Chaetoderma sp. LZ-2023a. The sequence continues at coordinate 35,090,206 of CM067369.1, forward strand.
GCCACATCGCCTGGTGGCTGAGCCACTGGCTAACTGTATCCAATATGAAGTTGTGGCCCTTGCGACGTGCAGCCTCGAGTAGTTGAGGGAGCTCACGGTAATATCCACCAGGCTGATAGTAGAGTTCCTCAAGAAAGACGGTTGATTTCATCACTGACGTCCACTCCCGTCCTGTCATGCATGGCCTGGGTGATTTTAACACTGACGTCCACTCCCATCCTGTCACGCACGGCCTGGACGAACAGACGAACAGACGGCCATCATTCCTTCGACCATCACTGAAGACCTCCTCAAACGCATCCGTACACCAGCGTCTAGTCTCTGCTGGATCCTCACTGAACGGTAGTTTATCGATTAACCCTCGGAAGTTAAGTATCTTGACCAGGTCGTACAGAGACGCCATCCTTATATAGCATGGCTTAAATGTTCGGCGGACCAGATGGCCGCGAGTGCTATGGCAACATACGGTAGCCAAGGGACTGTGATGCCGAAGAACGTACCTACTCCTGAGGCGATGGCTGGTATGGCTTCAGAAATCTTCTCCACACCATGGAGAGCATTGTTGGCGATCTTGCGGACCGTCTCACCAGCCTTCGTTGTGAACAGAGCTATCAGAGCCCCAACTGCTACCAGCATCCCGATAGAATCTTTTACGTAAGTGCGATAGATTCCTTTCACTCTGTGTACTGGCTTGCGGGATTCAGGCTCTACATCATCATACTCACCACCGACCTCATAGTCTGCATCATAATCCTCCTCATCATAGTCCTCCTCATAGTGCTCGTCATCTATATCCTCGACTGGATCCTCATAAGCCTCTGGTTCATACATATCCGTCGCTGGGGACAGGTATATACTAGCTTTAAACTGTAGACTATAGCATGGCATCCGCAATCTTGAATGCGGGCGTGTTTGCCCTAGCGACAAGAAGGCAGCAGAGGTTGCGCATGGGCGTCATAACCAGGCGATGGAGAAGCTGTCTAAGGAGAAGTTTGAATACAGCAAAACACTCGAGCATATGCGCCAGAGGGAGGCACGCCGACGACAACTCCGAGCTCAGGCCAACCAGTGCATCAAAGAGGCAGATGAAAGTCTCGATAAGTACTACGAGGTTGTATCTGACCCAATTCTCGACTATGAAGCATCGGCAGGTCAGAAGACAGCAGAGCTTATAGTAGTGGTGGCAGCTGCAGCTGTGATGACAGGAGTCGTGCTCCACGCACGCTCAAGCTGAATACCTGATGTGTTCGACACGCATACCTTAGCATAGCCAAAGTAAAGTACCGTCACATCTAATGAGCGAGTCCCAGCTATGAGGTTTCCGATGTTTAAAGGGGAACACAAGAAGGGTCGCCATCGTTTGCATAAAACACGCAGTTCTATTGTAGAGCCCACATTTAAGCTACTGTATAAAGCTTTCCCACGACATTTGTATATAAATCCGAGTAAAATGGTGTTAAAAAATGCTATGTTGCAATAATTTTCTGCGAGTTAATTAAACCTATGACGTCATAGGTTGAATCCCATCCGACAAGAATCATAATAACGGCACTCTGAAGACAGGAGTGCATGCATTTGGATGGTGATATCTCTATCGGTGATAATGCTATCGACATCATTTATATATGTACAGATTGAAGAGATTAAGACGTGTATCACACTATCGCAAATTTATGGAATGTATTTGTTATTTTCACACATTAATTGCCGAACCTTAAGATGGCCATTTTCTATGAAGATACCTGCCAATTACATTAACATTACAAAATCTCAGGGAGTTTTGAGGCTAGTATGAAAACATAAGTACCTAAAGATGGACTGGATGTATGTACAAACTATTTTAACTCTCATATTAATAGATGAAACTGTAATAACATTATCTGCCTTAGCCCCAGTGAGAGTGTTGATTCAATAGTGGCAATTATATTGAATTGCCTATACTATCACGTCATTCATTTATCTCAAGATCAGAGCTTCATGTCAAAATTGGCACCATCAGAGAAATCAGACAAAGGACTGTTAGTATATATTCCTCAACATTTCCGCAAATATAGTTTATATATTCCTAAAACAGCGGAAGAGAATCCCCTTATAAAAACGCAATTCGCAATTTTATTGTGATAGCGTTGGATGACACCGAGAAAAACGTTCAACTTATGACGTCATACGCCTCATCCGGGAATAGAAATTTAACCCATGTACCACATATTTAAATAACAAAGATATATATTTCTAATTTGAGCACAGATCTTACAATTATATTTTTGAAAACGTTACGGTCTGTAGATTCATTTTATACACAGTAGTATAGAGGGTCTGGTGATTCCCTTTAAGTCGAGCTGGTTGCCCTGATTAGGTGGGATGTTCCTGCCCCCGAGGTGGTGATGGCCCTCGAGTGCTGACTTGAGGTCATCGCTTCCACTGGTTAGTCGCAGAAGTGCATATGACTTAGTTTTCTGCCTGTAGAGTTGGCAGTCAGCCAGCTCGTGTACCTCACCAAGAACATTGGTCCCAGCAACCACAAGCTTGAAGTCGTCTAGCTTATCCACCTGCTGGATGGCTCCTCCCTTCTGAACCAGGACCGCAACAGCGACACAGTCCGATTCACCACGATGCAATGTCAGCTCTACCGTTGGTTAGCTGTGGCTTGGACCTGCTGGTGCTCTCGCTCCACATGCATGATCTGCTGCTTGGAACCCGTTTGCTTCAGTTCATGGTCATTCTCGTCACGCCCGACATGAAGTCTTGGAGCATTCATCGTCGCATCTGCGAGCTGCTCAGTGTACACACGGAGGAACAGCCTATCCTGCATGGCAGCCGGATTCACGTGTGTGTTCTCGAGGAGGGTTAAGAGTGGCACTGCCACGGGCTTCTACGACACCTGCCCGTAGTTCGAATTCCGTGAACCCCTCATTGCCCCCCCCCCCCCACAGCACAGTACCCCGTTCCCTTCGTGTAGAAGGTTGGGCCACGAGCCAGCGGACCTAGGACTCGGTACTCATCATTCGCATAGGTGGTCTCCATGGTGCTGTTGCTCTGCATGATCTCCCACCTGTTCAGAACCTGCGGGAGCTCTACCCTCTGTTCTAGTGTGCTCTGAAGCTTGAACTCGAGTGTCATGCTCTTGATCTCGTGGATCTGTGCCGAGATTGCAAAGTCAATGTACTTCCCAGCAACGGACAACGGGCTCTCATCACGTATACTGGGTCAAATGACCGGCAGGCAGTCCTTCCGTGGATCAGTGCGGTGTGATGGCGCGGGTTCAATGGCACCATCTGGATGTTGCACATACTGCAGCATGTTTATGGTCTGGGTATATAGAGGGGCTAAACAGCTGCCATGTTTGGTAAAGTTCTCCAGCAGATTGTCTATAGGCAGCAGAACAAGTCGGCACGACAGCCACGGCATGCACTGTCCCACTGTGACAGGGTCAGAGGACTGCTTCCTGACATCAACATTATCCACGAGTGAGCCAAGGTCACACCTCCGTCTGATGCGGAGGTACTGGCCACAATAGAGGAAGGAGCGCCGGCTCGTAGTACAAAAGAACTCCTGACTCGGATACTCTACCGGAAGTTTGACAGCACCCAGGGCAGGACACGCGCCCTACCTCCTGTGGCCCAAACCAACAGTCCTGTTATTCTAGGTCTCCAAAAGGCGAGGGTCGAGCCCAAAGATCTACTAACAGTCGGGAAGTGGACTGCCATATTTAGCCTCCATAGCCAGGAAGAGCGAGAGATGCTGGAAAGCCTCCAGTCTGGAGCAAATAACTACTTCAGGGAGGAGGTCAGTGCCGCTGTAGCAGAGAGCCATGACACCGGTCAAGCAGAAGGTACTCAGGAGGGGTTCACTGTTGGCCGCAAGGAGGCTGTTGAGCACATCTTCAACGAAGAAGGGCACTGGAGATTGGCCAGTGATCTGGCAGCATTTCTGAAATTCCCAGATAACTACCAGGACTACCTCATCAAATCCGCACACAGGTCAGATGCTCGTCATGCAAGGACGAAGTGGATCTTCCGTGAGAAGTTGCAGAAGAAGAGAATCCTAGAATCTGACCCTCAGTGGGTAGAGTTTAAGTGACAGGCTCCTGAGAGAGTTCCTCAAGCTTCTAACGAAGTTCCTCAAGCTTCTGACGAAGTAGCAGAGACCGCGGACGAAGTAGCGGAGACCGTGCAGCCTTCTGATGAATGAAAAAGGTTGTGGCAGCTGCGACAGTCTGTCAGTGATGGCGCGTAGAGCAGGCTAGTTTACTGGCTGGATTCAGCTTGTAGGTGACGGTCTGCACCTTTTCCAGAGATGGCTTGAAGTGTGACAGCTCACCTGTCTCCTTGTTGCTGAAGATGAAGCGGTACAGCTCAGCTGCCCTCTGTACACCTGCGATAAATTCTCCTTTGGTCTCCTTGAGGGTTAGGCTGTCGTATATGGTCTCGAGCAGGGCACGTCCACACTTGGAGTTGAAGTATAGCAACCGGGCATTGTGGCAGATGTCTGGTGAGATCTCGCGGGTGTACTTCTGAAAGAGGATGAAGACAGTTATCTTTGTGTGCCGGATGCGCCTGGTCATGTTGCTGAGGTAGATAACTGTCTTCTGGTCCATTGCAGGGTCGTCGATAACTAGAACAAGTGGTTCTGTCAGTCTGGCTGCCAGCAGCTTATCCATCAGTGCTTGCAGGTTCTGCGTCTTGGTAATTGGGCCATTGTACCATTGATCATTACTGTCAACTGCCTCAGCGGCGGAGTCAGACACCAGAATGATGTATTGAGAGTGTAGATGTTCGGCCAGGAGAGCCCGCAGCAAGATGTTTTTCCCATGTCCTGACGGGGCAATGATCAGCACCACCTGGTCAGCATCAGCCGGCCTACTGTCGAATGGTACAGACATGCGTGCGGAGGATGGTTAGCACTTGGTCGGCGGTAGCCTCGTCTATGTCTGGGAGACTAAACAGCAGTATTTCCTGCACCAGCTCTTTTGCCTGCAGAGCGGGGAATCCTACACCTCCGGCGGATACGAAGGATGCGATGGAGGCGTCAAGCATGAAATCCCAGCAGCAGCTGAGAAGATAGCGGAGAGGGCCTGTGTCAGCACCCACAGTGTCTAGTACATCCAGTATCTGTATGATATATGCACGGGAAGCCATGACTATCCTGTGGTCTTAAACGGCAAACCAAAAAACCCTGACTTCTTCACTGCTGGTAGCTGGAGGCTGACGGTAGCACCTTTTTTGCCATCGACAGTGATATTGCTCAGGCCGAGGGTGCCTACCCTGAGATTCTCTCCATCCTGGTAGAATGAGCTCCGTGGTTTCAGGAGATCCGTAACCAGGTCTTGCGCATAGGACTCAGCCATAACCTTGATGGCACCAGCCTCATTGACTCCGAGCATACCTCGCATCGTTGCCCTGTCTTTGATGTCTATCCCCTTGTATACAGTCTTGGCCTTGTTAATGGCCGATTGTCCTACCGTATCAGTGTTCCCGATGAGATCTCGGGCTGGGATGGTACCTCGGATCTCCCGCAGGTCTCCCTTCTCATCGAAGTCTGGGCAGGAGATAGGGGCAACAGTGTCCTCTGAACCGAGGCGTGCCTCGCTCAAGTGAGCAAGATCGCCTAGCTCGTTGCTTTCTAGGTCTGTGAGTGACAGAGTCATAGTGCTATATACACGGCTTAGACCTACTAGTCATACCCCCGGTGAAATAGTTGGGCATAGGAGGACCACGCAGTCGGCCAAGGGAATAGGTAGCAGTGCTCAGGGTACTGGCCCTCTCTGCAGGGGCACGCCTTGTGGGCGGTCCACCATTCCCGGGCATTGGCGATCCTCAGTCCGCGTGCTTGACTATGGGCTACACACCGCCCTCCGGCATGCCATGCCTCATATGCTGCAGGGGTCTCATAATCCATCTCTCACTAATCAGAGAGGTTAAACATAGGCGACGATGATCTCAGCCATTGCACTCGTTGCTAGACCTAGAACCGTGGCCTCCATTAGTGTAACACGTTCACCCATGATCTTAGCGGCAACAGTGTAGGAGGCACCACTGAGGGCGATCTTTGGGATGGGGTGAGCTATTCCGAGACAGTGCCTGGCCACCCCACTCACCACTGTAGCGAGGACAGCCGCAGTGGTGGCAGGAAGAACCTCATTTCCCCCTGTCATCTTCACCACTGCCACATTCGCCGCCATGTTACTGGCGACATGGACTGCCAGAGGTTTTGCTTTGGTCAGTAACTTCTGTGTCTTGGTTTGCAGCAGGTTATCCACCTTCTGAAGACTCGCCTGGCTCTCAGGCAGTTGCTTCACGATCTGTACCATTGACGTCATTGTTTAAGCACTGAGTATACAATGCGGTTAAACGTCTGCGTCCCCTGTCGAGAGAGCTAATAAGATCTTCCCAGTCTGCATCTGCCAGGTGGCCAGGTTGGTACTCAGGAATATTAATTTCTCTATTGAGACATCGTAAACGTGTCCGGGCTCACGCTATGTGAGAAGTACCATGATGTCTTCCGGAGGGAGTTGAAGGGCTACAAGAAGAATACACCAGATGAGCTCGCTCAGCTCTCCGGTGCTGAGTTGACAGAGGAGTTGACAGCTGTCAAGCTCTATCTAGCATTTGGTAAGGGGCAGATCTGCTTCCTCGAATACCTTATCATGGGCGGGAGTATCGTCGAGCAGCTCCTGCAAGCTAAAGGTTTCTACAAGGATCGGGAGTATCTGTCAGATGTGTTCCAGCAGTTGCAGACCTCCATGGCCTCACCTGACTCAAAGCTGAACAAGGCTCTGCGATACTACAAGCTGGAAAAAGGATGCGCTGTGGAACCATCCGGCCCTTGGATGTGCATGTTGCCAGCGTGTATAGGGGCTGTAGGGCTGGCCAAGCTGGTTCAGTGTCTCACCGTGGTCCACACTGCTACTGTAGAGAGTCAGGATAGTCTTATAGCTGATTTGCTAGCGGCAGAGTAGGATGATCCCGAGCACCATGATAGCTAGGCCTGACACCACTCGTAGAGCTACCATGGGAAGCAGTGTCATGTCAACTGGCTGCAGTATCGGGCTCGGAGCTGCCTTGGGAAGCGTCGTGTCGACTGGCTGCAGTGTCAGGGTCGGAACGACTGTATGGCCCGTACTATGCGTAGGTGCGTTGATATCAGTGTTGAAGCCGAAGTGGACACCGGGGGAACTCCCCTCGACTATCGAGGTCCTCGATGTTCACAATCATGTCGCTCGGAATCAACTGTAGGTGTGGTGAAATAGCAAAGTTAAGTTTGTGACGGGCGTTTTGCAACCCCTATTGGAACTTAGCAATAAGACTGCTGGGATCTGCCACGATGATCATATCTTCAACGAGATTGATGAACACGGCCTGGACCTCTGCTCCGCTGACACCATCTATGGAATGACGGAGCTTGGTCTGTGCTGTAAGGAGGCAGTAGCACACTGCACGTTCTGCTGTACTTTTCTGCCTCACGGACGAGATTCTGCCTGATGGTATCTATCTGCTGAAGTCGCCAGCCGTGGATGGTACCGCCCTCGTCAGCAGTCAGGGAGGGGTATAGTTCTGGTTGCTTCCGCCACTCTGATTTTGCCATAGTATATCTGGAGGCTTAAACCTGCATCACCTGCAGAATCTGCTCATGAGTCATAGAAGGGTTCATTTTGGAGAACCCGGCGAACCATACCAGCTTGATGTAACACTTCGGCGTGTATGTATGCTGTGCCCCACTGGGGCACCTCGAGGAGGACCCATTCTACATGGTACTGTACCACCCGTCTCCCCTCTAGAGAGGGTGAGATTACATTCTCACCACCGGAGAGCAGCAGGCCGCAGTCGGACAATCGGCATGGTTATATGTCTTGTTTAAACACCTCCTATAGCATGCTATGGAACCCATATTTGCTCACTCGACTGGTCTTGCTGACCTGGCAGATGTGTACGCAGTTGATGCTGCTAAGGTAGAAGAGAGCGATAGCAACTCATTCACCCTACAGTACGAAGCAAGCTCAAAGGCATTCTCCATCCACCTCATTGATGTGACGAAGGATGTGACGAAGGAGCACCTGGGTCGCAACATAGATGGCCACAAGATCATGTTTTGGTACGATTTCCCAAAGAGGAAGTGCATCCTCGAGCCATTGATTGAGCTCTCGGATACAGAGGTGGCAGACATCAATACCCTAAATAATGACCTCAGCTTTCATCTGGTCAAACTCTCTTCGAGCGATGCCCCGCCGATGGCCCAAGATGGCCTGCTATTGACCCTGGCAAAAAGCCTGCAGTTCATATTTGAGAAGAATGAAGTGTGGTTCCGCGCTGGACCTGGGGGTGACTGGCAAACATGGTTGCCCCATATATAGGCCTCCCGCAGTCATTGACATAGAGGTTACTCCCCTCTCCACTGTTGTAAAAAAGGATGGGACAGTTCGAAAGCTCTACAATCGGGGATCATCCTTCCTCACCTACATAGGTGACGGTGTCTCCATGACGAGGGTGGGTCACCGGATCGGGGTTACAGGTGGAAAGCTCCTGCTACGTCGTCCATTAGATGGACCAGAATAAGCTGTTAACCTCCAGGATGGCACCCTATGGGTAGATGGTGTGTCACATGTCTCCAAAGTCAAGGGTGCTGTTAAACTGCTTCAGCGAGTTGGACTCACTAGCCCGCAAACGACTCATACAGTCCTAGAGCTATGTTTCTTAGCCGGGGCAGAGTGAAGCAGCTAGCCCCTGCCCCTGAGGGGATGAAGATCACTATCGATCTGGATGGATCAGGGCTCGGATCTGGCACAGATATTTCTCGAGGGGTTCACTCTGTTCAGTTTAACTCTTCATATATAGCCATCTTCTTCTTCTTTTCAATCGCTGTTATCACACTTGGAGAGCCGTTCTCAAGATGAAATCTGTGGTTTTCTGCAGTTCTTCCAATATATAGCCATGATTCTCATCATACTGCTCGTGCTGGCGTCTACAGCAGTGGCACAGGGCGCTGAGACTGCCATGATATTGGATGCCAAGTGGGCCTACTTCCGGGATGACCCCGAGTACAATCCTTGGGTCGACCCCTTGTACAGAAACATTTACGACCGCTTTCACCAACGTAAAGAGATCGAGTCTGTTTGCCACTTCTATGGGGTGGAGAGGGTAGGCCGTGGTTGTCTGCTGGAGAACCCTGCTCAGCACCAGATTCTCTGCGTAACATGTGAACATGCCAGAGTCTGCCGTGGTTCACATGCTAATCACTTTAGCCTCCTCCCAGGCGAGTGTTGTCAAGGTAGATGGAAGCCCCTATGGCTGGTCCCATCATGCCGATGCAACTCTGGCAGAGACCACGTGTTTGTCTGAGCCTACACAGAATAGAGAGAGTGAGGCCGGCCCTGTGGTTGACGGCGATCAATGGTGTATATCACTGTGGAGGCTTGTCTCTAAATGGGCATTCACCCCCTGGTAGTAGTAGTGTCAGGATGATCCTACCTCCATGGCGGCCGTTCGGCGATCCGTGGTGGCCCCCGTCTCAACAACCTATGCCCCAGGGATTGAGAGGGCGGTGGGGGCCACGGATCGCCGAATGGCGGCCAGTTGATGGAGGTGGTATCATTTTGACCCTGACCAGGATTAAATCACTTCATTTTCGTGGTACCGATCAGGACCGGCATGAAAGGCAAACACCAACCACATGTCTCAACAACCCTAAGTCCCCAGGGATTAAGAGGGCGGTGGGGGCCACGGATCGCCGATCGGCTGCCAGTTGAGGGAGGTGGTATCATTTTAATTGCGACTCTACTACTCAGCAAGACATCTACTGGCAACTACAGGCCAGTGAGCTTGACGTGAGTAATATGCAATCATGGAACGTTTTATAAGCAATGAACTTGTCAAACACATGTCCAACTTCATGTCAAAGTGTCAACATAGTTCGTGAGAGGGCGCCCCTGCACTACACAGCTGTTAGAGACCCTAGAGTACTGTACTAGAATCGTAGATAATGGTGGATCTGTAGATGTCATTTACCTAGATTTTGCTAAGGACTTTGCCAGTGTCGAGCATCAGAGACTGCCGAATAAGCTTAAGAGCTATGGTGTCATAGGGGATGTACTTGGATGGACAGAAACCTTAATTAACAGGAAGCAATGTGTGTCAGTCAATGGTTCCTATTCTGACTGGGCATCAGTGCTCAGTGATATCCCACAAGGAAACGTACTGGGACCAGTACTGCTAGTCACATTTATCAATGATATTCCTGGGATGATCGATATCATGATCAAGCTTTTTGCTGATGACACAAAGTTGTTCTCCCAGATTGCCTACACCACTTCTGCTTCTATTTGATAATTGATATGGCCCATTCAGGATATAATTCAATACGTTTGGTGGCATGTGCAGATCAGGAAGCTTTCTCAAAATCTTGTATATGCAGGTCAATTTCAAATTTCTATGTACATATTTACAGTCAATGTGTGCCCATTCAATGGTGGGTCGCTTGCACCCCTGACTTGAAGTTATCAAGACCAGAAGCAAGGGCAACTTCCTGTGGTAGGCTGTTCCACATTGCTAATATGCGTGGGAGGAAGCAGTGTTTGAGGACCATCTTGTTTGTCCTAGGTTGCTGGAAACAATATTGGTGTCCCCTTGTTCTCCTAAGTAGTGGCTTTAGATAGAAGGCTGGTGGGACACATACCAAGCTGTTTGATATTTTGCACAGCAGCACCATGGAGTGGAATTCTCACCGTTCTTTAAGCGTCTGCCATTCAAGTTCATTTACCATATCTGAGGCACTACTGGTTTTGGTTGCTGGGTCGTCTCTGTGTGGTCGGTTTAATACGATTCGAGCTGCTCTTTTTTGTACAGCCACAAGCGTGACTGAGTGGACTGTATGATGTGGGTTCCAGACTGGACAGCTATACTCTAGGAGGGTCGGACCATTATTCTTTATGCCCTGCTTTTGGTGATTTTTGGGTAGGGCCTTTCTTGATATGAAGCCCAGGGCCTGGCTACTCTTTGTGACAGTGAGTAGCCCATGTTGAGGTGGTTTTGCAACTGAACATCTAGGTATGGGTTAGTTTTGGTAGTAGTAAGTTGAGCTCCTCCTGTGTTGTACTTGTAGTCACTTGTACCCTTATTGATGTTACTGAAGCTCATTGTGTAACACTTATTGACGTTGAAGGACATCTGCCGCTCATTTGTCCAGTTGACGAGTAAATCTGTATGATTTTATGGTCGGTTTTGATACGATGGTAATCAAGACAATCGTCTGCAAACAGTCTTATGCTTGAGCTGATGTTGTCAGGAATGTCATTTATGAAGAGCAGGAAAAGTAAAGGGCCAAGAACGTTGCCCTGTGGAACACCAGAAAGTACGCTGGTTCACCTGACACTTCACCATCGACTACAACTCCTGTGTTGTATTAGCAAGGAAGTCCTGGCTCCATTGGGCTGTGTGACCTCTGACAACGTAATATTTTAGTTTATTTAGGAGTCTCTTATGTGGAACTTTGTCAAATGCTTTGGAGAGGTCGAGGATGGCTGCATCAGCTTAGCCCGATACGTCAAGGATTCTTGTTATGTTAGTTTTGGTGGTGTAGACCTGCACTTCGCAGCTATGTTTTCGTCTGAACCCATGTTGGAGAGGAGTAATGATATCCAGGTTATCACAATTTCACTGGAATGGTGGTGTGGCTAATTGTATGTCTCGGTGACAATAAATATGTCACACTTTGTACTAGTGAGTGGGTTATCAATTACCACACATTTCTTGACTACACTGTCACAGTTTGCAATGATGATTTGGAGATGTTATGCCTTATTTGGTGCTGGTGCTTTGAGTATCAATTTGATGGGAGATGATGTGGCTAGTAGTTCTAGATTATTATTAATGAGGGATGTAGGATCAATGCTGCTAGTTGTGATATGTGTTGCTGACAGGCTCTTGCTTACACTTTCATTTGGTGTGTTGCAATGCTTGCATATCGATACAGTTGTGCTGTTTGCGAGTACTTCATAAGTGGTCATATTCATTAGAATGCATTCAGCATGGTGCCAGTCATAACAACCCTCACAAAGAATGCCTTTGTGGTCCCATATGACTGCTTCTTGGCATATAGGGCATATGTATATGGTGCGTTCATTGCTCTCATGACTAGGCCCATGGTTGGGCTCAACGTCGCCTGCCTGTATAATTAGAAGTGCTTCTTCTTTTCGTTCGCTGATCATACCGCCAGTCCTGTAAGTGACTATCAACATGATCATAAGCGTTAAGTGTGTGGATCCATGGTTTGTTAGAGTGCGCCATGCGGCCTGGAACATCCGTCTTCAGCACTCGAGGTTTCTGTCAGGGTTACCTCACCCTTACCTCCTTTAGTCGCCTCTTATGACACGCAGAGGATACGGAAGGTGTATTCTAAGCCCCACCTACAGATAATTAGAAGTGATATCAGATTTAGCTGGGGTTTGGTGCGCCTGTTATTACTAAGAGATTGCTTATTGTTTATTACAATAATTTCTGCAAAGTTATGCAGTTAAACAATTTTCATGGATTATCTCATTTTGTGGCAATAACAAGTCTGTGCTATTATGGTGTCTACTCACCAATGAGTCAATGCCTTACTTGACATAGCTCAAAAGTCTTGATGTTGATAGCATGGTAAATTTCTCATAATGATCACGAATGTCTCCAAACAGATCTAAGCAACCTGAAAGAGTGGGCTGATACATGGCAGATACGGTTCAATGTCACCAAGTGCAAGGTGATGTAGCTAGGGAGAGCAAACAACAAGCTACAATACACAATGATTGAAAATGGCCAAGAGGTTATTCTGGAAGAGACAACTTGTGAGAAGGATCTTGGTGTCTACATGGACAACACACTCAAATTTAAGCAACATGCAGAAATAGCTGCTAACAGGGCAAAGAGAATAGATTTTTAAAATCCAAATAGATTTGGAGATCCTTCGATTTCATCGAACCAAGCACATTCATCCTATTTAAGAGTTTAGTTCGACCACATCTGGAATATGGAAATGGAGTTTGGTCTGTATTGTATAAAAAGGATATACAGACACCAGAAGACGTCTTTTCAGTCACATGATCACAAATCACTGGAATGGCCTGCCAGACAGTTGTAATATGGCCTGCTATCAGTCAACACTTTCAAAAGGTTAGATACGCTCTACAAGGACATTGCTTACAAGACCGACTTTCCGATCACTCCCATCTGTACCAACATGCCAGTGAAACATGTGCTGGAAGATGAAGACCATGACGGCAGTGAAGACCTGTCACAAGCTACTATAGCCTATATGACAGTAATCTGTATGTATTTTTATTTTAATGACGCACTGGCAACGTGCGGCTTCAATTTCCATGTGCTAACTTAGCCGACAGTCATGCACCCATTAGTTTAATTTGTTGATCACCATCTCCCGGTCAGGGGATCGAACCGCCATTCTGCAACTCCGCATAGCATCAGCAACCAGACATCTTTCCACTGGACCACCACACCAAGACTAAAAGTCAAGGATTGGCCGACCAGCTTTCACATGTCTGATATACTGACACACTGACGATTCATATGGGACTATCTGTGGATGCACCTACCACAATTCAATCCTAGGCTTTTACGCCTATTGTACTCTGACTCCAGCACGGCTCTGGCAGTATATGTATTTTTATTTTATTGACGCACTGGCAACGTGCGGCTTCAATTTCCATGTGCTAACTTAGCCGACAGTCATGCACCCATTAGTTTAATTTGTTGATCACCATCTCCCTGCCAACATGCCAGTGAAACAGGTGCTGGAAGATGAAGACCATGACGGCAGTGGAGACCTGTTACAAGCTAACTATAGCCTATATGACAGTAAACTCTGTATGTATGTATGTATGTATTCATTTTATTTTATCGACGCACTGGCCATGTGCGGCTTCAATTTCCACATGATATCCAGCCGACAGTCATGCACCCATTAGTTTGATTTGTTGATCACCATCTCCCCGGTCGGGAATCGAACCGCCATACTCCAACTCCACATAGCATCAGCACCCAGACATCTTTCCACTGGACCACCGTGCCAAGACAAAAAGTCTCAGGTTAGCAGACCAGCTTTCACATGTCTAATATACTGACACACTGACGATTCATATGGGACTATCTGTGGATGCACCTGCCACGATTCAATCCTTGGCATTTAAGCCTATTGTACTCTGACTCCATCACGGCTCTGGCAGTATATGTATTTTATTTTATTGACGCACTGGCAACGTGCGGCTTCAATTTCCACATGCTATCCAGCCGACAGTCATGCACCCATTAGTTTAATTTGTTGATCACCATCTCCCCGGTCGGGGATCGAACCGCCATGCTGCAACTCTGCATAGCATCAGCAACCAGACATCTTTCCACTGGACCACCGCGCCAAGACAAAAAGTCTCAAGTTAGCAGACCAGCTTTCACATGTCTGATATACTGACACACTGACGATTCATATGGGACTGTCTATTTATAGTCGGGGATCCATCCGATTATAGGCGTAGCATTTGATGGACTACCCATTCTGACTTTGTACATATATCATCAGATAATGGTTTTTCAAGGGTATAAGCACATTTTAGTCGATTTAATATAAGAGTAGGAATTTTATCAACAAATGCTATCAATTTCGTAACTAGCAAACATTCACTAAAACATGCATTGAAATAAAAATAAACCCTGACATAAAATTAATGCTTATAAATATCCATTACCTGGTCTACAGATGGAGTACTGCCTCATGTGTTTTCGAGGTTGATGTAATCTCATAATTTCAACTCAAGTGGGTCGGTGAATTGAAGTCTATGTTTATGATTTCAGCAAAGGCGAGTCTGTCAACAACAGTATTGTCATAAACGGGTCTTGTACAAACACAGAACTTAAGTTATAGTTGTAAAGCCAGTTCAGGTCAAATTCACCTTTTCGTGATAACCAGGTAGCAGCAAATTTCAACCAAAATTATAAACAAAATTACAATCTCTGTTTCCTTTTGTATATTGGTAAATGTGGTATTGAAAATGAACAAAGTGTTTTGCCTATTAGATTACAAGAAAAATTATTGAAATTTATATATTATGGTGTAACTATGGACTGTTTGAATCGGCATTGCAAGTATTTTTCAAAAGCATTCGATACTGTACCACACCAACGACTCCAATCAAACTTAGAAGCTATGGTATTGGCGCCAATCTACCAAAATGGATAGGAAACTACCTAGGTAATAGAAGATAGAGAGTAGGGATCAATGACGCAACATCGGACTAGGGTTGCACGATTATTCACTTTCATAATCGCGATCATTGAAAAAAAATAATCGCGATCATACGATTAATCATGAACTATATTAACTATCTCAATACTGCTTAGAGGACGTTATTATGCTACTGCAAAATGTGCGATTATGGGTTAGGCACATGGGTATACATGGACAGAATACGCCAGTTGCTCATTGCAAACAAAGGAATGTATCAAGATTTTTCCAGACGGAAAACGGAAGGTACCGTATTTCGCTTAATTGTAGCCTATGCTCTAATAGAAGCTCACCCCCTAACTTTGACATATGAGCTCCAATGATTTCTTATCAGTTTCGAAACGGCAAAACTCTGAATTAGAAGCCCACCCCCACCTCAGCAGATTGTATAGGAAAATTTGTAAGAATAACGTGTATAATAATAACAATCGTGTCACAGGGTGTGTCTACTTCAGACCGGTCTCTGCCCTGATACATTTCCGGCACCTCTAGAAGTCAATACAGGCCTCGGATTTGTAAATCTCGACCATTAGATTAATACTAACAATAGGCCACGTATGTTCAAGATATAATAAAGTTTATTCCACACTTTTGTAGTTAAAATGCGCTTAAAACAGTCTTGGCGTGATTAAATAGCTTCCTTATAAATATATTTTAAGACCAAATTTATGTACCAAACAAGTAGGGGAGAAAATGTGCAACAATTTTGTAACGCTGATCAACATTAAATGATCCAAATTGAATTATTACGAACAACAATATAGCCGGCTTATTAATTTGGCACACCAGCGGCTCTTTTGCGATGGGAGGCGGCAGGTTCTCGCGAGATATTATACGCTAACGGGAGTTTATCAAATGGGTACCCGTTATTCAGATCAGTATAATACTCAGTTCCTATCGCGCAATGATAATATATAGAAATTCCCGAGTTCCGAGTCCCTGATTCCAGAATATTTATATCAGAGTACTCGCTCTAAAATAACCTCTTCAATTGGAGGTGAATCAGGTGATTTGTATTTTTTTGCAACACCATTTTATATCAAATTGTGGATTAATTTTAATGTAATAAACGACCTTTATTAAAGGATACGCAATATTTAGGCGCTCAAATCAAATAATTTCACTTCCCCGGTGATGTTTTGAGATATACATTAAACATAGCCATAGGAAGTGAGAATTTTTACGGGAGAAAATGGGTTGAATTTCCGTGGTATCAGATTTGGAACTTTTTTGGGAAAACCGTTAGCGCATAACTATTCAGAGAATGGGGAATGCGGGATAAGTGTGTGTGATTGCAACAACAATGACAAATAGCGACCAAATGAACAATCTTATATTCATCTAAAACTAATCATGAGTCAATACAAACAAATCAATTATTTATTTAGTTTATTTAATCATTCACACATTCGGCTGATAGCTGGATGTTTGTTTCCATGATTGGTAACGCGAGCAGAGTTTCACAAGTGTAAAACTGTCTTTGACAAAAATGTCAACATGGCGATTATATGATCATTTCATTTTATAATCATCCACTATCATTTTGAATTATATAATCGCGATTAATCGAATAATCGAAAAATTATACAACCCTACATCGGACTGGATAGACGTGACCAGCGGTGTACCACAAAGAAGTGTCCTGGGACCTATACTCTTTCTAATATATATAAATGATCTACCAGACCTACTAACCTGCTACTGCAAAATGTTTGAGAATGACACAAACATATGGCAACCCAGCAACCAGTAATATTCAGGACAACATATCCAAAGTGTGTAAATGATCGCAGACATGGCAGTGAAGGCTAGTTTATTAAGCACATGTAATGCTGTTCTCCTTGACATGCCGTCAAGATTGCATACAAGATACATGGTAGCTATCCTTCAGCATAGATAAAATGCATGTTCTAGATTTCGGCAGGAATAACCCACAAATTATACTATATGACAGATACACCGGATATGCACCATGTATCGACATCAGAGGTCGAAAAAGACCTGGGCATGCATATTAATGGAAATCTCTCTTGTGATATACATATAAGTAATAGCATATTCAAGGCAAACAGCACAATAGGACTAATCAAAAGAACCTAATTACCAACATAGACCCATCAACATTCACACTTGTACAAATATCTAGTGGGACCTCTTCTAGAATATTGCAACTTGGCATGGTCACCAAGACTGAAAAGACAATCACAGCCATTGGAAAGAGTTCAACGCTGAGCAACCAAACTTGTCCTGCAAATCAGAAAGGATAGTTACACGGAAAGATTTGAAGCATTAAATCTAATGCCACTGAAATATAGACATTTTTGAGGAGAGTTGATTGAAACATTCAAGCTCATCGGGGATCTATATAACATTGACAAAGACTACTGTTTTAGCCATCCATAGTTACACAGACAAGAGGCCATAAGTTCAAGCCCAACATAAAACGCAGCAACAAAGATATTCGCAAGCACCTTTTCACCAATAGAGTGGTACCACCGCAGAATTCACTGCCAGCTACAATAGCCGAAGCAACAACAGTCAGACCATTCAAGGACAAACTAGATATCTACTTCAAAGAAGTTCGAAGTTGAATGAACAGATCATAATTATAACAGCCCATCACAACGTCATACTGCAATTCTGCCAACACAATGGACTGATCTTTGAGTAGACTACGTATAGACAAGCGCATGCTCGGTAGCGGTTCAAATTATCGGTAGATACATCATTGCTTCCACATCTGCACTTGCTGGTTGCTTGAAAAGACACTAGCATAGAGGAGGCGACTCGGATAGTGATGAACACAGAAAATGAAAACAACAACAATAAGACCAATCACGGACTCCAAACATCAACATGCAAACAAATGCTAGGCGCAGCAGGGTGTAACCATGAGTGTATCCGCATACCGCAGCTAACGCGGGGAACACCCATTTGGACCACAGCATTTCCACAAAGCAGAGCTAAAGTTTTAAATCTAATGTCATTGATATACTAACAGTTTTGAGAAGACTTAATTAAGCAACAACAGTAAAATCATTTGCAAACAAACTAGATATCCACTTCAGAGAAAGATATTTTGAATTGGACTGAGCAAATCATACTATAACAAAAACACTGAGGCAATAGCAAGCCACTGGCTTATGGCAGGTAAAATAATGATGATGATGATGATAAAGAAAAGTCACTCTAGATCAGAAAAATTACATAAGCACTCATGTCAGTTTCGCGCTTTGGAAGAAACAAATTATTTCTATGGCAACGTTTCTGCTATGCTACTCGGAACAGCAAATGGCAGATGTCATCTGGCGCAAAAACTCGGTTGGTTTGTAACAGTTCTTTCCAAGTTATCATCATTTTTATCATGGGTAAAAAGGTAAAAGTGGAAATAAATGTTTTTCACTACAGTCGCATGAAAATGCATAAAATAATCACTTGTTATACTCACATCTTTTTAACTTTTGCAGATATGGTCTAAAACATAGGTGCAAATCCTATTTGTATTTTATATAAACGACTTTCCAAATATAGTTGAGTCTGAAATGTATCTATTTGTGGATGATACCAAGCTCTTTAAAATTATCACGAGCAAAGAGGACCAGGAAACTCTTCAAAAGGAGCTAAACAAGATGCTGGAATGGAGCAATCTATGGTTATTGAAATCCCCTCCAGACAAATGTAAGCACATGCGCATAGGCTAGAAGAACATTGAATAACTAAGTTATGAGCTACATAATAGAATACTCCAGACAATAGACACTGATCTTAGCTTTGTACACCACATCAGTGAAAAGGTGAAAAAAGTAAATTTCATGTTTGCTCTAATAGGAAGGACCTTTCAGTTGTAGTTGTTAAGTGAGGATAATCATGCGGTAATTTGGAACACCCACAGCAGTGGGAAACAATTGTTTTGTTAAAACTAGTTAAACTACTAGTGGGGGTAGGAGGACTAAGAGACGATGCAGAGATTAAAATAGACATACAAAATTAAGTGATCAAACAATTAAAAAACTCAAAGCATGATTATAGTATCTGAATACAGAAACGTTTATCCCCTTATATAAAAGTCTAGTGCGCACTCACATGGATTTCGCTAGCCTGATATGGGCACTACTAAAAGTCAAACACAGAGCTAATTAAAAGTGGTACAATGTAGGGCCACGAAACAAATTCTGGGAATGAAGGTTCTTATATTCCGAAAGGCTAAGAGGCCTAAAGCTCACACCTCACCATACAGAAGAACCATGGGAGACATAATAGAAATGTACAAGGTACTTCATGGAGAGTATAATAAGGAGGCAATTGACTTTGTAAAAAGGTGGATCGATGTTTCAGAAAGACACAGTACACTGGGAAATTTCATGAAGATCTACCCCCACCAAATGTGAACATCAGTGCAGAGACGAAATTACTTCACCATCCGGGCAATAGAAATATGGCCTGATGCACCTGCTCTAAACTCATCTAAGAACGGAAGGACAACTACTGAAAGAAACCCAGGAAATCCTGTATGACAACTTTAAGACCCCCATCAGAACCTAGAGAGCTGGGATGATAAAAACAAGGAGTCTGGCGAAGAGGACTTCTAAAAACCTATGCCAGAAGTAATTCTACGCTGTTAAAACACTGTATCTGTTTAAAGAGACATAATTTGTTGACGTCACCTACTTGAGAACATAAAAATTATGTACCGGTCCAACGAATCACCCATAACGACCCATAACAACCCATAACGACCCATAACGAACCCATAGCGACCCATAACGACCCATAACGAACCCATAACGTCCCAATAACGACATATGAAAACTTACTTAGAACTTCAGATTCGTTAATAGGAACACAAAAACTTGTGACGTCATGCATTTTTGTGTAGTATATGTAAATATTTATAAACGTCACCCACACACACAGCCACGACAAACCAATCATCACAATCATAGACCCGTGTTCATTTTATTGCCCCCACCCCCACCCACCCTGAAAGTTATATATGGTTGAACACTTCCCGATCATGATTGAAAAGTATAAATCATATTTTTCAATGTTCCCGTTAAGCCTATATCTGATTATAATTAATTACCATAGCTGTCCTCAGGATCGGCTGCAGAAGGTCAACTGCCGGGGTGGGGGGGGGGGGCATGTGGGTGGTATATCCTGTTTGGCGCTTGCAATGAAATATTGGCACAGGGAATTGTCTGTTTAATGCAATCTCAATGTTGGTATCTGGCGACGAAGCATCATCCCTTGAACTGAGAATCCGAACAGCAATGGAAATGGTCGCGTTTGAACAACATTACCGTGAGAAATGGGAGAATTCGGCTGTACACCTGGTTTCGCCGAACTATTCTGTCGCTGCTATTGACTGTTGTACGGACGGTCGGTATTCATGTGCCTGGACCATGATGGCAGCCGCGTCAGTCGTACATCGGGATATTAGATCCATATATCCAGCAGTAAATGGTCAGAATGACAAGAACATTGGTATCTTAAACGTCACCTTCGCCGCCCGTGAGCCACTAGACGGAAATGAAGAATTGCCAATAATGTGGACGTCGTGTTCCTCAGTTCTGCCAAAAGTGAATGCATGGAGACCCAACCACTTCGTCCCATTGAGATTTAATCGAAACACTGATGACACCCCGCGTAAACGTTCATATTCCGAGGTATTGCAGAGCCCTCCACAATCACACTCGCTCACAGAGCCACCATGCAAAAATTATCGTTCGTCCGCCCAGTCACCACGTGAGGAAAGACAAGTTTCGACACCAATGGAAAAGGTAAGCTACTGCTGTGTGGCTGCTACTACTACATCATTTCATAATTAGCATTTTCAAAGGCATAACTTTATATTTTTAAACAAATCTGACTGCAGCAGCAACAGTTTCTTGTCACCATTATTTTATTCACACCTAAGCCTATATGTAAACAGCATTTAATTAATTAAATAATCTCCAGAACCGCTGAACGGATCGGGCAGAAATTTGGCTCGTATGATTAGGGACTGAGGGGCATTACATGTTGTTCAAGAGAAATTGATATATATATATATATATATATATATATATATATATATATATATATATATATATATATATATATATATATATATATATATATATATATATAAACATGACCGCCATCGACCAATCAAAATTCAGCATGATTGGCGGCCATTTTGGATTTTTTTATTTGTGGAAATTTGAAGCCGAAATTGTTTTTACATATGTTGTTGGGTCTTCTTATTCCAAATTTGTCATTTTCAATACTCTCGGCCGAACGGTTTGACGGCCATCTTGGATCGTTTTCCCGCCAAAATTGTCAATGCTAAAGCAACTGGAGAATTGAATTGTCTTCTCAAGAAGAACTGGCCCGATTTCATTTAAATTATTTTTACTGCCGTTGTTAACACACATTCAATGATGGGTAGACTGGGCGGATAAAGAAGATTCCTACTGCAACCTCACATAATTCAATAAAATTGACAGTATTAATCCAACTTGATCAAATCTAAGAGGCTATTTAGGCTCTAAGCCACCTATAAGAGCTGGCTCAGATAAGGTTCTCGTCTTATTATTATTATTATTATTATTATTATTATTATTATTATTATTATTATTATTATTATTATTATTATTATTATTTTCCCCCAGAGAAACGCGTTCAAGAATACAATCTCCAGTCCAGAATCGCCATCATCTCCGCCTCTTCGTCAACTTGATTCCTCTGAGAGTGAAACATCAGAACTCAAAGATTCCGTAAGTTTAGTGAACAGGTCAGATAATGTGGATGGTAATCCGAGCTTTACAGCAATAGAAGCACTTAAACCGCTAACTGTACCGGGGAAATTCCTTGCAGTCGGTAAATTGTTTACGATTATTTGTGAAACGAATTGTTCAGAACCTGTAATACCCCGAGGAAAGAAAGAAAACGTGTTTGTAGTTGTGGACAACAGTAACAACACTGATAAGAGACAGAAAGGTGATAAACGTGATTTTGCGGATGATTGTGGTGTGTGGGATGGGGCAAAAGGTACAACGGCCAATTCTCACTTTGTTCTAGCCAACGGGCAATTGAAGCCAGTTGTGCTGAAAAATTGTGTTTATTGTACACAACACAGGGTTGACAGTAAAACAACATGGTTACCAATAGATCCTCAGCCAGCATCCTCAAGCATAATAAAGATGCATCGGTATTATACCAAGTTGAAAGGTGATAACAATTATAAGAAACGTGTAACCATTTTTGAACAGCTTCCAGATCAATATGACGACAAAAAGAATTTCGCGATCGTTGAATACTCTGGCATAATAACATGCCATAGACCGCACGGTAATTCAAAGAAGGATGCCCAATACGAGCGTACCCGTCCTGCCATCTTAGAATGTGCAGGTAAGGAAGCAATCAGCAAACCACCCATGACAGTATATCACGAAATGGCCAAAAATGATTCAATTGACGCACCAAAAACATTTCGGCAAATTAGGGACAAAAAATATCGCGAATCTAAAAAGAATGACAATTACGCGCATCGACAAAACCTTGCCGACGAAGTATTAGAAGTAATTGGCAAAGTTAATACGCATCCATATGTACAACTAGTTATATGTACCAAAGGTAAACCTCCAAGTGTTATAATGTATTCAACTGAGCAGCGTCAAGACATGAAAAGAAATGTTATAGGTAACAATGCTAGCGTAATTGGTATAGACAGGACATTTAATTTGGGAGCCTGTTTCGTTACCACGACTGTTTACAAAAGTAAGACAGTTGTTTCAAGAGAGTCAGGACAGTCACCTATTATGTTAGGTCCAATCTTTCTTCACTGGGATAGCATTTATGAATCATATCATTTATTTCTTTCACATGTTAAGGCTGTTCTCGGTACTGATCTTGATTTGCTGGGCATTCGACTAGGAAGTGATGAAGAAAAATCACTTACCAAAGCCATACACAGCTGCTTTCCAAATGCTAAGCATTTGTTATGCACTAAACACTTGAAAGATAATGTTAAACGTTATCTAATGGACAAGGTTGGTTGCTCTACCAAAGATAGGCATGCCATCACTGAGTTATTATTTGGACAGCATGGTGTTGCCAAGAGCAATGATTCGTGCATCTTTGATGAGCGCATTCATAATATAGCTACATATTTTGACAAATATCCTGCATTTGAAAGTTATTTCAAGAAGCGACTCAGAGGCCTTATATGGGACAATGTGTGTGTACCAATGCAGGCTGGCACTGATGGTAACGATCTGTGGACCAATAATAATTCTGAGTCCCTAAACAACATCCTGAAATTAGTGACAGGGTGGAAACCACAGAAACTACCTGTATTAGTAGACAAAATTGCAGACATTATACAGCTACAGATGAATGATCTAAGGCGAGCTTTGCATGGCACAGGCAATTATATGCTGACAGCAGCATATAAGCGATTTCTTGTACCAAGTGCTGTATGGTCATCCAAAACTAAGGAAGAAAAAGATAAACACTTAAGTTCCTAAGTGCAAAAACAGTTACAAGTAATTATTTTAAAGCAACTAATGTTGAATTTGAAATTCCTGCAGTCTCACCAAGGGCTGCTAGGAAACCGGGCCAGGTTAGACGTCCAAGGGCTGAAATAGCCAGATCACGTAAGGTATAACTGAAATTTGTTCAAGATTATCGAGCCAGTCACTCCGGTTGTAGATTTCCAAAAAATAGTCTTGTCTTGGCCTGTTTATAATTCTTGTGTCGCCTTAAACTGTAATGGTCAAGACGGCAAGAAACTCCCACTACAATGGTCTTAAGAATGTCCCGAATGTAACCGAACCAGCCATTCCAGTGGTAAATTTTCAAAAATACTATTCTCTTGGCCTGCAAATGGTTGCTGGCTAATAAAAAACTCGAACTTTCGTAACAATTTCCCCTTTGGGCGTCAACCTGGTCAAACACGTGCTCTGTGGTTGTCTTGAGGCCAGAAAACGATTTTGTAATATTCAGTGGTGAATTTACAAAAAAACAGTATTTCCTGGGCCTGCAAACAATATGATTTTATTGAAAAATCTTGGCAATTAACAGGTTAATTGATATGAGCTGCAACCTGGGCGCTTTGAGGCGCTGTTGACATAAGGGTTACATTTCTCAAGACCATGACAGAAGCCGTTTTGAATGAGTATTGAGTATTAATTTATAGTTAAAACTGCTTGCATGTGTATGTACGTGCGTGGTCTCTACCTCTCCGGCTTCATCTCCCTCACCCCCCCCCCCCCGACCCTCCCTCTCCCTCTCTCTCACTTAAGAGTATTATAATATAATTGTGCTAAACTCATGCTATAATACACTTTATATTCACTATTTTGTGGCTTCATCTCGCTCCCTCACCCCCCCCCCCGACCCTCCCTCTCCCTCTCTTAAGAGTATTATAATATAATTGTGCTAAACTCATGCTATAATACACTTTATATTCACTATTTTGCTCTAGATGTACTACTTGTCATTGTGCTATAAATTACCACTTAATTTGTATTTTGCACTCATGGTTTTATTGATTTGTTATTCATTAAAATATGAATATCCATTAAAATTCTTCCTTGTTTATTTATATCCACGCATGTATCATCATAGTTATGCTGAGACGTCATAGACAGACAGTAATGTATCAATAATGCACATACGCACGCACGCATTATGCATACACACACGCACATATTGACATAGTTTCCCAACTATAACAAGAGCATTCAGAGACCGCAAACACATGCAATGACAACTGTAGGCTACCGGTATATGTATCATGTCCCTGAAAAAGACTAGTGATCTGCATTCTAGAGTCCACATTTTCCCACATGTTCACTTTCTCTGAACGATCTACAAAAGTCTGGTGACAGATCTAAAGAAAGTGTATTCATAAAATGAGTCGTTATGGGTCGTGAAGTCGTTATGGGTCCATTATGGGTCGTTATGGGTTGT
Source organism: Chaetoderma sp. LZ-2023a (assembly GCA_034401795.1). Classification (NCBI taxonomy): domain Eukaryota; kingdom Metazoa; phylum Mollusca; class Caudofoveata; order Chaetodermatida; family Chaetodermatidae; genus Chaetoderma; species Chaetoderma sp. LZ-2023a. Next base: position 35,115,427 of record CM067369.1, read on the forward strand.
TATGGGTCGTTATGGGTTGTTATGGGTCGTTATGGGTGATTCGTTGGACCCGTATGTACCCTTGAAATCGCATGTTTACTGGACGATACCATTATGCAGCAAAATAAACAACTTTGAATTTAACAAATTTAGGGACTGAGCTGAGGAAAACGTATTCATAGAAGACTAGTCTTGCGACCACTCAACGCCTAGTAAGACCTAGTAAGTAGGACTCATGAAGGAAGTTTCTTTCGAGAGACGGAATCTACACAAGACAAGAACGTTTTTTTTACATACAATCAAAGAAAATTCTAAATATTAAATATATTTACCATTTGAAACACTGAAAAAACTCACTGCTGATTCGCCGGTAGTCTGAACTTAAGTTTTCTATTTCAACCATCTAAAATTTCTATTATTTACGGTTCCTATTGTCATTTAAAAAATTGTATGATGTTTCCGGGATTCTTCCAAAAAAAATTCAAGATTATTAATTTATTCTATAGTACAAGATAGACACTGTTCATCAATCATATCAGGTTGTTCACCGAATTCATTGACTATTGTTTTGACAGATACCGTGTTAGATGCCAATGGTTGCATACATGTAGGTAGCAATGGCATGGATTCAGATTGTAAGCTTATCCTGGCTCGGAGGAGACAGAGTCGTACTCCAAAATGGTCACTCAGATTGAAAAGAAATAATGAGTGGTGTTCTCCAAGGATCTATATTGGGTCCAATATTATTCCTGTTCATAAACGACGTGCCTGATGCCATTCGCTTGACAGCCAAACCTTTTGCTGATGACACAAAACTATCGTACAGTAAGGCGTTTTCGAGGGTCATGTGATTTCGCGGGTACATACTTTTGACGTTCTCACATGTGCTTTGCTTAGGTAATGTCACCAAATCATGTGTCATTAAATAGATACAGTATTCTTACACTACAATTGTAAATTAAAAAGATGCGCATAAAACAACTGATTATTTTATGCATTTTGATGTCAGTGTAGTGAAAAACATATTTTCACTATTTCTTTTTTGATCCATGATAAAAATATCGATAACTTGTAAGGAAATGATACAAATAAATCCAGTTTTTGCATCCAACGACATCTGCCAGTTACTGTCCTGAGTAGCATAGCAGATCCGTTGCCATAGCAATAATTTATTTCTCCCGAAGCATGGAACTGGCATGGGGTGCTTATGTAGTTTTGAGATCTAGATAAATTCTTTTCTACCCGCAATGGCAATTCAAACAGGCCCAAGTTACCACATGCAATATAAATTTCATGAATTTTTTCCTGTTTTCTGGTAGGAAAATACTTATGTTTATTTTCAAATTACATTTACCAATTTCCAAAAGAAAAACTGAAAGATTTAAATTTCTTTTAAGGTTTTGGCTGAAATTTGCTGCTACCAGGTTATCACGAACAACGGAATATAACCTGATCTGGATTTTCAACTATAATTTAAGTACTGTGTTTGTATCAGACCCTTTTATGGCATTATTGTCGGTGACAGACTCTCCTTTGCTCAAATCATAAAAATTATATCAATTTACCGCCTCACTAGAGTTGAAATTACGTGAGTACATCACCCTCGAAAACACATGAGAGAAAATACTGAGATTACATCTGTAGACCAGGTAGTGGATATTTATAAGCAGTAAGTTTATTTTAGGGTTTATTTTTATTTTTATGCATGTTTTATTTCAGTGAATGCTTGATAGTTACGAAATGGACAAAATTTGTTAATACAATTCTTAACCATGTGGCAGTCGCAGGATTTATTATCGGCTAGAAATAATTATGTTCCTGGTCTGATGGGACGTATTATCGACAAGCGACAATTGGTTTGTGGGAGCGACGGGACGTATTATTGTCTTACGCTACCACTAGTTTTCGATCGCTAAATACGCAAGCATTATGGGCTTATTATCCAATCAAACTTGGCGTTACATTACGTCAGAAGGCTGAATTTTCTAAATTCACTGTCGATTGGTCAATTCAGTTTGTTTACAAATTTCTGCGGGAAAATATAAATAGTTTTCTTTGAAGAAATTCCTAGCGTAAAACGTGAGCGTGTCGATTCCTTTATTTACCCGAGTATTAGATTCCCTGATGGCCGGAATCGCTTAGTGACTATGTGAAATTAGACTAGTGAGCACGTTCAAATTCAGTTGATTGGTTGAGAGTCGCAAAGAAATTAAGATCATGATTTATAATTTTGTTCGATAAAATATTGCATAGACTGAATATCTACACTGACGCCTAAAAGATTTAAATTGCAATGCCATGAATTGGTTTCGGCAAAGTCTGTCCATATTCACCAAAGTTATCTCTCTTGCAAAACGTGAGATAACTCGGGAAAATGTGTACTGCTGGATAACTCGAAACCTTGATATGTTTACAACACTAAAACTTTTATTACTTTAACTTGTGTCGATACTGGTGTGGAAAAATGTGAACTTTTTATTTTGTTTCAAGATGAGAGAATAGATTTGGAACATTATCACTCTAAACCATTGCTGTTGCAGTAGCAATTAGTTGAATGGTCATCAGGCTGTTCATGTCCAAAATTCATCATTATCCAAGATGACCTTCTTGACTTCAGAATTTTCACCCATTAATTTTATTAAACATTTAACAGAAATTGTCAAATTCCTTCTTCTCCTTACTATTTGGAGCAATTTCAACCAAATTTAGCTGAAATGATCATAGGGTCTAGACCATCCATTCAGAATTTTATTCATAAATCCTTTGGGTGAAAATCATAAATTTTTTTTTAAATTTACTAGAAATTATCAAATTGCTGCTTCCTTTTACCATTTTGGCTGATTTCATCCTGATTGAGTTAGAATGATCATTTAATGGTAGGCTGTAGAAATTTCATTCATAATTTTGATTTGTCAATATTTAGGTGAAAATCTGAGATTTTATGAAGAACTTACCAGAAATTGTCAAATCGCTTCTTATCAACTTAACTGATTTCAAACAAATTTGTGCCAAATGATCATATAATCATAGGCTCTAGAGCTTCCATTCAGATTTTGATTCAAATTTTTTGGTAAAAATCTTACATTTTATCAAAAAATTTCAGGAAATTGTCAAATTGCTTTAAGCGATTTCAACCAAATTTGGCTGAAATGATATTATGATCATAGGCTCTAGAACTTTCATTCAGAATTTTGATTTGTCAATTTTTAGCCCACCTAGCCTGATAGCTATGGCAACGTCCATTGTCTGTCAACTTTTATTTTAAAATGCTAAGCACTCCTCCTTAACCAATAGCAAGATTTTAACCAAATTTGTGCCAAAGGGTCCTATCATGCTCGGCTCCAGAACTTCCAGAATTTTGATTGGTAAATTTTGTTCAGTGTAAATAATCATGTATATTTAAATGCAAATGTTTCAAATGCTAATGGTCCTTGGGTCTCTTGTTGCATATTGTTATTTAAGTAAAACGTCAATGTATTCATGAATAGACCATCACAATGAATATTCCCAAAATTCCCACCTGAAAATTCCTGAAATATTTCATGGAAACTTTCCAAAATTCCCGGAAAGTTTCCATGTCTTCGCAACCATGCCCCAAATTAAGAGAAACCATACATGCAATATGTTGAATATTTTGAAATTAATTTGACTGGAAGCCACTACAGAGGCTGAAAGTGCAACACATTACAAACATAAATATAAGGTTTATCAGATTTACAGATTTTCTCAAAACTACCACATTGAATGTAAGTCATATTGTTCTGAATCTGGCCATGGAAGTGCTGTGATAGGAAAGCAGAAATGGTTAATTGTAGTGTTATGGGCTACTGAAGCATTGAACATGATTCACCTTTCCAGAGTATACATCCATCATCGGACCTAGCATGATGTCATAATCTGCTCAGCGCGTGTATGATGCCGTCACAATCATTACGTCACAAAGGGTTCCATATAGACCGTCATCAAATCTCAAACAGTCCAACACGTTGTATGAATGGTATGTCTTTGTAATTCATTGCTATTTAATAAACATGCTGTTGAATATTTTGGAACTAATTTGACTGGGTGCTGTTGCAGCAACACCACCCAGTCAAATTAGTTTCAAAATATTCAACAGCTTACCTGTGTAGTTTTTTGTGAATTGATGGTCAGGGTGTTCAGAGATCGATCGATCCCAACACGAGCGAGGTGTGGGTGGGGCTTAGCTAGAGATGGGCCGGGCATAGCTAAAACCAGAAATGTCCATTAGAGCCTTATGACATTATGATCAGGTCTTCTCAAAGTTGCCAAAGTTAGATTATATTTATTTATATAAACACTGTTCAGCCATCATCCCATGAAGCATGACTATTTCTGATGATAATGAAGACAGTCATTGAGAAAAAGCTAAGAAAGCTAGTGAGGATTCAGATGATGCACTTCCTTACCTTTCTTACAATAGCTGGTGTTAAGTCTGCAAATAAACTTCCTGTAAGCTAATATGCACCAATCTTCTATACTGCCAGAAGAATTAATATCGTGACATTAGTGTGATAAAAGTTCTGAAGCAGTTGGGATCTGTGAGTGGGTCGAGTAGCTCACAGTGTCAAAGCACAAAATCTGGTAAGATGGCATTTTGTTAAGAATATGTGTGTGACCCATTCAGCAAATCCAACAATTTATCCCAATGGGAATCTATTAATTAGGTTTCAATTCATTTAAACATAGTGAAGAAACAACTACATGGCATAGACTTAATATTGTATATCGAGGTTTGTTACTTACATTGTAAATGCTCAGTTCATGCAGTCTTGACCATGGAGGCAAAATGAAGTACATGTGAATTACAATGTAGGTTTCACTAAAATCATGACAATGAGTAACATCTTTGGTTCCATTTTTCATTACAAGGAGGGTGTAGAGGAGGAGGGGTCTTAAAAATCTATATCAATATTTATTTTTCCACAATTTAATATTCTAGTTGTTTTTGCTTAGCCAGATTATTGCTTAATGCATCTGTAAATTGTACATGTTCCCTCCGCAACAATTGGCCGTCCCCTCCATGACTCAGGTGTCACAGTTTTAGAAACTCCCCCTTCTTAATCTTGATAGATAAATAAATTTTATCTACTTGTTTTTAAAGGATATTTAAACATATTTATATCTTAAATGCTGTGATAAATTGGCAACATCCCTCATATCAGAAAAATATTTCATGATATCACACCTTGAGCTAATTGTGGATTTGTACGATGTCCCGCCGCAACAGATGAGTCTTAGAATATGTTTACACACTCATGAGCAACTGAAGATATCTTTGCCCATGGGAGACTTAGCATCAGTAAACGTCTCTAAATCAGTCTAGAAATTATCAGATACCGCTAGTTCTACTAGAGATATACACAACTGAAGATGTGCAAACGTCCCCTCCGCGACAGCCCAATACTGTGGAATTGCCTTCATGCAAGATTTTCAGGGGTCTGATGGGACCCACTACCACAAATTGTGGGGGTCCCCAGTTACAGTTTAGGTGTCTATATACCCTCAAAAGGATCCTTATGATAAACCCTAGAGTGTCTGTGTGTGTGTGTGTGTGTGTGTGTGTGTGTGTGTGTGTGTGTGTGTGTGTGTGCATGCGTGCGTTTGTGCGTGCGTCTGTATCTGTGTGTATGTGTCCGAGTCTGATTGTATACATTTGCATGTCTGTGTCTGTATGTCTCTGAGTCTGTCTGATGTGTATGTGTATCTGTGTGTGTCTGTATGTCTCTGAGTCTGTCTGATGTGTGTGTATCTGTGTGTGTCTATATGTGTCTGATGTGTGTGTATCTGTCTGTGTCTATATGTCCCTTGAGTTTGTCCGGTGTGTGTGTGTGTGTGTGTGTGTGTGTCTGAGTCTGTCTGATATGTGTGTGTCTGTATGTCTCTGAGTCTGTCTGATATGTGTGTATCTGTGTGTGTGTCTGTGTCACTCTGAGTCTGTCTGACATGTCTGTGTCTGTATGTCTCTGAGCCTGTCTGACATGTCTGTCTGTATGACGTGTCTGTGTGCATGCGTGCATGTTCTCCTTCGATCAATACTCACCATTCTGTTACTTCTGATATACAGCTGGCCCTGACAGCGGCTCTAGGATTATGGACTTAGAAAGCTTTACCGACTCCTGGGAACCGGGTACTCGGCTCCCAACTGCCGAGTACCCGTCTACCATAGAGCTCATTCTTGTTTGCATAGCAACAAGAGCAATACATGCTTTCTGCATTGAGGATTTTAGTGTTTTTTGTGAAAGAAAATCTAAGTCTTTAATCTGTGATAGTTTGTGTGTTCGTGAAAGGATTAACTAAAGGATACTATGGAGAATACCGCCGAAGATAACCAGGTTGTATCGTTCTTTATTATCCATAGTTAAAAGACTTAGGTCTCTAAATTTCGCTGTGTCGCATGTTCCAATTTCTGACCCCATAGAATCTGGGACGTGTGCTAACAACTATATGCCAGACGATCGCCTTCTTTAACCCCCAACAGGCGATCGGCAGATATGAAAATAGGTGTTATGCTACAGTATTTCTAACACGAATATCGGCTGACGTCGTTCTCCGTAGGATCCAAGCGGGTGACGTCACACCCGGTCGCTCGGATGTTTATGTGAAGAACAATTTTTCATTAATTCGCGCATCTTGTTCTGGGTGCTGCGTACTAAAAATGGTACCGGAAACTTAGAATGATCAAGTTTACGTGCGATCACGATCGGTTTGCAATGATCGGTGGTTTTCAAAATTCTTGAGTAGATGCATGGTCTGCGGTTTTACCGTGTGATACAGCAGTTTGTTATACATTTTGTTGTTTTCTTCACATATCGTGCTGCTTTCGGTAGGAGTATAATTTATATTGATTAGTAAATATACCCCGAATGCTATGCGATATGATTCCTGGAGCCGTTACACATCCTGGAGGATCTATTATGGGTGTGTTTAATGCCCGCCTCCTTCTTGTCGTCATAATCAATGCGATCGTTGTTGTGGCGGGGTGGGGTGCGGGAGGGTTACAGTTAATTTATGAGTCAAATTATTTGAAAATTAATTGTCTGCTTTCCATCCGGGTCTCGTTCCGCTTGTTTATTGTAGGTTTGTGCTTGTGTTATAGGCCAAGCCAGCCCCGCCATCATGTGACGAATGCCATAAGTTTGTCCGTGTCGTGTTCAAGGACCATGTCTGTTTTAGGTTTTCCCTGTGTAATATTGATCATAGGTGTAATGTTTATGCAGTGTGGTCCGTTGAGAATGATGGTTAAGTTCCTTGCCAGAAGGACTTGGCTGGGTCTGACGCGGGGTCAGGCGGTCCGAGAGTAAATCGTGGAGGGTTCGGCCGGTGGGGGTGCTCCACGTCCCCAGCTGGAGGTGGTGGAGATGGCACCGCCGGCGTGGTTTGGTCCGGCTATGCAGGGTTTTTCTGCATAGCGTTCTGCCCACGCTGGTGTCGTCCCTGCTACCAAAGGTTGGGGGGCAGTTTCTCCCCATGCCTGGTACGGATCCTGTCCTCGGACAGGATTCTGGACTGGTTACCGAGGGGGCCATCTCGTACGGCCCCCTGGCAGTCCCGTCTGGCTTCGGCCAGACAGGTTTCTGTTTCTCTGCGGCCACCTCCGGGTGGTCCAGTAGTGGTGGCCGGTCCGTCAGGTGTGGGAGCCGTCCGCCAGGACGGTTCCACGGTTGACTCGCCTAGTGACGACTCTTCGGAGTCTGAAGACGAGGAGGCCGAGGAGGAGAGGTTGCTGCGGCCCGTGAAGCCGCAGGTGGAGAATATGGAGGTTGATTCCGCCCTGGACGGAACCGGCCTCCATTTGTCTGGTTTGGCGCAAGCCAGGTCAGCGGCTCCGCCTGTGGCTGAGGCAAATCCGTTACCGTGCACCGGTTCCGTGCGGCTTGGTTTGGCACCAGCCGTCACAGGAACTGGTGTGCCGGGCCGGGCGTGGTACTCGCCTATCTCGCCTGGTCCGGCAGTCGGACGTGGGGTGCCGTTGGCGCCCGTGTCCGGCTATGGTTCCGCGACTGCTACGGGTCCGTACGGTTTTCCGTGCGGACCTACCCCATGGACCGGAGTGTTTCATGGGGTGGCGGCGGAACCGTGTGGTACCGGAGTGCCTGGCGTGTCAGCCGTGGCTCCTTGCCGGGAGGCCGTGGCTGGCAGACCCGTGAGCATGTCAACGGGTGACGTGTTTGCGGGGGTGTCTTCATCGGAGGTAGATTGGTCAGATGCTCTGGCGTGGCTAGCCAGGGTTGACCCGTCTGGTTTCGGCCACGGCCGATGAAGATGCGCCCCGTCCGTCGGTTGCGTCGATCAGGACGGGGGGTTTTGCCCGCGGCCCGGATCCAGTCATTGGGACTGGATCCACGGTTCATAGAATTGTTGGATGCTATTTATAGCAAACAACTGATGACCAAGGGTCAGCTCCCTGCGGCCTCCAGAGAGGTGCGGGCAAGATGTCGTATTCCGTGGGGGGGGAATACGACAGGTATGGTGTAGTCCCGTCGGTCACGGAGGATGACTGATGGGTACTGGGCGTCCAGAGTGCCGTGGCGGGTCGCCCCGGTCTGGCACATGTGGACAAGTCTCGGGTACACCAGGAAGAAGTCCTGTCCCTATGCGATGAGGGTGTGAGGGCAGCGATGAGCGCTGTCAACCACTCTTATCGTCTCCTTCAGTCGGTGTGGGCTGAAGCGGGGGCAGGCCACCCTGTGCCACCTGTGGCGCTTTCATGTGTCAATGACGGCCTGGTGCTGTCGATGGACGCATTGGCGAAATCCAGGAGGCAAATGGTCATTGACCATATGCGTCCGGCTACGGCAGTCAGGGAGCGTCTTCTTGGGACGCCCCGGACAGGGCCTAGCATCTTCGGTGGCCAAGCGCGCGCCATCTTAGAGGATACCGCCAATATCGCGCAGAATCGGTTAGCGGTAAACCTACAGCTAGAGCTAGTGCAGCAAGCGCACGCACTAGGGGCTGTGGGGAAACCGCTAACGGGACAACCTTCAAAGAAGCAGAAGAAGCATAAGGGCAAGGCGAAAGCTAGGCCTGTTGCGACTTCTGCTTCAGCTGGGTTTTCGGAGCCGCCGCCGGCGAAGAAGCCCAGGAAGGTTGTAGAGGCGCCTACCCCCTCCAATGTTGCTCCTGACCGCCCTAGAGGCGGGAAGGGCAAGGGGAATGGTAAGGGTAAGGCCTCAAAGGGCGGACAGAAGGGGCCGAAGCGTACCTGAGGGTACGAAAGCTCCCTTCATATCCGCCTGGACCGCGCCTGTGCGACAGGAACAGCGGTGCCAGTTATACCCGTCGTGCCTAGAACGAAATGGTTCTCTCTCTCTCTCGTTAAGAAAGAGGTGGGGGGGGGCGTAGAGGCGGGAAGGGGAATGGTAAGGGTAAGGCCTCAAAGGGCGGACAGAAGGGGCCGAAGCGTACCTGAGGGTACGAAAGCTCCCTTCATATCCGCCTGGACCGCGCCTGTGCGACAGGAACAGCGGTGCCAGTTATACCCGTCGTGCCTAGAACGAAATGGTTCTCTCTCTCTCTCTCGTTAAGAAAGAGGTGGGGGGGGGGCGGACTGCGAGCCGGACAACCCCGTTAGACGTCGAGGCGTCTATGGTGGGTGGAAGGCTCATGCGTTTCGTCGAGGCCTGGCAAGGTGTGACGTCAGACAGTCTGGTCCTGGGATGGTTATCCCAGGGTTACATGCCGGAGTGGTGGGACTTTCCACCACAAAATCTGTCTTTGGCACCTGTCTGGACACCCGTACCAAGGGAGCCAGACAAGTTAGAAGCCGGTCAAAAGGAAGTGTCGGGTTTGCTTCTGAAGGGAGCAATAAAACCAGCAAACCGAAACACTCCAGGCTTCTATTCAAACATGTTCCTTGTCCCCAAGAGCACAGGGGGTGGAGACCCATACTCAATCTCAGGCCATTAAATTGGTTTATCCATACGCCTCGGTTCCAGATGGAAACGCCGAGGTCGGTAATGGTGGGATTGAGGAAAGGAATGTGGTGTGTATCGATCGATCTGAAAAATGCATATTTCCACATTCCTATAAATCGGAGTTGGCACAGGTTTCTGAGATTTGCGTTTCAGAATCAAGTATGGGAGTTTACAGTTCTCCCGTTTGGCCTGTCGACAGCTCCGAGGGTTTTCACAAGAGTGGTCCTTGCGGTGACAGCATTTCTCAGAAAAGAGAACGTGGCGCTACACACCTACATAGACGACTGGCTGCTCAAGGCAGACTCGGCAGCCAGGTTGAACGTGGATACTGCTCTGACTCTGAAGTTGCTTTCAGATCTACGCTGCATAGTCAACGAGGAGAAATCCGAGTTGACGCCCACTCAACATTTCGTTTATTTGGGGATGCGATTCGACCTCGAGGAGGGCAGGGTTTACCCGTCAGAGCCCAGAGTGGTGTCTCTGTTAGCCATCCTCAAGAGTTTTCGAGTGGGAAACCACATTCAGGCGAGGCGGTTCCTTCAGATGCTGGGCATGATGGTCTCCATGGAGCAGGTTTCCCGTACGCTGCTCTAATGCGAAGGCCTATTCAGTTGTATCTGATGTCTCTGTGGAAACAGAGAACAGAACCCCTGTCAAAACTGGTGCCAGTTTTGGAGCCTATAATATCGCATCTTCTATGGTGGAAACAGCGTCAGAATCTCCTATTAGGGGTTTCGCTGCACCTACCCCACCCCCAGCTGTCCGTCTACATGGATGCATCGCTGGAAGGGTGGGGTGCCTGCCTGGGAGAACATCTGGTCTCGGGCACATGGACTCTCCCGGAGAGTCAGCTGCATATCAATCTGTTGGAAATGATGGCAGTGGAACTGGCGTTGGAAGAGTTCCTTCCGATGATCAGGGGCAAGGTGATATTGATACGGTCGGACAATTCGACAGTAGTATCATATATAAATCGCCAAGGCGGGACCAGGTCGCCCACTCTGTGTATCAGGGTGTGGCACTTGATTCAATGGTGCAGGAATTACTCGGTTGTTTTGAAAGCAGCTCATATTCCTGGCCGATTGAACATTCTGGCGGATGCTTTGTCTCGCAGACAGAGAATCCTGCCAACAGAATGGTCCCTCAACCCTCCAGTTCTGCGACGGATCTTCGAGCATTGGGGCAAACCCAACGTGGACTTGTTCGCCACAAAGGAAAATGCTCAAATCATGACATATGTCTCGCCGATTCCAAATCCAAATGCCATCGATACAGACGCTCTGGCGATAAGCTAGAGAGGGATGCACGCTTACGTGTACCCACCTACCATTCTTCTACCGAAGGTATTGGTGAAGGTCAGGGAGGAACCGTGTCTGGTCCTGCTAATAGCGCCGTATTGGCCGAGCAGGGCGTGGTTCACGGATCTTCTAGATCTGCTGGTGGAAAATCCTGTGCAGTTGCCCGAGATTCCGAACATAATCTCCCAGGCCAAGGGACGCTTCCTACACGAGCGTCCCGAAATGTTCAAATTGACTGCGTGGATGTTATCAAACAACGTTCCACGTCGGAAGGCTTTTCTCGACAGGCTGCTGATTTCATCGCTGCTGCGAGGAGGAGGTCAATCTTCAAGTCATATAACAACAAGGTTAACAGATTTGCAGACTGGTGTGAAGAAAAGGGTATTGATACCTTTCAATCCACTATCAGCAAATAGCAGACTTTCTCTGTGAGCTGTTCTTTTCAGGACTAGCTCCCGTCACAGTTGCTGGATACAAGTCAGCTTTGGCATCAGTTATCCCTTGTCTAGCCAACAGGGATAGTCCAGAGGTGGCCCAGTTAAATGTGATGTTGAAGGGAATGAGCAATCTCCGACCGAGACAACCGGTAGTCATTCCAGCCTGGAGTCTATCTTTAGTGCTTAATGTACTGGCCAAGCACCCTTTCGAACCGTTGCGTTCGGCTAGTCTAAAGCATTTGACTCTAAAGGCGGTCTTTCTATTGGCAGCTTCCTCAGCTAGAAGGCGCAGTGAGATCCATGCGCTTTCGGCAGAGAGGAACCGATTTATTGTTTCTGGAGAAGGTCTGCGTCTTCTGCCAAGAGCAGAGGTTATGTCAAAGAACCAATCTTTGAGATATCCCGGCAAACCGATCATTATACCGAAGTTAACTAGGTTTGATCGTGATGCCAGTGTCTGGTGCCCGGTCCGTGCTTTGACTAAGTACAAGAAACGGACTGCCTCGTTACGGTCGAACGATAGACATCTGTGGATCTGCCATAAAAAGCCTTATGGCGCCGCATCCATGGATACTATCTCTCGTTGGGTGGTCGAATGCATTCAGACTACTCACGAGATGGCGACTGGGCACCAGGTGCAAGGCGTAAGGGCACACAATGTCAGAGGAATAGCCGCCTCGACCGCCCTTTACAATGGTGTTCCGTTAGAGGACATCATGGCCGTTGCACAATGGCACTGTGAGTCCTCATTCACGGATTACTATATGAGGGATGTGTCAGACTCAGCCAATCCACTCGCTTTAGCTGTTTTGAAACGATAGTTAGTGACCACACTGCTTTTCACCCTTTTCTCACTTTGGTAAGAAAAGAACCTAAAGCTGGCATGGTCAGGCGAGAGGATGTCAACCAGATTGTGTCACCGATGGCCGAACCGGTGAATGGTTGGAGGCGGTATGTCTGAAGTCCAATTATCATAAGGTAATTCAATAAGTGAGAGTTTTTTGTATTATGTATATGTATCATGTTCATTCATCTTATATATTCATGCTCATTCCCAGGCTAATACATGGAATATGCAGGGAGTAGTTAACCCTCTTGGCATATTTGTGTTTTCAGGCAAGATACATGTTCGTTAGTTCTCTCTCTTTTCTTAGGAGGAAAAAGGGGGGGGGCTGTGACGCGAATGTGATTCGGTTCCGTGAACTTGACGGTCCTTTTAGGTCTCCGTTAGTCAAGTTTGAAGTCTAAAATCTTTCTCCAAGGGGCAAAATTAGCATTTATGGCTTGTCCCTTCCCACCAGGTTACTGATCAAATCTGGTGTATATCAGAAGTAACAGAATGGTGAGTATTGATCGAAGGAGAATGCAGGAAATGTCAATTTCCCTTTCTCCGAGATCTAACGATACTCACCATTCTGTTACGGACCCAGCCTCCCAGCCCCACGGAGGCAAGCCATAGTTTTCTCTTGTTTGGTGGCTATGCAAACAATATGAGCTCTATGGTAGACGGGTACTCGGCAGTTGGGAGCCGAGTACCCGGTTCCCAGGAGTCGGTAAAGCTTTCTAAGTCTATAATCCTAGAGCCGCTGTCAGGGCCAGCTGTATATCAGAAGTAACAGAATGGTGAGTATTGTTAGATCTCGGAGAAAGGGAAATTGACATTTCCTGCATTCTACAAATAATCACTACTAGTCCATCCATTCTTAACATTTATCTAGATAACTCGTTATTTTTTTTCCATTTTCAGCATTCCTGTTTATAAAGCATAATGAACAATCCAAATTACTGTGACATCTCATCATCATGGCTGTTGCCTCATCACGCCAACTTTGACATCATTACAGGCTATCATGTGAATGAAACAGAGAACCATGAGTAAGTTTAGGCTCTTATTAGAATTTAGAGTAATCCAAACAAAGTATGCCAGCTGAACATGTTATCTGCTTCATATACACTCACACCTGATCAAGAAACTTCTTGTCATTTGAAAGCAAAAGATGGTGGTTCCTGAACACTTTAATGGTAAAAATCTGTCAAGAAAAGTTTATTTTTTGCTTGCGGTAATCAATGTTCATTTGCAGGGCAAGAAAAGACATTTTTGAAAATTTAGCACTGGAGTGACTGGCTCGATAACCGAGATGGTCATTTCAGTGGTAATATTTAAAAAATAGTCTTCTCTTGGCCTGCCAATGGTCATTGCGCAAGATGGCTGCAAAGTTAAGCTGGGGCCGACCTGTCCATTAAATGGTTAACCCTTTCACCAATTAATTCCCTACATCTCAATCTCACGGCAAACAAACGGGAAAGTTTCAAATATTTTGAAATTAATATAACTGGAAGCCATTACAGCCTTAGGCAGCAACAGCTTCCAGTCATATTAATTTCAAAATGTTCAACAGATTATGCTATTCATTGTAAAGAATTAAATTCAATTTACTATTCTAGGGATTTGTCGTTGAAAGAGGATTGCAACAGGTGGTTTATTGTAGTTAATTGTTGCTTAACCCTAGCCACTCTGGTGTCAATATTCCATCATTTACTGTGTCAATAGCAAAGAAACTTGTGTAAATTCTTCAACAATTTTGGTGGATGATGACCAAATTTGTTGAAAAATGAACACCAGTTCATCTTTAAGTTTAATTTCAAAATTAAAAGTTTTGACCTCAGAATGGTAAGGGTTAATAGGGTGTTTAGTTATGTTGTGTTTTACTGTGTGTTCTCGATGTTACTATACATGTCATTAAGTGCTGTGAATTTCTTGTTCTTGTGCCTTTCACGCGCCGCTGGATGCTACACTGCCGTATCCTACTATGCTCTATTCTGCCATGCATTACAATGCTAGGGCTGCACTACACATTTAGCTTCACATTACAGCCTGCCCTGCCATATCCTACTATGCTCTATTCTGCCATGCATTACAATGCTATGGCTGCACTACACATTTAGCTTCACATTACAGCCTGCCCTGCCATATCCTACTATGCTCTATTCTGCCATGCATTACAATGCTAGGGCTGCACTACACATTTAGCTTCACATTACAGCCTGCCCTGCCATATCTTTGCATGTATATGCATTGACACAACAGATTTGTCTTTGGTCCCTGATCTACTCTGACAGACAGACGGGTCACAACCAGTCACAGCTAGACGAGTGAAATGTGAATAAAAGGTTTTATGATGGACATTGTTGGCATTTTCATTCTCTTAACCCTTTAGCCCTTGAATTTGTTCAAGAAAATTTCAATTTTCTCATAGAAAATGTCTATTTGCAGACGAAGCGAAAACTATTTTTGAAAATTAACCACTGGATTGACTAGCTCAGTTATCGAGCCAGTCATTCCAATTGTAAATTTTCAAAAATAGTCTTCTCTTGGTCTGCAAATGGACATTTCTCAAGACCACTGCAGAAGACGTTTTTGGCTGAAATGAATGTTAAAGGGTTAACTGTCTGCCTGCTGAATTTCTACATACTCTATTTTCCATGGGATTTAACTCTGGATACATGCTCAATGTTTTGAAAATGCCACCAACAGCTTTCAATCAAACTATTCTCAAAATCCTCTGCAGGTCCAGAATTATTGTGTGTGTGTGTGTGTGTGCGTGCGTTAGGTTTATATTGGGTACTAGAGGAAGCAAGCGTCCATTGACCCAGATCAAGGCTAGTGCCCCCGAAGGAACGAAAGGAAGCTTTTAAACCAAAGGAAGAACTGAAATAATCAAAATTTAACGATGTTGCTTTCTGAGTGCACCGTGTTGCTAACCTATTTTGTAATCATTGTAGCAGGTCAGGTAGGTAGAGGCAGATTTTATAAAGGTGATGGGTGAAGTTGGTCTGTAAACAAAGGCCTAAAAGAAGGAAAGAAGGCAAAGGAAATAAAAATATTAAGAGATTATTTAACCAATGAAGGAAATAAACCTGAATAAATAAGGCTGAATATATGATTAAAATAAGAAGATACAGGAAAACTGAGTTAAAAAATCTAATGTGTGCATAAATAAAGGACCATGTTTGAACTTAATATATAATCTGTTGCCGTAAGAACAAAATATGAATGTGTGTTGTTGCTAGCTTTAAATGGAGTCATAACTCAGTCTCTAGTCCTG
Organism: Chaetoderma sp. LZ-2023a; assembly: GCA_034401795.1. NCBI lineage: Eukaryota > Metazoa > Mollusca > Caudofoveata > Chaetodermatida > Chaetodermatidae > Chaetoderma > Chaetoderma sp. LZ-2023a. The sequence goes on from CM067369.1 coordinate 35,131,182, forward strand.
TGTCCCGAGGTGGTGGCTTGAAGAGAAGGAGAAGAGCAATCTATTTCATCGTCGAGTTTAGCAGAGTCCCTGTGACATGCACGCCATGGCAGGAAGACAAGTAAACAGATATCCTTGTCCCCCGTGGCGCCAAGAGAGTGTCTACATCACAGCCAGAGACAGGAAGCTCATCAGCATAGGCAGGAAGGTAGGCCCATGTACATCATCACGGTCCCAGGAGAGTCGTTGCACCACGATCCATCAAGAGGCACAGCCAGCAGCAAGCAACCAAACCATGTTTCACCGTCACACAAACGGCCCTTTTCAGAGCATCTTGGCAATTCTGCCGTAATATTTTGAATGCATTTACCCACATACACCCACACGCGTATGCATATACAACAATGCACGTGTACCTGTATGTGAACAATAGCTGATTTGATGGACTAAGGGACAGATTAATGGGCTTTGGTGTGATGATGGTCAAAGACTTCCATTTTCTGTCCGCCCCTTATTCTTCTTGAAGTGATCTGAAAGAGTCCAGAAACCTAATCAAATTATCATTTTCTGAGGATTTCCAACCTCAGTCCATGAGATCTTTAATGTCCATCCAGTTTATTTCTAGACAGGCGGGACCGACATCTTTACATCCCCTCCAAAGGGCGGTTAGTAATTGGTCTTAGTACGGCTAAATTGTCCTATTGCTGTCTACCCATTTATTACTGTCCTTCTATGTTGAGAATATATCCTTAGGGCTTTTGTACCCTGGTTAGTCATTAGGTCATATGAATAGATCCTCTTACTCTTACCTTCTCGCATATATGTATTTGTGGTGTTCTTGCGATGCTGATTCTTTTGGTGGGTATGGGGGTCATGGCTTTTAACTCAGGCATGCCCCCTATGTTGACAGAAACCTGTCTGTCTTTTTGTGTCTACCTACCTTTATGTTCCTCTCAGTTTTACAAACGTTAATTTCTTACTCCTTACCCTTGCCAATATCCTGATGCGGCATGCTAGTGTAAGGCATTTGTATTTTCGTTGTTACCGTTCTGGCCTCTGTTAATCGCCTAGTCCTTTGCTTATATACCCCCATATACACTTACACATGTATATGCAGATATAGTTGTAAAATCCCATGAAGAGATATGATATACCCATATTTACACACACATATATATATATTGACTTACGCACCTGGATACATACACATGTACATACCCATATTCATGCCCTTACCTATACATGGATACAATATATATACGTACTTACACCTATATACATGTACCTATACATACACCTATATACATATACCTATACATACACCTACCGATATATATATTTACATGTCTAGATGCACAGATATATATATATATATATATATATATATATATATATATATATATATATATATATATATATATATATATATATATATATATATATGCGCATGTAGACATGTCAATATATATATATATATAAACATACATCCATATCTTAACTTGTGCTTACCTATACTCACTCTTATACTCACCTATTCCCTTACTCTTACACATTCCAAGATATATTCCTGTACTTACCCAGATATACTTAAATGTACACCTAGATGCATATATACAGAGAGACCCATACATTAACATATCTTTATCCATACTCAGACATATACTTACCCTTATACCGCCTCAGATATCTACATGTACTCTTCTACATATACATAAATACACCCGTAGATCTAAACCTATATACATATATTCCTATATACATGGATGCATGGATGTTCACACGCACTCCCACACTCACAGAGCTCTCACAGAGACCTACCTATACACTTACCTATGCATACATTCACCTGCACAGATATACTTATACACACATATATATATATATATATATATATATATATATATATATATATATATATATACATACCTGCACACATAAGTACACCTACTCCAAGCCTGCAGATTTCACGGTAACGACCGTTCCGTTTCCGTGTCGGTTCCGAGCTTACGAAAACACAGAACCAAAAAATCGTTTCCCAGTGTATTTTGATCACAACATTACTAAATTGTATCATGAATTGATCAAACATACCGTAATTTCAATGAACAACCTTCTGTCGGCAACAAAATCAGAACTAAACGATCATTTTCCGACATGACCAGATCGATAAATTTACTTTTTGAAGTTTGCCGACGTATATTTTGACGAATGCTAGAGAGTAGCAGAAGGGGAGGGAATTGGGCTGCCGTAAAAATTCTGATCATTTCGGAATTCAACGGATACATGTATCTGTTTATAGATTTTTTACCAATAAAATATTCTGATTGAGCAGATTCTTATTCTATCGGCAACAAAATGAGAGCTCGGTGTAAAGGATAAGTTTCCAACATGACCAGAGCGTTAGATTTACTTTTTGATATTTGCCGATGTGCATTTTGATAAATGCTGGAGCCTGTTCAGAAAGAGACACGCTCTACGAAATCCGCAGAACATAAAAATCAGATTTCGTCATATTGTTTCTTACATGTAATAATGAATCCGAAAATCGCCAATTGTGACAGTTTGCAGATTTAGCAAAACATTTTGAAACGTTTTCCCATCTAAACAGGTGCCATTAGGGTGAAAGTAATTGTTAGCTGCCGTAAAAATTTGGATCATTTCGAGTTTCATGCATATATGCTGAATTAATTTCGGCTAACCATCTACTGTAATGAAGCACTTAAATAATTAGATTAAAATATATGTAGGTGTTTCATTGCAGTAAATATTTAACACAACTGTTCTGCAGCTTTGAAATTTATATCTATTCTAGTACACGAAAAGGGTTCCCAGAGTAGTATCCTCGCGGAACTAAAAAAAAGTTCTGATGGGTTCTCAGTGGCAAAAACCACAGAACCTAAAAATAGGTTCTGACATTTCCCTAACGATGATCTTGTAAGTTAAATAACATTGTTCCTGTTTTTATTAACGTAGTTCACTTTATTTAGTTATAACACTTTTATTGTATATTAACTTTCCGATTTTAACCAAATTTTGATTTCGTTCCCAATCCCCCCAAGTTCTTTTGTTGCTTTCTTTCTTGCCTCCAATTGTGTTAAACCCTCATGCCTTTCTATAGCCGAAGTTAAATTGACTATCTTCTTCATTATGTATTCCGAGCTGGAGGCGTGATGTTGTCCTTTGCAGTTTGGACACTTGGAAGGTAGTGAACAGTCCTTTATATGACGATTTTGGCTGCAGTTGGCGCAGCGTCATTTTGCCGTACATATTTTTGCAGAGTGTCCATATCTTTGACATTTAAAGCACCTATGTAAGGTTGTAATCTCTTTTCCGACCAAGTAAATTTTGCCCCTAATCTTCACGCTACCTGGAAGAGTATCTGAGGCGAAATTTATCTTAACTTTTTTAGTTGTCCCGTTTTTGTCTGTAATTAAACTAGAGACCCATACAACTTTCTGATCACTTGATTCGTTTGAGTATAAATTTGTTTGACCACTGTTCAGGTATTCGCCTGATTATTCCTGTAGGGCCTGGTGTAGTTTGTGGGCAAGGATTAATCTTTAGTTCCCAATTTCTGATTTCTGAATTAGTTGTGAGATTTTAAGCTTGTTGTACATCTACACATTTAATTAACATATCATTCATAACCTTTTTGATCCATTCGACTGGTTCTATTAGTTTTCTCAGCATGTGGAACATCTGATGTGGTTGGATATTGATGCAAATGCCTTTTCTTTCTGTCATTTTGTAATATTTTGTGCTCCGTATTGTAGCCATGTCCATTGTTTGTGTTCTGTGTTGACAAGTTCCTGTGATATTCAGTTTTCTGTTTTATCTACTAGAGCTGTAAAATTTGATTTTAAAACTGTTCTCCATGAACATCTGTCATTGTTATATGTTATATGTTATATGTAGGGGTCCACCGCCACATAGGCTCTGCCTTTGGTGGACTACCTGTTGTGAAACTGTAAATGTATATTCTATATCAAAATAAATAATCTTGAACTTGAACTTGAACTTGAAGTTGGTAGACAAATGAAGTCAATTTACTTTATTATTTTTTACCATCCTTATATTAAGCAAGTGGTCTCTTTGTTTATTATTTCCCGGGATCTTTAGTCTTTTATCATATCAAGCAGGGTATGAAATAACGGTCGGACATCGGTCATGTCCGATCAAATCTGGATGGGTAAGATTTTTTTACTGAACATGAATTTTGGGGGAAATTTGCAAATTTTGGAAAAAGAGAACAAGTGAACAATGTTGGTATCGCACTCAAATACGATAGATCGATCGAGCGCGCGTTTGTGCGTCATTTGCACATTTCTAAGTGAAAACAATATTCACCTTGGTTACCAGTATTCGTGATCTGTCAAAACGCGTCATACCGGAAAATTCATCCTAGAGGGTGGTCTTACAATAGCTAATTGTCCCGGGAATAGTGTAAACCTTTTATACCGGCAAATTTTCTGATTTCTAATGAGGGATATAGACCGTGCCTGACTTGAAAATTAAGTCATACGGCGAATAAATGACAGATAAAATTGCATAGAACATCTGATAAATGATACCACTCAAAATCTTGTCATTTCGCTAGTCTGAAAATGATCGAGTCGATGCAAAATTAGCAATGGCGGATCTACAAAATCGGCCACTGCGCACGAGTTAGTGATGTGTTCTTCCACACCTTCTGTTATGAGAAGAGAATTTGGTCTCGCAATTTCATTGGTTGTTGGACATAATTATATCTAGAAAATCCAATGACATTACGTGAGAGATTTTCACAGAAGTTTGAGACGCGTTCTTTCACGCCTTCGATACTGAAGAAGCTAATTCTTCCTCGCGATTTCCTTGGTAGCTGTATATAGAAAACCAATGAAATCGCGGGCGAGTTTTCTCACAATAGAAGTGAAGAAAGCAAGTTCATAAATAATCGCACTGTAGAAGACACTTGACAACACGCGCGTTACCATTATATTCACGTTCTACAATTAACCATTTAATGGTCAAATTTGCCTAAAAATTTTAATTAAAAATAGGTAATGGCCATTTGCAGGTCAAGAGTTTATTTTTAAAATTTACCACGGGAATGACTGTCTCAGTTACTGAATAAGCCATTTCAATGGAAAATTTCAAAAATAATCTCTTGACCTGCAAGTGAACATTTATCAGGAAAACTATCACAAGCTTTCTTTGACTAATGTGTTCTAAAGTGAAAATCTTTTTACATTTAATTGTACATGACTGTGACAGCAGTTGATATGTTGCTAAAATGGCATCTGAGCGAAAAGTGCCCAAAGGGGCAACCCTTTATAAATGGAGGACCGAGTATAAGTGGTTAAGTCCTCATTTTCTGGGTCCTACAGTTGACTATGAAATTGTTCTATCTTTATGCATTTTCTCCTGAAAATGTCTTAGTCTATTTGACTTTTTCAGGACAAAATGGGTAAAAATAGAACAATTTCACAGCCAACCGAAAACCTATATTTTTCTCCAGAAATGCAGGAGATGGCCTCTGAGAGCATCTAGATTTACACATTTTCCGGGGGAGGACCCCCGGACCCCCCGTCAGGTTAGTCAACTTCCGCTTTTTTGTCAGATCAAATTGACTCTCCTTATTTCAGACCCTGATCAAGTATAGTCTGTCTCTAATCTTCAGACTATCTGGAAGAGTCTCCGAGTTTACAAATCTACAATATCCAAATATCTTTAATCGTTTTATGTTTGGATGTTACATTCTTCCCAACATTTAAATACTCCTAAGACGAGCTTTATTGACCTATGCAATTACTTGTTTATAGATATCTACATTGTTAGAGTTTAATAGGAAGACGAGATCTTTCTTGTATTCCGATCATAGCCATTGATGTATTTTTCTACTGTCATTATATCTAGGGCATGTTAGGATTATATGTTCAAGAGTTTCTTCAATGCCACATGTGGAACAGAGTGGATTATCCGCTCTTCCCATTCTGTACAATTGTTCTCGTAAGTGAAAGTGACCAATTCTTATTCTTCTAAGTCTGACATCGTCATATCGGTCTGTTACGGTCTGAATTGGATTCCTACTAACTTTGGTTACTACTTTAAGATGTGCTTTTCCTGTTCCACGTTCTTCCCTAAACCTCTGCCATTTGGTGTTAGTATGTTTTGTTACTAGATTGTCTGCTTCCGATTTTGATAGGACTACCTCCAATTTCTGTTCTGCCTTTATAGCCATTTTGGCAGCCCTGTCTGCCTTTTCATTTCCTGCTATCCCCACATGACTGGGCACCCATTCTATGTGTATAGTCTTTCCATTGTTGTTTGCTTTGAGTAGTTCTTCTTGAATGTTCTGCAACAGGCAGTCCCTGCTTTCAGAGAATGCGACCTGTAGGGCTTGTACTGCACTTAAGGAATCTGTTAAAATGACACTAAGTTGTTCTTGTTGCTTATTTGCCCTTACTATTGCTTCTAAAATGGCTAACATTTCAGTTGAATAGGTGGATAGGTGCGAGTTATTGTCCATTGTAATTATTGTCTGGTGGCTTGCACACAGTTAAGTGAATGACTCATTCATTGAGCTATTGATGATATATGTTGATATATGATAAAGTCATATCTTTATTAAAAGTATGAACCAAGTTGACTGATAGAGGTTACAGTACAGTCCAGAAATAACTGTACATGTTTCCAAAATGAAATAAAACGTACTATTCAAAATTTTGGATGTAATTTGATTTGTTGAATATTTTAGACTTAATTTGATTGGAAGCCATTTCTGCCTAAGGCGGCAGGGCAGCAATTCCAATCAAATTAAGTCCAAAATAGTCAACAGAACATTTCTTAATTCGTGTTCAAAATTGTACCAACTAGTTTCATGTTTTTGTTTAGGAAACATATTACGAGCTTTGTGCCTTAATGCTTAATTTTATTCTAAACTTTCATTGTTGGTAATTCTTTATAAAGTTTAGTCCTGGTTTCTGTTTAAAATGTATATAAAAAATTTTTATAAAATCTTTTCTTCAGGTCATGTGATGATGAATTCCCAGCCCATCCACTCACGAGCCTGTTAATGAGCAAGGATGCAAACTCCTCATCAGAGGAAGCCTGTCAACTAATGATCAGATGTAAAACTGCACTGTATGCATTCCATATAGCTGGTGTGTCAATTACCAGTAGCTCACGGACACATGAAGTGTACGATACACAGGGAGATTACTTACAAACTGTGCGCGGGAATCCACTCAAGGACCAGACTCATGATGATGTGGATGCTAGCAATGTTGATTCCTTATATAGCAGTCATGTGATACTTGATCAGCCATGTGACCAATTTAGTATAAAGGTGAGAGGGATGCTGATACCAGTAACTTATAGTGGCCCAGTCTGATGATTAATTTTCCAAATGGTCAAGCTGGCTAAAAGTGGCTTCTGCCAACTAAACTTATGTCAATATTTGCAAGGCAATGGTATACTATTTGAAATAAAAAATGTGCAGCTTGAGTAACTCCCAGTGGAAAATACTTAAAATACCTTAAAAATAACTTGGAATGTTTCCAGAACATGTTACAGCTGTACTGAACCTGTTGGAATGTTGATATTTTCCTGACACATTTTTACCATTACCACTTTGAACCTTAAAGTTTCAATGTGTCAGTTTCAAGGCAACTATGTAGGAAAGTGGTTGAATATTTAACTAATTTGACTGGAATCTGTTGCTGCCATATGCAACAACTCCCAGTCAAAATAGTTTCAAAATATTCAATAAAAAATATTCCTTGCATCTTAAAGAATTTAACGTTAGCCGAGCCAGTTATTCAGTAGTACAATTTTTTAGTCTTCTTGTGGCTTGTAAATTATGTACATTCATAAAAAATGATTCATTAAGCGAAAATGTAAATTTCTTTGACAAATGATGACAGTGCTAATATCATTGTGTTTTTTGTCCTGAAAAGTATGAAAAACCAATCATTTTGTGCTAAAGGTTTAGAAAAAGTATGGAAAGTTTCAGTGTTGTCAGTTGTGGTTAGTGTTACAGCTCATTAATAATACTAGAAATGTTGATCTAGTCTACTAGTTCTTATATTCTTCTGCAAAATTATACCTTGTTGAAATCTGATTGGAGTCATCATAAAATGGGTCGAAAATTGCAAAAAGAAAGTTCTGCAGGAAGCCTTTAAAGGAATATTAACGTCATCTCAAATTATCTATTCAAGCAATAAATTATGACGTAAGTGTACATAAACAATACACACTATTTTCAAATCTGTACTAGCTCATCAGAGAATGATTAAATTTTCTGACATGAATTTGCCATGGATATGTAAACAACAATTTATTCAAGCCTGCGTTGCATGACATTTCAACCAATCAATACATTCGTGACCTCATTCAGGCTCAGCTGTAAGAGTTAATATGTATATTATATTCTCCTCATCGGGAATATTAATCGGATACATTGCACTGTAATATACATGTAGTTGCATGTCAATTTCACTTATGACCTATGTTGAAATCCTAATGAACTCAGAACATGGAAATTTAATGCAAGTGGGTTGGAAACATATTGAATATTTTGAGATTAAATTTGATGAAAATTGTTGCTGCCTACACCGTAGGCACATTTAATTTCGACACGTATAGCAGATTATATTTTACATTGTAGTGAATATGTATTAAGAATATACATTACAGTCAATAACAGACAGCATGTGTAAATTGAACAAGTTGTCGCTAGAGACAGACAGTCGCTATTAGATTCAACTCATTTTACCTGGAATCACGTCACATAACATTGCACAGGTAGAGAAAATTGTCACGTTCTCAAGGATGGACTTGTACAATTCTACGATTAAATTGAAAATTTTTAAATCATGACTTTATTTGATTAAAACCTAAATAGTCGAATAATCGTGAATTTCTACTGCATAAAATATTTCAAAACATAACTTTTAATCATTCTTTAATGTGATTGGTCACGGAAATTGATATTTTGCTCACCGAATCCATGCCCATTTCCAGGCCAAGAGAAAATTTGTCTTGAAAATGTATCGCTGGAGTGACTGGCTCGATGCTTGACTGGCATTCCAGTGATACATTTTCAAAAATAGTCTCCTCGTGGCCTGCAAATGGATATTTCTAAAGGCCATTGCAGCTTTCATCATTGATGTCTTTGTTGCTATGTCTGGGTAATTTGTACGCAGGGTGATTAATCAGGTAATCCTGATTATTCTTAAATAATCTATCAGGATCACTCAAAGCAATAATCGTACAAGCCTACTCAAGGATAAAATAGTGTGATGCTCAACGAGCAATTGGATGTTTGTCAATAAATGAATATGTCTGAAGGTTATTTAAATTGAATGTGCGTGTCATACTCTATTATTAAATCACCTGGCCCGAAGGGCCAAGTGAGCTTATGCAATGGCAGTCATCCGTCTGCATGTCTGTCTCCGTCCAATCCCATCTCTTCCTTTTGACTGATTTCAACCAAATTTGGCTAAAAGGATCCTATGGTGGTAGGAAATTTTGATTAGTAAATTTTTCCGGCCATCTTGGATTTTCCAAAAATTCCGAAAATCCTTTAAAACGCTACTCCAATAGCAATGGCCCGATTTCGATGAAACTTGGGTGCAATAAATCTGTAGTGGTACAATGTACACTTCAACAAGAATAACGAGAATTTGGGTTGATAAATTTTTCCGCCGGCCATCTTGGATTTTCTGAGACTTGGGAAATTATTTAAAAGGCGACCTCATTAACCGCTTGGCCAATTTCAATGAAACTCAGTTGGAAGGACCATATGCTGGTACGCTTCAGAACTTGTATACATAATTTTGACTGCTTGATTTTTTTGGGTGGCCATTTTGGATTTTCTCTAAAATGATACTTCTCATTTGCCTGGAAAATCTATTCCCAAATTTCACAGCCATTTTTCTTAAAATTTTCCGGAACCATTTAAATATGCTACTCCTTTATCAATGGCACAATTTCAACAAAACTTGAGTGGAACGAACCTATGACGTTAGGCTTCAATATATCAAACGAGAATCTTGATTGGTCAATTGTTTTGGTGGCCATGTTGGATTTTCCGAAAATTATCCATCATGTCTATTTAAATACAAATGGTTCACATGCTAATGGTCCAGATGAGCATTACCGGCATTACTGTTGTTATAATGCCAATTTAGCAATGCATAGATGAATCATTTAACTGTCAAATTTGTTAAAGAAAATTTCAATTTTCTTTTAGAAAATATCCATTTGCAGACCAAGAGAATACTATTTTTGAAAATTTGTCGCTGGAATGACTGGCGGGATTATCAAACCAGCCATTCCATTTGTGAATTATCACACCTATTCTTCTCATGATCTGCAAATGGACACTTCTCAAGACCACTGCAGATTTTCCTCCGTCTTGACCATTAAAGTGTTAATCAAATGAAAGAGTGTCAGAGGTCTTGTGATTTACTCTGACTAATTGCTGATCACTGGCATCATCTGATGAACATTGTCAAAATATGACATTCATGACTCTCTACTCTTACACATGTAATTAACTGTTTATCCTTATTTTGACACTACTCTAGTAGGTGACATCTCGTGATTGTGACATCTCACTTGAGCTGATGTCATTGGGATACTGAAAATACCATTGATTGTTATATCTACATGTACATTATGGTTGATTGACAGATCATTACGTGATTGACAAGTCATGCTTGATTGACAGCTTGTGCTTGATCGACGTATTGTGTTTGATTGACAGATCATGCATGATTGACAGGTTATGCTTGACTGACGGGTCATTCTTGACTAAGAGGTTGTGCTTGATTAACAACCCATGCCTGATTGACAGACCATTCTTGACTGACAGCTGTGATTCATGAATCTGATATTGTGACACGTATTCAATGGCAGAAAAGTTAAGAATTCACCAATATAGGTATACACATGTATCTATTGATATTTGAAATCTAGAATACTTTATTTGATCATCACATACATATTTTTACAGTTTTTATCACTGAAAGGTGCCTCAGAAATGCAGATTTGTCAAATAAGAGTTGAGTTATGTCGACAGGAGTCAGATATTTCACAGAGCAGCGGGGCCGGTGATAGACAGAGTAGCATGTTAGACATGCTTACTAAAGGTGGAGGTGGACAGGTGAGGGTCACTATATATATATATATATATATATATATATAAATGTATTTGTACAAGATATAATATGTCTGTTAATTTCTGTATAATCTACCCAACATGCAATGCTGTACTTAGCTGTCGTGAATATAACATATTTTCTGTTTTCTATTTGATTGGGGTCAATACAGTCTATGCTTCCTTGTCCGTTTTCATTGTTAGGACGAATTTGATTGGGGTCGATATGTGTCTTAGTCGATTTTCCCCTTAGGTAATCTGGCAAGACCACTGTTGTCTGTTTTTCTATGCTACCATTTTATCCCGTACGGATCGTATCAATTCAAGATATAGTTATCATCAATTCATAGAAAATCAACATGAGATATCTAAAGGACAAATCGTTCCAACAATGCTATTGTTATATTTAACGGTCACCTCGATATTATTTGTGTATCACCATTATTTGAACTGTTATCACCAGTATTCGTATCGTCCAGAATACATAAATCGTACACCATGCTATGCGCAACCGAGTATATCCTTCCATCCTTTCATCCTATCTGACCTTCAAACACAACGAGAACATTCCCAAATATTTGGTGCCGTAACCAGGATGGAGGGAATTAAAAAGCTCAAGGTGACCCGCAGCGCGCATAGAGGGCAAGCTACGAAAACTATGGGACAGGGCTTCCAACTTCATGTTAGCAGACCCCGCAGAAACTCAGCAATCCATAGATTCCGTGAGCAGTTTACTCGAGACATTCTCTATTAAGCTTGACTTTCTTGAAACATTAGACAGTCAAATATCAGACCTAATTGACGATGAAAACGCACTAGAAAATAACAAAATCGAATCAGACGATTATATTACTGAACTCCGTGAGAAACGATATAAGCTTGTTAAATTTATAACCACTTTCACTGCACTCAGCCCGACTGCAATTGAAACTCATCGAGGGCCAAGTAAGTAACTTTCATAGTAACTGGCTTCCAAAGCTGTCTCTGCCAAAATTTGGTGGCGATTTTCTCTCATGGCAAACATTCTGGGATTCGTTCGCATCAGCGGTACATAGTAATACATCTATGAGTCCAGTGGATAAGTTTAATTACTTAAAATCTCAGCTAGTGGATGAAGCTTTACGAACTGTTGAAGGGCTTCCTCTTACAAACAATAACTATCAATGTGCCATAGATCTATTAACAGAAAGATTTGGCCAACCTCATAAGATTATTAAGGCTCATATGCAATCGTTGATTGATCTTCCACGTCCGTCTAATCAATTACACAGTCTTCAGCAATTTTATGACAGCTTTGAAAAGCACATTCGTGGTCTTGAGGCTCTCGGCAAGTCTCAAGATACATACGGTGACCTTTTAGTTCCGATTATACATGTTAAGCTTACAGAGAAACTTCAGATGAATCTGGCTCGTGAACATGGTAACTCTGCGTGGTCATTAAAGGAAATGCGAATTGCTATCCAGAAAGAGATCAACATTCTAGAAGCTGGCGAGTCAAATCAGCAAACATTTGATAGCGAATTTAGCAACGGCATGGCAACTGCAACTTCATTGTATGCAGGTGCTAAACCAGCATTTAGACCAAACCACAAATTTATTTCCAGTGCAGGCGGTACTAATTTTGTAAACAAACCAAAATGTGCATATTGCGATAAATTACATTCAGCTAATAATTGTGCAGTAGTCAAAACTCATGAAGACCGTGTAGCGATAATTCGTAAGAAAAACATGTTTTAATTGCCTAAACTCACATCGTGTTGCACACTGCAACTCAAAGTATCGATGCCGACATTGCTCACGCAAACACCATACCAGTATTTGTGACAATCTGGCCCAGAAAACAATTCCGACTGCGTCATCAGTAGAATCTCAGCAAACCAGCGTCAAATCGCCTAATGTTCATGCCACATTGACACCAAGTTTTCCGACAGCGCATACTCGCCTATCCATACAGCCTTTGCAAAAATCACCTACAACACTTTTGAAAACTGCTGTAGCTATGGTCGAATCAGATAACGAGATGACTGAGGCAAACATACTCTTTGATGAAGGGGCACAAAGATCATTTATATTGATTGAATTAGCAATGAAGTTAGGTCTCAAATGGAAAAGTCAGAGGTCATACATTTGTCAACATTCGGTGCCAAGTCTGCCGCAGTGAAACATGTCGACACCACTACAGTTTACATTATAGCAGATTCAGGTGAATGTGTTCCAATTAATGTAATCGTGATACCAACAATTGCAATACCGTTACAAACGTGCATCACAAGTGATATCTGCAGTCTTCCACATATCAGAGATTTGGAATTAGCACACCCAGTTGACGGTGATGATCATTTTGACATATCCTTACTTATTGGAGTTAACCATTACTGGGATATCAGTGAATCAGAAGTCATCAGAGGACCGGGACCAACTGCTGTCAAGTCTAAGATTGGGTACCTACTGTCCGGCCCCATACCACATTCCAGAGCTTCAGAACATCAGACGATTCTACATGTTATGACGCAACACAAAGATGATGAGATTGCCTTAGATAAATTCTGGACGCTTAAATCGTTAGGTATTCAGTCAGAAGAAGATGAACAGTCCCATGTAGATTTCCTTCATGATTATCAGTCTAAATCTATATGCTTTACAGAAGGACAGTACTGTGCTAATTTGCCGTGGAAAGAGAGTCACCCTCCATTGCCTTCCAATTATGCTATTACAGAGAGCAGAACTAGACAAATGGTGCGCCGACTCAGTAACAACCCAGACTTGCTGAATAAATATTCAGCTATTATTCAGGATCAGTTAGACAGAGGTTTTATTGAACATGTGAGATCCACTAGTCAGCCAGATAAGGAACATTATATTCCTCATCACCCTGTATATAAGGACTCGCCTATAACACCAATCAGAATAGTATATGACTGTAGCTGTAGACAATCAACAACCCTACCTAGTCTCAATGACTGTTTATTATCTGGACCTCCAATTATTAATGATTTGACTTCAGTTTTGATTCGCTTTCGTATGCATCCATATGGGATTACAACCGACATCGAGAAGGCATTTCTCCACATTGCTCTTGATGTAGGTTTCTACTTCGAATAATACTTACCAGATGTACTATTATGATAATGTCTATTATCTAGTCTAGCTCAAAATAAACAATTAAAACTCCGCACTCTCCTGGTCCTGCCCATACTGTGTCCGGGAATACCATAGCCGCAGGTACCGAGTCAATTCCCAATCACAGTCAGATTCGTCTATTTTGCGTTTTGTCAAAGCTCTTAAAATTTTCAATTTTAACTGATTTAAGTGTTGTTGTGGGGAGTGCTGTTGGCATCATGGAAGAAAAAGGGAAATCATCACAGGGGCAGGTTGTATCAATCTAGAATTTATACATTCGTGCCATAATGACTGTTTGAAATTTCCTTAAATTGGCACATTGTTTTAAAATGTTAGCCATTGTTGGAGTCGCTTCTGTACCCGTTAACTTTTAGTTTAATTCGGGTACTCGGTTAATTTCTCTTGCGACTCGGTTCCTCTAAATATGGATGCGCCCTTAGCCAAGATGGCGGCGCCCATGAATTATGTCGTTCTTGGCTTGGTGTGTCTATGCACTCTGTTTATCGCCGATTTTAGCCTTCGCTTCATTGTCGAGGGTGTTTGTAGCGATCGGCGATGTAGTCTTGGTTATTTAACGTTAGTTAAAGGCTGAGTTGTGTTTTTAAAGAATTTTCACTCAAAAAAGTTTCAAATATCTCCTGCCTAAGAACTTGATTATCATTAATTTAAGAGAAAGTTAATGTGTTTAAGAAATCTTAACTATCAAGTCGATTGTGCGTATTGCTCGTCATCATTTGTCATGTGCAGCGTTGTAATTTTTCTCTGTGTTCGCAGAAACCTAAGAATCCGGATACGTTGTGCCAGAAGTGCAACCGGTTCATGAAACGGAAGTATTTGGGACATCACTGCGTGGCGTGCGCTCAGTGTAAGGTCGGGAGCCCTTGTGATGTGTGTGTGTGAAGTGGTCATCGGCAATGGTGGCAGAGTTCGACAGGGATAGGTGTGCGAGACTGGAGAGGATCGCGAAGGACAAGGCAGCGAAGTTGCAGCAGGCGTCGTTGATGGGACTGGAAGG
This sequence comes from Chaetoderma sp. LZ-2023a, assembly GCA_034401795.1. NCBI lineage: Eukaryota > Metazoa > Mollusca > Caudofoveata > Chaetodermatida > Chaetodermatidae > Chaetoderma > Chaetoderma sp. LZ-2023a. The sequence continues at coordinate 35,146,439 of CM067369.1, forward strand.
GCGGCTGAATGACAGGATGGATTCAGCTCTGGGCGTATGGGCAGCCCAGTTCAAGGCAATGGTTGAGTCATTGCAGTCCACGGTCCCGGTGACGCAAGCTGCTGCAGGACAACCATTAGGTGGTCCGGCTAGTTCTGCTGAGGGTCATGCACCTGCCCCTTCTCTGTCCTTGGCTCAAGAGCCAACGATAGAGGAGGAAGATCTGTTGCTGATGGAAGATTCCGGCATGCCGGATATTTCTATGACGGCAATGCCCGGTACGTCCCAGGGGTCGCTCTCGGGATTGGTACGGGTTTGCCAGGCGGACAGTGATGTCGACGTTCCGTCGGGCATTTTCCATCCGCTATTTGTGCAACCGGAGGGGTCAGCAGAGCCGTGTTTTGCGGTTCCTGCTGGTATCCCGGCGGCGTTAGGTGCGGCTCCTATCGGCGCCAGCCGTGGGTAGGGCGGTCGTAGTCCCGGCTCCCGTGCTGGAGCCGATGGACTGCGGAGAATCCGGGTCTGGCGATTCGTTAGACACCGGTGCCGCTGGTACTCGCGCTATGGATGCGCTCTGTCTTGGCAGAGACGTGTCTCATAGCGCTCAGCATGGATCGTCGGTGGCCCTCTCATCTAAGGGAGAGAGGGAGGATGAAAACGGGAGTTCATTGATGGACGAGTCCATTTTCTGCACCGAAGCTGAATGGGTGCATGTCCTTGGATGGATGACCAATCGTCTCGGGTTGGCATTTGATCTGGGATCTCAGCGCGATCCGGCGATGGAGCGGATGTCAGAGCGAGTGGCTAGCGCTCTGTCAAGTGGCTCTTCTGCCATGCCGACACTCCCTTTGGACACGCAGACTTCCGACATGCTGGAGGTTGCGGCATACCGTATGGTTCAGCCAGACTATGCATTGCCAAAGGCCCCGAAGGGGATAAGGAGTAGGGTCCGTTTTCCGGAGCTGGCCTACCATCAGTACGCCCGTGTTCCACGGCTTTCCGTTGCGGAACGAGAGGCTCTGAATAGGCCGTTGGCTGGGAAGGCTAAGGGGCGGTCGCGTCCTTTGGTTTCTCAGACCAACAAAGACCCGTTCAATGAGCTCATGCTCATTGAGGATGCGGCGAGGGCAGCCATGGCTGCGCTGTCGCACGGGTGTACCGTCCTGCAGGGTATGCTGGACTGCACGGTGGATGGTGGACAGGTGCCAGAGGCTGCTCCCGGAGTTGTTCGGGACACCATGCGCCTGTCTCAGGATTGCCTGGCCAGGGTGATCACTAGGACATTGGCAGAGCGACGGAGAATGGTTCTCGATTGTGTAGAACCAGGACCAGAGATGAGGGCTGCATTATCTTCTGCAGGTCCAGGCTTGTTCGGCGGCTCGGCACGACAAGCGCTCTCCAAGGTTGCGTCAATGGTGGCGGAGCAAGAGGTGGTCGGCAAGTCGTGGAAGTCGACTAAGAGGACTCAGCTGCAGCAGTCCTACCGTCAGCATAGACAGGAGCAGCAGAGGCAGCGTCTTAGATCGCCCTTCCGTCCTTCTGGCCGTGATGCCCATAGACCATCCGGATCACAAGGACCTGGCCGTTCATCCTCATACAAGTCCTCTAATAAGAGGCCGTATGAGGAAGACAGGAAGGGTGGCGGTTCGGGCCGCGGCGGCTACCGTAAGGATGGCCGTGGCAGCGGTTCCGGACCGTCGTACTACAAGAAGCCGCGGGGCGGCCGTGGGGCTCGTTCCTGGCGGGTTTCCGGCGGAACCAGTACCGGTGGCATTGGAGGCGAATGGAGTCGAGAATCTTCACCCAAGCGATTTAGCGTCTTATCGGCCAATCTTGACCGACAGCTGTGTGCAGATTCCTTCCGTCGGAGGCAGACTTCAGTTATTCCTAAGCCAATGGGAACAGGTCGTGCGTGACTGTTTAGTTTGTCAGTGGATAAGAAACGGCTACGATCCGGACTGGCTCATCTATCAATCATTAGTTCTGTTAACCTCGACTCCAATATGGACTCCTGTTCCAAGGGAATCAGATCGTCTAGACGCCATTCGATCAGAAATAGAATCTCTTCGTCAGAAGAAGGCGATTCATCTAGTCAACGATCAGTCTTCACTGGGCTTCTATTCGATCATGTTCCTCGTTCCGAAGCGTACCGGAGGATGGAGACCAATTCTCAATCTCAAACCGTTGAACAAATTTATTCTTTCTCCCAAATTTCAGATGGAGACGGTAGCAGCGGTAATGACAGGCCTGAGGAAAGGCATGTGGGGAGTGTCGATAGATCTGAAGGATGCATATTTTCATATTCCAATGTCAATTCCTTTTCAGAAGTACCTTCGTTTTGCATTCCAAGACAATGTTTGGGAATTCAATGCTCTCCCGTTCGGCCTGACCACAGCTCCGAGGGTCTTCACCAAGGTGGTTCTCGCCATGACTTCTTTACTTCGCAGGAGAAACATAGCTGTTCACACGTACATAGACGACTGGCTGCTAAAGGTGGGGAATCCAGTCACTCTGCACAGCAATCTGCAGATAGTCCTAGCCTTATTGAAGGATCTAGGGTGGATTGTGAATATAGAGAAATCAGAACTGACTCCATCCCAGGAGTTTGTTTATCTGGGAATCTTTTTCAATCTCAGGGACGGCGTAGCTTTTCCGGCGGAGAGCAGAGTCAAAAGCCTGATTGCAGTTTTGGAGTCGGTTTCTCTAGGAGCCTATCTGACGGCGCGCCAGTTTCTCAGGATACTGGGGTTACTAGTATCTCTGGAGAAGGTGGTTCCGTATGCGGCACTCCGGCGCAGGCCGATTCAGATGTATCTAATGTCATTCTGGTTGCAGAGAACAGATCCGTTGTCTCTGAGGATACCAGTAAAAGAACCATTGATATTCCACCTTTAGTGGTGGTTATCGGAACAGAATCTCCTGCGCGGTGTTCCTCTACAACCCCCTCAACCTCAGATGTGCATCTTCACGGATGCATCGTTGACGGGTTGGGGAGCGGTATTGGACAATCAGTCAGTGTCAGGGGAATGGGATCGGACCAATGCGCAGAAACATATCAATGTGCTCGAGCTATTAGCGGTGGTATTTGCACTTTGAAAGTTCGAGAGTCTAATTCAAGACAAAGTTGTCCTAATAAGGACAGACAACTCAACAGTGGTGTCTTATTTGAACCGCCAGGGCGGGACGAGATCACCAGAGTTGTGTATGATGGTTTGGAACCTTCTGCTGTGGTGCCAAGAGAGGAATATTATTCTTCGGGCAGCACACATTCTAGGAAGATTGAACATCCTAGCGGATGCTCTCAGTCGAAGGATGGTTTGTCGTCCGACGGAATGGCAGCTCAACCAATCGGTAGCGGAGGTTCTATTCAAACAATGGGGCAAGCCAAATGTCGACCTGTTTGCAATGAATCAAAACGCAAAGATGGTCACTTACGTGTCACCGATCCCGGACCCGCTAACCTTAACGGTAGACGCACTGGCGATAAGTTGGAAGGGAATGTACGCGTATGCGTACCCTCCAACAATTCTCATCCCGAAAGTTCTGGAAAAGATAAGAGAGGGGATGTGCCAAGTACTACTGATCGCCCCGTATTGGCCAGGCCGATCATGGTTTACGGTTCTGCTGGACCTTCTGGTCTGCAATCCAATCCCTCTTCCAGACGCAAGAGATCTAATCTCTCAGAACAAGGGTCTGTACCTTCACAACAGACCAGAAATGTTCAGATTGACTGCATGGATGTTATCAAGCAGCGTGCAATTGAGGGTGGCTTTTCTGAGCAAGCAGCGAAGTTTGTTGCTTCAGCCAGCAGAGTTTCAACCACAAAGACATATAATTATAGAATCAACAAATTTGCATAGTGGTGTGAGAGAGGAGATATTGATCCCTTTTCTGCATCTGTTCAACACGGAGCAGATTTTATCTGTCATTTATACGAAGTTGACAAACTTGTACCTTCAACCCTAGCAGCATATAAGTCTGCATTAGCTTCAGTCATTCCCAGTCTCACTATTGAAGGAGTGGAGAATGACACCTTGAATGAAGTTATCAAAGGAATGAGCAATCTGCGACCTAGACAGCCAATTCCTATCCCATCATGGAATCTATATCTTGTTCTACAGGTTTTAGGGCAGGCTCCTTTTGAACCGATTAAATCTATTGATATTAAACTGTTAACTATTAAATCAGTTTTCTTGGTTGCAGCAGCGTCGGCGAGAAGGAGAAGCGAAATTCATGCGCTTTCTGCCTGAACAAGACCGTTTTGTCGTCACGGGTGAAGGTTTAAGACTACTTCCACGTCTTTGTTTCCTGGCAAAGAATCAGTCACTTAAATATCCAGGACAGCCGATCAATTTGCCAAGTTTAACTAGACATGACCCAAACTCTTCTGTTTGGTGTCCTGTCAGATGTCTTAAAATGTATAAGAAACGTACTAATGAGTGGAGAGGCGACCCGAAATCTCTGTGGTTATGTCTCAAAGCTCCCCATTTACGTGCCTCGAAAGTTACTATTTCTCGTTGGATAGTTGACGCTATTAAGATGTCGCACAAAATCGCTACAGGAAAGCAGATTGATCGTGCGAATGCCCATCAGGTCCGAGCACTAGCAGCATCATCGGCCCTTTATACGGGTGTCTCATTAGAGGAGGTGATGTCTGTAGCACAATGGCATGCCGAGTCGTCATTCACTGATTTCTACCTTCGCGACATCTCCAGCGCACTTAATCCGGTAGCCGACGCCAATCTGTCGAATCTAAACTAAGCCACTTCCGACCACTACTTCGCACACATCACTAAAGTCTTCCGCCTACACTGAACAAACGCTATGCACATGACTGAGTACGACCGTGGATTGGGATGAGCTCCTGTGATGATCAAGAAAAGATCAAGCACTCAAAATGGTGAGTGTTTACATTAATTAAGTGATTATAAATATGTTTACTTACAGTCGAAATACCAGACTGCTTAGGTAAATAGTCTGGTACAAGAGTATTCTTATCCTATCAAACAGACATTAGACTCATTCCAATTTGAAAATCTAGTCGATATACTGATATTTTTTCAAAGTTAGAAGTTGTAGTAGCTTCTTTGCACTCTACAGGACTGCCCTAGCTGAGGCTTGGGGCTGACACGGGTCTGGTGGGTGTTGCATCCCCAGTGACAGCCCTCTGAATTTTGTGCGGACAAAAGAGGGGGGGGGGAGCGCGGTCTAGACCATGGAAGTTTAGCACTCTATGAGTCAGATAGCAGAACCCAAGCGTATGCCAGGGTTCTAGTCTCTTCACAACCTTCTCTGTTGGATGGTAGTTGAGTGCTGGTTCGAGCCTCACCTCCTCCCACCGGCATTTCCTGGCTGTCGAAATCCGGAGTTTATCATAATAGTACATCTGGTAAGTATTATTCGAAGTAGAATAAAAAAAGCATCCGCTTTTGTTTCTACGAGAATTCTTAATACTTACAAGATGTACTATGGCCCTGCCTCAGCCGCCCCGCTGAGGTGAGGCTGAGCTGCTTTCGCAGTTTGCCAAGGCAAATATAAGACGAATCTGACTGTGATTGGGAATTGACTCGGTACCTGCGGCTATGGTATTCCCGGACACAGTATGGGCAGGACCAGGAGAGTGCGGAGTTTTAATTGTTTATTTTGAGCTAGACTAGATAATAGACATTATCATAATAGTACATCTGGTAAGTATTAAGAATTCTCGTAGAAACAAAAGCGGATGCTTTTTTTGAGACTGTAACATGACACATTTTTTCTGGTTAAGTGATATTAACAATGCAGAAAGTGACTTTGACATTTATAGGTTCAAAGTAGTTTTATTTGGAGCTACTTGCTCTCCATTTATTCTCAGTGCCGCATCAAACAAGCAGTTTAAACCTTTCGTCAGTAACAGAGTGAAGGAGATTAATAAACTAACATCAGACTTAGCATCTGAATGGAAATACTGTCCAACTACTGAAAATCCAGCAGACTTCTTAACTAGAGGTTTAACCGCAGATAGATTTAGATCACTTGAGTGCTGGAAGAGTGGGCCCCCTTGGTTGACTGCATGGCAGACAGTTAACTTTACTGACAATTTGTCGCATAGTATTAGTGTGATAGCAGAAACCGACAGAGAAATTTCTACCCCAGAGCATATTCAGAACATAACACATGTAACTGACACTAATGACACTGTACGTTGTATTGATATTCAGCGTTACAGTAACTTAACTAAACTTCTTCGCGTGACTGCATGGACATACCGTTTTATTCATAATGCCAAAAAGTCACATCCCAGAATAACTGGAACACTATCTGTTTGTGAGCTAGAAAATGCTCATAATTTCTTCGTGAAACAATGTCAACATAACTCTTATTCAGATGAGTTATTGAACATTAAGAGTGAATCCAAAAGCAGGCTACCATTAGTAAGACAGTTAAGACTCTTTGTGAATCAAGATGATATTATTCGTTGTGGTGGGAGAATTCATAATGCTTCTCTGCAATCTTCTACAAGATTTCCTATTCTTCTTCCACGAAATGATCATTTTACATTATTAGTAGTCAGAGACACTCATGCGCGTATGTATCACTCTGGACTTAATGCTACACTCACATACATTCGGCAGAAGCATTGGATTCCGGCGGGACGTCAGTATATAAAGACAATTTTGCGTCAGTGTGTAACGTGCCGTAGGGTTAATGGACCTCATTTCCGCGCACCAGATGCACCACCATTGCCGACTGTAAGAACTGAAGAGGCTCCACCATTCACTAGTACAGGTGTAGATTTCACCGGTGCCCTATATATAAAATCGCGTCATGGGGAAGAGAAAGTGTATATTTGCTTATTTACATGTGCAAACACAAGAGCGATACATCTGGAAGTTGTTGACAATTTATCCCGTGAAAGCTTTATGGAAGCTTTCCGTCGCTTTGCCAGCAGAAAATCCCTTCCTCGTCTAATGATATCTGATAATGCGTCCACCTATCAAGCAGCAGCAGATAATCTCATTCACTTACTTCAGTCGTCAGATTTGAAAGACAGACTTGCAAATAACGGTGTTGATTGGCGTTTTATTCCAAAGAGGGCTCCGTGGTATGGTGGATTCTAGGAACGGTTGATAGGCATGGCGAAGACAACGCTAAAGAAAGTTCTCGGTAGGACAAAAATCGGCTTAAGCACACTTCAAACTATTGTAACGGAAGTTGAAGCCATTCTGAATGACCGTCCCTTGACATATGTGTCCTCTGAGTATGGAGAGGAAGAACCTCTTACCCCATCACATCTGTTGTATGGTCGCCAGATAACATCATTACCGCATCCGGACATCGATCTTGACGTGTTGAATGATCCAGATTACGGTGAGCATGCAGAACTCAGCAAGCGAGTAAGAGCCCATGGACAGATTATGCAGCATTTTTGGTCGAGATGGCGTCATGAATATCTAACAGCGTTACGTGAACGGCATCAAGCCAGTGGCCATAATGAACAGTGCATTAAAGTAGGTGACATTGTGCAGGTGCATGATGATTCAAAAAGCATAAATTGGAAACCCGCGAAAGTAGACTCTCTAATCGTAGGTAACGACAATCACGTGCGTGCAGCAAGCATAAAAACTGCAAATGGCTACATGACTAGACCAATTACTAAGCTTTATCCGCTGGAAGTAAACGATGATTCGCATAGCAACAAACATCTCGTAGACACATGTTCAAGTACGGTAGAACCAGATGATTCACCTAGTGACCAGACTACAGTTCGTACCAGGAGACACGCTTCAGATTTAGCTCGGCATCGTATTAGAGAGTGGACAAACCTACTCTCCTCATGAGAACAATATTCTATGTTATTTGTTACCTAGTTCATAATTATCTTAGTAATTATTATTGTTCATCGTCGATCGAAACGCATTTAATTTAGGCATTGCCACTAACGTCAAGGTCATTTAGTTTAACTTTGTTGACATCCATTTTCAGTAACTTGTAAATAATTAACATACTATAGTAATAATGCATTACGGGTATTTTCATTACGTATTCTTGAAAGTTAAGTAGTTTTTCATAAATATTTTCAAATTCAAATTCAAAGATATTTATTTCATATAAATAGAAATATTTTTGTTTAATAGTTCGCGCCCCCTGAGGATGTCGTGAATCTAACATATTTTCTGTTTTCTATTTGATTGGGGTCAATACAGTCTATGCTTCCTTGTCCGTTTTCATTGTTAGGACGAATTTGATTGGGGTCGATATGTGTCTTAGTCGATTTTCCCCTTAGGTAATCTGGCAAGACCACTGTTGTCTGTTTTTCTATGCTACCATTTTATCCCGTACGGATCGTATCAATTCAAGATATAGTTATCATCAATTCATAGAAAATCAACATGAGAGATCTAAAGGACAAATCGTTCCAATAATGCTATTGTTATATTTAACGGTCACCTCGATATTATTTGTGTATCACCATTATTTGAACTGTTATCACCAGTATTCGTATCGTCCAGAATACATAAATCGTACACCATGCTATGCGCAACCGAGTATATCCTTCCATCCTTTCATCCTATCTGACCTTCAAACACAACGAGAACATTCCCAAAATAGCGTGCAATGCCATGACTCCATATTTGGTGTAACTATTGGACGGCATATTCATTGAGTCTACTGTTTGTACAGGCAGGTATATATGTACAAACAGTAGACTCAACGAATATGCCGTCCAATAGTTACACCAAATATGGAGTCATGGCATTGCACGCTATGTACAGCATTGCATGTTGGGTAGATTATACAGAAATTAACAGACATACTATATCTTGTACAAATACATTTGTATTGTACAGTGCAGCTCAGAGTTAACTTAACGTACGAACGGGTCTGAAATGCGTGCATGATGCGCTGAAGGCCCGTTTCCAACGCATCGGTCTTAAAAACACAATGCATTTACAACGCATCTAGTTAATTTTTTTGATGCATTAAAAATAATAAATATATGCGTTGAGAACGAGCATTAAATGCGTAAATAAGCTAGTTTGAACTTGTTTGATGTCCCCCAGAGATAGTGTCGAACGCATTGTTAAAAGCAAAACGGGACAGACGCCAAATTTTAAATTCGTTTAAAAGATTCATATGTGCATTGCGTAATACCCGGCGTACATGCCAACTCCACGGCTCCAACTACCCGGGATCCGATCAAAATTAGCGGTAGATTACATTTCCTAGAAGGGCCAAAGATAAATATGAGAAAGTTTTCCTAAAAAAGACAGCGGGACAATATTAAAAATCAAAATTATAAATATTAAAAAAACGCAAAATCATGATTCCCGTTTGAGAATTAATGTAACGATGCGCCCCTGAACGTTTTGCTCCCCTGAACGTTTTGCATCTAGTGCAAGAATCGTAAGCATCGGTTTGTTTCGCATTTAACTTCCAGCGCAGCGAAACATGCCGACTGGCGAGATTTAACATAGGTTAATCATAGTGAAAATTTTGCGTAAGCAACTTCATTATCACTTCTACGCATCAACTGTGTTCGCGATGAACAGACAGCGAATAAACGCAAAATTATGGATTAAAGATGTCAAAATATAGCTTATGTGTACCAATGCTCAACTAATGTAGACGCTATTTATTAAAACATGCAGATGGTGTGGTTTTTAGCTCACCTGGCCTGAAAGGCCAAGTGAACTTATGTCGTGGCGACCGTCCGTCGTGTGTCCGTCGTCCATCCGTCAACTTTTCCTTTAAAATTACTTCTCAAGAACCACTTATATTTGGCAGGAAGCATCCCTAGGGCATAGAGATTCAAGTTTGTTCAAATGAAGCCGATCGGCCAAAATCCAAGATGGCTACCGGCCAAAATAGCCGATTTTTAGAAACTCTTTGATTGATTCAAAACTCATAACACAGCATCTATTGCAACGGTTGACCCAAGTTTGTTCAAGGCAACTTGATTGGCCTATTTGCCTGGTGGCCATCTTGGATGACATGGTTTTTGCGAAAACGACTTCTTCTCCCGAACCGCTGAAGGGATAGGTCTGAAATTTAGTAAATATGCTTAGGGACCAAGGTCCAGTCAAGTTTGTTCAAGGGAAGTTCGTACGTTAAAAAACATGGCCGCCATCAACCAATCAAAATTTTTTTGCGTTTGTTGGTCATATTGGCTTTTTTGTATTTGATGGATTTTGATGGCGAAAATTGCTTTATATATGCTTATCAGTGTGGCGAGTTTAAATATGCCACTTTCGAAACTATCGGATAAATGGTTTGGCTGCCATCTTGGTTTGTTTTCCCGCCATAGGCTCCCATAGTAAAGCAATGGGCCCATAGTAAAGCAATGGGGAATTCTTTAAACGACTTCTTCTCAAGAACCAGTGGGCCAATTTCAATTATATTTTGGAGGAAGCATTCATAGGGCATAGAGATCTAAGTTTGTTCAAATGAACCCGATCGGCCAATTTGTCCGGCGGCCATCTTGGATTTAGGCTGATTTTAGGAAACGTCTAAAAATCTCCGAAACGGCTTGAGAGATTGATGCAAACCTCCTGAAATATGATTTATGGTAAGGGAACTTGATTGGTCAAATGGTTCGGCGGCCATCTTGGTTGACCTAGTTGTAGTAAAAGTGACTTATTCTCCAGAAGCGCTGACGGGATCGGGCCGAAATTTGGCAGATATAATTAGGGCCTAAGGGCCATTAAAGTTTGTTCAAGAGAGGTTGATCCGTCAAAAAACATGGCCGCCGTGGGCCAATCAAAATATAGCATGTTTGGTGGCCATATTGTATTTTTTTATTTGATGGATTTTGAGGCCGAAATTGTTTTTATGTGTTTTTGGGTATTCTGATCTCAAATTTGTAATTTTCGAAACTGTCGGATAAATGGTTTGCTGGCCATCTTGTTGATAAAGAGCATTCTAGTGTTACATATGCAATGGCGACCGTCTGTCATCTGGCGTCCGTCAACTTTTCCTTTAAACAACTTCTTCTCAAGAACCACTCGGCCGATTTTAATTATATTTAGCAGGAAGCATCCTTAGGGTATAGGGATTCAAGTTTGTGCAAACGGGCCTGGTCGGCCAAAATCCAAGATGGCCGTCTGCCAAATCGGCCGATTTTGAGAAATCTCTGAAAATCTCCGAAACCGCTCAGGGGATCGATTCAAAATTCATGGAATATCATCTAGGCGTGTAGCTGAACCAAGTCTGTTCAAGGGAACTTGATACTCCATATGGTCCGGCCGCCATCTTCGATGACCTACTTCGCGAAAACAGCTTTTCAAGAACCACTGAATGGATCGGGCCCAAATTTGGGAAATATTATTAGCTCACCTGGCCCGAAAGGCCAAGTGAGCTTATGTTGTGGCGACCATCCATTGTGTGTCCATCGTCCGTCCGTCGTCCGTCCGTCAACTTTTCCTTTAAACGACTTCTTCTCAAGAACCGCTGCGCCAATTTCAATTATATTTGGCAGGACGCATCCTTAGGGCATAGGGATCCAAGTTTGTTCAAATGAAGCCAATCGGCCAGTTAGGATGGTAGCCATCTTGGATTTTGGCCGATTTTTAGAAACGTCTAAAAATCTTCTCCGAAACTGCTTAAGGGAGTGAAGGAAACCTGATGAAATATGAGCTCAACTAAATTTGTTCAAGGGAACTTAATTGGTCAAATAATTTGGTGGCCATCTTGGTTGACCTAGTTTTAGCGAAAAAAACTTCTCCACAACCGCTGAAGGGATCAGGCCGAAATTTGGCAGATATGATTAGGGACTAAGGGCCAGTAAAGTTTGTTCAAGAGAAGTTGATCCGTCAAAAAACATGGCCGCCGTGGGCCAATCAAAATATAGCATGCTTGGTGGACATATTGGATTTTTTTATTTGATGGATTTTCATGCCGAAATCGGGTTTATATAGGTTTTTGGGTATTCTGATCTCAAATTTGCAATTTTCGAAACTGTCAGATAAATGGTTTAGCGGCATCTTGGATGATTTTCCCGCCAAACGCTCCCATACTAAAGCAATGGGAAATTTAAAATCTCTTCTCGAGAACTGCTGGGCCGATTTCAATTATATTTGGCATGAAGCATCCTTACGGCATAGCGATTCAAGTTTGTACAAACGAACCCGATCGGCCGATTTGGCCAGCGACCATCTTGGATTTTGGGCGATTTTTAGAAATGTCTTTAAAAATCTTCTTCTCCCAAACCATTTGAGGGATCGATTCAAAACTCACGAAATATGATCTAGCATAAGCGCTGAATCAACTTTGTTCAAGGGAACTTGATTGACGAAATGGTTCAGCGGCCATCTTGGATGACCTAATTTTCACAAAAACGACTTCTTCCCCAGAACCGCTGGAGCGATCAGGCCGAAATTTGTGATATATAATTAGCAACTAAGGGCGATTAAAATTTGGCCAAGAGAAGTTGATTCGTCAAAAAACATGGCCGCGGTGGACCAATCAAAATAGTGTGTTTGGCAGCCATATTGGATTTTTTTATTTGATTGATTTTGAGGCCGAAATTCATTTTATATAGGTTTTTTGGGTATTCTGATCTCAAATTTGCAATTTTCGAAACTGATAAACGGTTTGGCAGCCATCTTGGATCATTTTCCTGCCAAAAGCTCACATACTAAAGCAATGGGAAATTTAAAATGTCTTCTCGAGAACTACTGGGCCGATTTGAATTATATTTGGCAGAAAGCATCCTTATGGCATAGAAATTTCATTTTGTTCAAACAAAGCCGATCGGCCAGTTTGGCCGGTGGCCATCTTTGATTTTGGCTGATTTTTAGAAATGTCTTTAAAAATTGTGTTCTCCGAAATGGCTTGGGGAATTGATTCAAAACTTATGAAACCTCATCTAGGCAAAGAGGTAAGCCAAGTTTGTTCAAGACAACTTGATTGACCGAATGGTTCAACAGCCATCTTGGATGACCTAGTTTTCCCGAAAACGACTTCTCCAGAACCGCTGAATGGATCAGGGCAAAATTTGGGAGATATAATTAGGGACTAAGAGCCATTAAAGTTTGTTCAAGGGAAGTTGCTCCGTCAAAAAACATGTCTGCCGTGGGCCAATCAAAATGTAGCGTGTTTGGCAGACATATTGGATTTTTTTATTTGATGGATTTTGAGGCCAAAATTCGTTCTATATATGTTTTTGGATATTCTGAGCTCAAATTTGCAATTTTCGAAGCTGTCGGATAAACGGTTTGGCGGCCATCTTGCATAATTTTCTCATCAAAAGCTCCCATGCTTAAGCAATGGGAAATTTAAAATGTCTTCTCGAGAAGTACCAGGCCGATTTCAATTATATTTGGCAGGAAGCATCCTTAGGGCATAAGGATCCAAGTTTGTTCAAATGAACCCGATCAGCCAATTTTGCCCAGCCTATTTCAGGAAATGTCTTTATAAATCTTCTACGAAACCACTTGCAGAATCTTCATCTAGGCCACGAGGTAAGCCAAGTTTGTTCAAGAGGACTTGATTTACCAAATGGTTCGACGACCATCTTGGATGACCTGGTTTTCACGAAAATGACTCCTTCAGAACTGCTGAAGGGATCATGCCAATATTTGGGCCATTAAAATTTGTGCAAGGGAAGTTGATCCATCAAAAAAACATGGGCGCCGTGGGCAAATCAAAATGTAGTCTGATGGCGGCCATATTGCAAAAATGTCCACCAACTCATTTTAAAATACTGCTAACCACCCACCAACAATTTTGACAAAAATTGATGGTGCTCCAGGTGAGCGACACAGGCCCCTTGGGCCTCTTGTTATTGATAATATGACGCACAAATTAGCAGATTTGTGTCCGCTATCGCAATATCCCCATCGGTGCTCTACACGGAAAAAGACTAGTTCAGGGCTAGTTGTGAAATACTATGCGCCCCTAAAGCTGTAACATGTACCGATATCTCATTGGCTTTTCGTGGAAATAAGATGCCCGTAGTGATTTAATGATTTTCTTTTTGTGACATTCGGTAGCTTTCGGATGCACTATATTGCAATGTAATGTAGCTGAGTATAACACATTGTTGTAGCCTCACTCGGGAACCAGGCCGCGGAAATGAGCAATCACCGCACCCCTCTCTACGTAGCAATAACATAGCTAGATGATAAATAGTGCCTTAATAAACCCGTGAAAGTTAACATTATAAATAGTCAGGGAGCTAATTTCACTATATTTCATGAACCAGACATTGTTTGTTTTATTAATATAAGCCTAAGATATTGCTTTATTGCTTTTAAAAGCGGCACCGCGAATACGTGTACATTTTGCGTTCCGCCATTGTCAATCGTGAGTCATTCAGAGACTGGTTAAAATAAATCACGTCATCAATTCGTTATGAATGACAACGAGACATGTGATCAAAATTTTACTACGATAGTAATTTTCATTCATTCATAATGACGTCAGATGTCCAGCAAGCCAATCAAATTATGGCTACGCTTTTCCGAGAATCTACGACTGCGCATCATTATCGATCGGCGAGACAGTCGCGCGAGGCATTTCTCATTAGTGGTGGATTTAGGCGGTGAATAAGTAACCGGGTTCACTTTGTTCTGTAAGAATGGAATGTTTACGTTACCAGGCAGCTGTATCGGAACTGATAATGCGACATACTGCCAATTATTCAACATTGAATGAGGCCTCGCCCTAAAATCATGACAGGAATTTCGCTAAAATCTACGGTACCTTGGCAAAATATAATTGCACAATGTGTGTATGCCCGAGTAATCAGTTGCCCTTCTTGGTCGACTCGCGTAATGTCGTTATACCAGCGCGGCATAATTATGAACGCATTTCACATTATCAGATTTCAAACGACTTGTCTAGCCAATATCATAAATGCAGTGTAATAAGTTCTGACGCGTTGTCAAACTGTTTCCAACCCATTTGTTTTACTTTCACACTGGGTTGTTTTACCGTTCACAACGGGAAAGTGATGCATCCATTATTTTAAAATAGACCCGCCATGTACGCGTCATGCACACGTTGCAGACGCATTTTATGTTAAGTTAACTCTGAGTTGTACAGTAACTCTTGAACACTCATCAGCCAAAGATGGCTTCGGCAGTGGTCTTGAGAAATGTCCATTTGCAGACCAAGAGAAAACAATTTTTGAAAATTTGTCACTGGAATGACTGGCTCGATAACTGAGCCAGTCATTCCAGTGTTAAGTTTTCAAAAATAGTCTTCTCTTGGTCTGCAAATGGACATTTTCTATGAGAAAATTGAAATTTTCTTGAATAAATTTGAGGTTTAATAGGACACAAGAACTTAAAGTATGGGAATGTCATATGTATTTTTGTTTAAAAATATAATCTGATAAGTTATTGATCAACATAGCTGAAATTTGGCAGATGTTTAGATCATTACATCTTTTTTCATAATGCAAATTTTCAGATCAATAGGGTAATTGTAGAAAAAGTTGGCATTTATGTGTCCTCTGGAGTTTTATGATTATTACCCTCATGCCATAAGGGGGGAAGAGGGCAGTGCGATCAAGCCTAATTGTTTGTCTGTCTGTCTGCCTGTCTGAATGTGTCAGTGTGTCTGGAGCTCTAGATCTCAAAATAACTGATCCGATTTGACTCAAATTTTAATACAACGAATGAATTTATCGGACAAGAGGATTTCGAGACTGGCCATGACCACGATAAAAGAACCCAGATCTGGATTGAATCAAATTCTGGATCTGTGGATATCTCGAACTACTGGTCTGATTTAGCTCAAATCTTAAAACAGGAAAGGATGTGACTGTACATTTGAATTGTTTAGCTTCGGTCGTGATAAAAAAAAATCCGGAAAATCTGAAAAAATACAGAAAATCCATAAGATCAGGGAATCTGAAAACTGTTTGCAGTGTGACAAAAATGGGATTGCGAGGGTGTGCAATCTTTGAATGCTCTTGTTTTTCTTGCAGATAGCAGGACTGTTGCAAAGCTTTCTTGGTGGGAACCCTGCAGCAGTAGACAATTCAACTCAACCTAACGCGTCAGTTCCATCGAATGCATCATCAAATGGAATGATCGGTCTGATGTCAATGATTTCTCGTTTTACAAAAATGTCTTCTCTAGAGCCTAATACAGAAAGTGATAGTCAACCATCAAAAGCTGAAACCAGCAGTTTGAAAGCAGAAGTGAGTCAGAAGAGTTCAGTCAGTGCTGTAGGTCAGTCTGGTCAAGAAGTAAGTGGTAGTACACCGGACAGAGAGAGGATGTATGCCATGTTACAGGGAATATGTGGTCAGGTGACCAAGAAGCGGAATGAGGAACAGAACATTAAACTAAATACGAAAGAAGACTTAGACAGGTAAATCGATAATGCACACACATGTACTAGTCAGAAAACCTGTCAACTATGGACCTTTCCAGTTTTAACTATGCCCCGCCCATCTCTAAGGTCCACCCCACACCTCGCTCATGTTGGGATCGATCAATCTCTGAACTCTCTGACTATCACTTTCCAGAAAACTATACAGATAAGCTGTTGAATATTTCGAAACTAATTTGACTGGGTGCTGTTGCTGCCATAGGCAGCAACAGTGCTCAGTCAAATTAGTTTCAAAATATTCAACAGCATGATTCCTAAATGTCAAAAACATACAATTAGTACAACATGTCAGACTTAAGCATTAAAGACTAGCTTAAAGGAATCATTCATGACGTCATGGTTATGACATCCGCATAAACGTCGTGTAGTTGATTATGATGTCATATGATTGAGTGAGGAAATGCAGGCCTGCAGATTTCTGGAAATGTCAGAACCTAATTTTAGGTTCCGTGGTTTTTGCCACTGAGAACCCATCAGAACCTTTTTTTCGGTTCCGCGAGTATACTACTCTGGGAACCCTTTTCGTGTACTAGAATAGTACTCAAAGCTGCAGAACAGTTGTGTTAAATATTTACTGCAATGAAACACTTAAATATATTTTAATTTAATTATTTAAATGCTTCATTACAGTAGATGTTTAGCGGAAATTAATTCAGTATGTATGAAACTCGAAATGATCCGAATTTTTACGGCAGCTGACAATTACTACCACCCTAATGGCGTCTGTTTAGATGGGAAAACGTTTCAAAATGTTTTGCTAAATCTGCAAACTGTCACAATTGGCGATTTTTGGATTTATTATTTCATGTAAGAATTAATATGACGAAAGCTGATATTTATGTTCTGTGGATTTCGTAGAGCGTGTCGCTTTGTGAACAGGCTCCAGCATTCGTTAAAATGCACATCAGCAAATATTTAAAAGTAAATCTATTGCTCTGGTCATGTTGAAGGCTTATCCTTTACACGGAGCTCTGATTTTGTTGCCGATAGAATAAGAATCTGCTCAATCAGAACATTTCATTGGCAAAAAATCTAAAAACAGATACATGTATACATAGCCAAGCATACAAACAGAAAGACACAATTGAAATCCGTTGAATTCCGAAATGATCTAAATTTTCATGGCAGCCCGATTACCTCCCATTCTGCTACTCTCTAGCATTCGTCAAAATATACGTCGGCAAACTTAAAAAAATAAATCTCGATCTGGTCATGTTGGAAAATTATCGTTTAGTTCTGATTTTGTTGCCGAAAGAAGGTTATTCATTGAAATTAAGGTATGTTTGATCAATGCATGATACAATTTTAATTTAATAATGTGATCAAAATACGCTGGGAAACGTTTTTTTCGGTTCCGTGTTTTCGTTAGCTCGGAACCGACACGGAAACGGAATGGTCGTTACCGTGAAATCTGCAGACTAGGAAATGGATTCATGAATTACTTGTTTATTTTCAACTGTTGTCATCACTGTTCATTCTGAATTCCCCGAAACTTAAATTCAAGTAAACTACATAACTATATTATGTTAAATATTCTGCCATGCATGAAAGGGTTTCCTCAACTTTGTATCAGTCGTAGAAACTTCAGCATACACAACGTAAAGTTTGAGAAAATTTGTTTTTCCAACAATCAACTTATGTGACAATTGAGTACTGGCAGATTTTTCTGTCACCTGGGAAACTTGTACCGAAATTTTATGATAAAAATATGTCGCGAGTAACGAATGACCTAGATATAAACACATATAAAATAAGGGTTCGTGCGGGTCATGGAAATCGTGGAGGGTAATGGAATTTAAAATCTTTAATTTAAGACCGCGAAATCATGGAAAACATTTTCATGACATGGAAAGGTTGTGGAATTATTTTCTAAATATTAAACATATGAGCACATTTGTTTTGGTGAGTGTTGTAACACTAATGTTATGTTGGTTGCATGACATGATTATAACATCATTCAGTGTTGTGTTATTTGCATGATTATGACATTATTGAGTGTTGTGTTGTTTGCATGGCATGATTTTGACATCATTCAGTGTTGTGTTGTTTGCATGGCATGATTTTGACATCATTCAGTGTTGTGTTGTTTGCATGGCATGATTTTGACATCATTCAGTGTTGTGTTGTTTGCATGGCATGATTATGACATCATGCAGTGTTGTTTGCATGGAATGATTATGACATCATGGAGTGTTGTTTGCATGGAATGATTATGACATCATGGAGTGTTGTTTGCATGGAATGATTATGACATCATGGAGTGTTGTTTGTATGGAATGATTATGACATCATGGAGTGTTGTTTGCATGGAATGATTATGACATCATTCAGTGGTGTGTTGTTTGCATGGAATGATTATGACATCATTCAGTGGTGTGTTGTTTGCATGGAATGATTATGACATTCAGTGTTGTTTTGTCTGCATGGCATGATTATGACATTCAGTTTTGTGTTGTTTGCGTGGCATGATTAATTTATGACTTCATTCAGTGGTGTGTAGTTTGAATGGCATGATTATGCTATTATTGAGTGTTGTTTTGGTTGCATGGCATGATTATGACATCATACAGTGTTGTGTTGTTTGCATAGTATGATTATGACATCATTCAGTGTTGTGTTGTTTGCATGGCATGATTATGACATCATTCAGTGTTGTTTGCATGGAATGATTATGACATCATTCAGTGGTGTGTTATTTGCATGGCATGATTGTGATATTATTCAGTGTTGTTTGCATGGAATGATTATGACATCATTCAGTGTTGTTTGCATAGTATGATTATGACATCATTCAGTGGTGTGTTGTTTGCATGGCATGATTGTGATATTATTGAGTGTTGTTTGCATGGAATGATTATGATATTATTGAGTGTTGTTTGCATGGCATGATTATGATATTATTGAGTGTTGTTTTGGTTGCATGGCATGATTATGACATCATTCAGTGTTGGGTTGTCTGCATGGCATGATTATGACATTATTCAGTGTGGTTTGCATGGAATGATTATGACAAGTCAGTATTGTGTTGTCTGCATGGCATGATTATGACATTCAGTGGTGTGTTTGCATGGAATGATTATGACATAAGTCAGTGTTGTGTTGTCTGCATGGCAGGATTATGACATCATTCAGTGTTGTGCTGTTTGCATGGCATGATTGTGACATTATTGAGTGTTGTGTTGTCCGGTGTCCACATGACTGATTATGATTTCATAATTAATCAATTTGATTTAATTATGACGACATAATCATGCCATGCCAACAATGCGCTCCTATGGTTACAATGCTCACTTAAACGAATGTGCTTAAAGAATGCGAAATCTTCAGATCATAATTATATATTGTGTGTATTTTGCGACTAATCTGACTGGACACTGTTGTTGGCTTTGGCAGCAACACCTTCCAGGAAAATTAGTTGCAATTTATTCAACATAGTAATTCTATCCTAGAGTTACTCACACTATCAATGGGTCAACTATTTGGGTAACGGGTGTCACTACGTGCATTGCCAAGACATAGCGCAAAGGCATGAGTCAACATCTCACTCATGTGCATTCTAGTTATAAATATATTTGCAGTCACAGAATTTTGTTGGCATAGCATTTGATTATTATGAAGTTTAGTTGTTATGAAATTTGAGAGAGAATTTGGCAATAGGTTGTCTGGCCTGCATAGCAAAAGGCCAGACATAGGAATCGCTGTTTTTCTCATCGGCCTCCATCTACTTTTGATCTATGGTATACAGGAAATGACAGGGATGCAAGCTCCATCATCATTTATTAGCTCACCTGGCCTGAAAGGCCAAGTGAGCTTATGTCGTGGCGACCATCCGTCGTGTGTCCGTCAACTTTTCCTTTAAAACGACTTCTCAAGAACCACTGGGCCGATTTCAATTATATTTGCCAGGAAGCATCCCTAGGGCATAGAGATTCAACTTTGTTCAAATGAAGCCAATCAGCCAAAATTCAAAATGGGCGCCGGCCAAAATAGCCGATTTTTAGAAACACTAAAAAATCTTCTCAGAAACCGCTGGAGGAGGAATTGATTCAAAACTCATAACACATCATCTATTGCAACGGTGGACCCAAGTTTGTTCAAGGCAACCTCATTGGTCTATTTGCCTGACAGCCGTCTTAGATGACCTAGTTTTCGCGAAAATGACTTCTCCTGAACCGCTGAAGGGATAGGTCTGAAATTTGGTAAATATGCTTAGGGACCAAGGTCCATTCAAGTTTGTTCAAGGGAAGTTCGTACGTTAAAAAACATGGCCGCCATCAACCAATCCAAATTTAGCGTTTGTTGGTCATATTGGTTTTTTTGTATTTGTTGTATTTTGATGGCGAAAATTGCATTATATATGCTTATCAGTGTGGCGAGTTTAAATATGCCACTTTCGAGACTATCGGATAAACAGTTTGGCTGCCATCTTGGTTTGTTTTCCCGCCATAGGCTCCCATAGTAAAGCAATGGGCCCATAGTAAAGCAATGGGGAATTTTTTTAACGACTTCATCTCAAGAACCACTGGGCCAATTTCAATTATATTTTTGGAGGAAGCATTCATAGGGCATAGAGATCTAAGTTTGTTCAAATGAACCCGATCGGCCAATTTGTCCGGCGGCCATCTTGGATTTAGGACGATTTTAGGAAACATCTTTAAAAATCTTCTCCGAAACGGCTTGGCGGATTGATGCAAACCTCATGAAATATGATTTATGGTAAGGGAACTTGATTGGTCAAATGGTTCGGTGGCCATCTTGGTTGACCTAGTTGTAGTGGAAATTACTTATTCTCCAGAAGCGCTGAAGGGATTAGGCCGAAATTTGGCATATATGATTAGGGCCTAAGGGCCATTAAAGTTTGTTCAAGTGAAGTTGATCCGTCAAAAAGCATGGCTGCCGTGGGCCAATCAAAATATAGCATGTTTGGTGGCCATATTGAATTTTTTTATTTGATGGATTTTGAGGCCGAAATTGTTTTTATATGAGTTTTTGTGTATTCTGATCTCAAATTTGCAATTTTCGAAACTGTCAGATAAATGATTTGCTGTCCATCTTGTTGATAAAGAGCATTCTAGTTGAAATGCCTATTGTCCAGGTGAGCGATACAGGCCCCTTGGGCCTCTTGTTTGAAATATGATCAACTTTCCTACTTTTTCAGGGTTTTGGACGTGGTTAAGATTTTTAATTCGCCTTATTCAACAATGGCTTTTTTTAGATTTCAATAAGACTTTAAAAAGGTATTCTATGCCATGCAGACTGCATCATGACTAGTTTGCCCCATTTCATCATGGTTTGGAACAATGAAGCTTCTCAGGTGATATGTAATGTAAGCATATTTAATGTGGGCCATTTGCCTATCTGTTACTCTTATCTAAACTTGTAATGCTTCCCCTGCAGGTCTAGTGATTAATTAGACTTTGAGTTCAGTCATGGCTCTTGAGGCTATAATATCCTTACATCTTTTGTATATTTCCTATCGGGCAATACCATGGGTGTTGTTCCTCGCATGTTCTTTGCCGTATCAAGATCAGAATGTATCCAACGCTCAATTATAATCCATGTGCTTATGACCTTAGTTTTCATAACCATTGCTCGTACTTGCAGCGAATCGTTTCATGTTTTTTGGGGATGGGGTGGGTTGTTGTTACAGTTGTTTTTTGGTGCCTCACTGAATGTATTACAAACCATAACTAGTTTGTTTTGTCAATCCACACTATCCATGAATTTACAGGCGATATATTTTACGTTTCAGCATTTTTCTTGGCTATTGAAAGGATTTATCTGGACATGTCAGATGGTGATATTGATATTGTCTATTTACTGATGATGTATACCTCTTGTTACAGGGTGAGCGGTGAACAGACCGATCAGCATGATGATACAGAGAAGATGATGCGCACTCATACAGAACAGATAGCCACTGTAGAGAAACATATCCTAGAACAAATGTCACTTATGGAACAGAGACTCCAAACATACATTGACCACAGATTACAACTTATGGAAGAACAAATTGCTTCAAAATGTGATAAAATACTTGACACACTCGCTGACTTATACACACCGAAGACACTCGTTACTGGACCACCTGTAATACAGAATTCAAATACTGCCTGTGATAATAGCGTTCTGAAAATGACTGCTCATAATGTCCCGAAAGAAACATGTCAAGATTCACATCAAAGCGCTGATGTGTCTCAGCTAAAAGACCAGAAGCCAGTATTTCTAGAGAGTGGAGAGATTTACCATTCAGAAATGATTGTCAGCAATAACAGTGACATTAGTTCAGATTCATGTGCTCAGGTTATTAAACATGATGTTGATTCTGAGGGTGTTTGTGTGGAGCCGATTCAGGAATCTAACTCTAATCTAGAGTACAGCTTAGAAATAACTTGACATGTTTCAAAAAGCAAATAAAATGTACTGTTAAATATTTTGGACTTAGTGTCATTGGAAAACATTACTGCCGTAGGCAAATTAAGTCCAAATTAGGGCCAAATATTCTTAAAGCGTGTTCAAAATTGTACTAACATGTTTCTGTTTTGGAAACATGTTAAGTTATTTATGAGCTGTGCTGTACATATACAACATGACATTTCAGTGAGATAATCTCCATACTTCTAGATGGTATGATTCAATGTTGCCTGATTATTTAGACAGGCTTAACCCTTCTTGTGCTACCTTAACCTTTAACGGTCAAGCCGGCAAGAAATTCCCACTGCAATGATATGTCTTAAGAATGTCCAGTTGCAGGCCAAAAGAATAGTATTTTTGAAAATTTACCACTGGAATGACTGGCTCGGTAATCATTCCAGTAGTAAATTTTCAAAACTACGATGCTCTTGGCCTTGAAATAGATGCTGGCTAATTAAAAGATCGAATTTTCTTAACAATTTCCCCTTTGGTGGTTAACCTGATCAAACACATTCTCTGTATTTCCAAAAAAGTTGGTCCCGATCCCAGGATGATTCATAATAAGGAAAAATTAGTTACCTCTCCGGGATGTAGAAATTGTTTGAGTGTAGCTTTCGTGACCATCTCGGTCACTTCTTCAGCACTAACTGACAGTCGCTGGCAACGTCACTCTGGTCAGTTCTTGTGGAGTCATGTGACAGCATGGACTGGTAGACTGCTGGTATACGGTAGCCCTCGTCTCTGTTCATGGTTGGTTGATGCTTGTAGATTTCTATGGCCTCTTTAACCTTCCGTTTCAATAAGTTGACAAATTTAACTTTTTCAAGGGGGATAACTCTAGCAAATATGGACAGATCATGAATGAAATGAAATCATGACACTTCTCTTGGCCATTGCATATTCTAAGGCTCTGTGCTGGTGTGTCTTCTAGGATCCTTAACACATGGCCAAATGTGGACCATCTTTGCTGGGCAACTTTTACAGACAGCAACGATGTATCTTTTATAGTGTATCATTGGAAATTACGCTCTCTGGTCATCAGTATCCAATGATGGTGCAGAGGTGTTTGCGGTCACCCAAGTATCTGACATCATAATTAAAGTCACATGTTAGCTGACGTCACAATCAAAATGAGATAGCTCTGTCATGAAGATTGAAATTTGTATATCCTATTGTAGAAGTGAAACGTGCCAGGATAGATATTTCAAAACAATTTGAAACTTGTTGCGGCAATGATTTTCATTCAAGTCATTTTCAAAACATTAGCTAGTGACACTTGCATTTTCTGCTGATTATTTCACGGACAATTTGAAGGAAAGTTTTTGCTGCTATAGCTAGCAACAAGTTTCAATCATATTGTTTTAACCATTTAACACTCCTGAGCCAAAAACGGCTTCTGCAGTGTATAACCAAGCCAGTCATTCCAGCGGTAAAAAATAGTCTGTTGGTCTGCAAATGGACATTTTCTCTGAGAAAATTAAAAAAAATTTGAACAAATTTGAGGGTTAAAGGGTGAAAATATCTTGCCTCGCACATTTAGCTTCTACCATAGGAAATACAATTAGAATCAAGCTATTATACTCTCACAATGTGTCATCAACCGATGATCAAGTTAGGTCTGCTGTCCTTGGGGGTCAAGGATACAATGAGTATCATTAGCATTATGAGAATGGTTTTATACTAAACATTGTATAACAATGAGAACCAGAATCCCAAACAATGGTGGCTACAAATAGCAAGCTAAGATTGCGGCTCTGAAGAAGACAATGGACCTTTCCAGAGTACCCACCCATCATATGACGTCATAATGAGCTGTGTGATGTGTACAATGACATCATAGTGAATGACTTCATGAATGATGTCTATAAGTACATCACGAACGCATATTTGAAGACGGTCTATGCGTTGTTGTACAAATTGTTTGCTTTTACTATTTAATAAATATTCTGTTGAATATTTTGAAACTAATTTGACTGGGCACTGTTGCTGCCATAAGCAGCAACAGCACCCAGTCAAATTGGTTACAAAATATTCAACAGTTTCCCTGTATAGTTTTCAGGAAATTGATAGCTAGGGCATTTGGGGATCGATCAATCCAAACACTGCGAGGTGTGGGTGGAGCTTAGCTAGTGATGGGCGGGGCATAGCTAAAAATGTCCATTTCCTAACCTTCAGGATAATTTTAAGTCAAGTTTTACAAAATATATAAAATAACTTCTCTAATGTAATTTTTTATAATATTTATTTAAGATAATTTACGTGTAATTATTGTTTTTTGTGCGTCAGTCCTGATGTTTAATGATATACTGTATTCAGTATCCGTTATAATAAATTATATATTTAATAGTCAAATTTGTTTTATCCTTTCTAATGCTATATATTAAGCACATATGTGTGACGTATGTACATTTAGTAGCATTTCCCGGTTTGACCATGGCCTCATAGACAATTTGAGAGATTTCAAATTGG
Organism: Chaetoderma sp. LZ-2023a; assembly: GCA_034401795.1. Lineage (NCBI taxonomy): Eukaryota > Metazoa > Mollusca > Caudofoveata > Chaetodermatida > Chaetodermatidae > Chaetoderma > Chaetoderma sp. LZ-2023a. Next base: position 35,171,627 of record CM067369.1, read on the forward strand.
TCTTCTAATGTCAGTGTTAAGTGCTTTTATGCCATTTAGAAGATTTCAAACAGCTAATTAACTCACAATTTAAGTACGTTTCACACTTCGTGAAGTACCAATTTCTCAGCAAAGTCGCATAGCTCCCTGAGATGACAGGACTAAATACTCCCAAAGTCAGAATGATGATTCAGGCCAAATCATATGCAATTATCATTTCAAATGAAGACGCTAAATAACATGAGATATGTCAACCCATTACTTATCACATTAACCAATGGAGATTTAAAAATAAGTATGGAAAGGAAAATGCATCTTTGAAAACTTCAAATAGACATTTATGTCTAGCTAGTTAGAGCCAGTTTTTGTCAAGTCCTTAGCAAAGTGGATGACATAGCAATTCAAATGGTGTCCGGCGTGCACCAACAATTAGGTAAATGTTAAAGTTTTTCAAAGGAAATTTAATTCATCAAGGGCTTAACCAATCTCAAATAAAATTTACAGATTTGTTTTATACCATCCAGCTTGACTTGCAGGCTCTAGCCTCTCGTATTATAGGAATGCTTTCAAAATGTTTCCTGGTTGACTGTCTGACCGAGAACTGTAATGCTTGGTAGATATATGTATTGGGTTACTGTCTGGTTTAAGAAGAGCTGCATACGCTACTCCTCTTCTAACACTAACACTCAAGCTGGCCAAAAAGGCTTCTGCAATGCTCTTAAGAAATGTTGCCACCGCCGTCATCGAGAAAGTGATACCTTTGTGTCACTTTCTCCCTTGCAGACGAGACAAAAATTTACAACTGGAATGACTGACTCGATAACCTGGTCATTCCATGCAACAAAGACTTCTGCGCATTCTGTCGACAACTGAACAAAAAACGCACATTCAAATGCTCACACACAGGGCTTAACTATCATACCAAAACAAAAACATTTTGTAACACTACAAATGTTGTGTATTTAATCACGTGTAATACATGTTCCAAACAATATATTGGTGAAACTAAACGAGAATTCCAAATACGTATTAAAGAACATCTAAGGGACATTAAGAATAAAAAAGACACCAGTAGCCTTTCACTTTATTCTCCCAAACCACTACACCACTTCAGTCAACTACAGAATCATTGAAGTGCTTCATCGCGACCCGGATTCACCGGAAGCAACGTCTATCCGTAAGGAACGCAAGGAATTCTGGATCCATCAGCTACACAGCATGGACCCAATTGGAATTAATCACGCTGATTGGTGACAATCTCTACCTGAAAGTAGTATAATAAATAGTATAATTGGTTTATATTCGTAGTGTTGCAGGGATACCGCTGCGGATTTACGAGTCTGGTACCTTCGGCGAGTCCATGTAGAAAGAACACCGGATAGCTCTATGTGCTGTATTATTTGCTCATTACTGTCAAACGAGTAGCATTGTTTGCATAGTTATTAATTGTGACTGTTTAATTATATCATCGTGTGAATGTTCCACCGGCTCTAGAGGCCGGTCTTTGTACCTTCCGGAGAGATGATACAGGATCCACAACCCTGAGAACCGCAGCTAACAAGCCCTCCCACGCATCCTGTACATGCGGTGCGGCGGAGTGGAGCGACATGGCGGACCAGCGCGTACCCCTGCGAGCTACAGTTTCTGCATTTAGCAAATCATCTTTGCCTGTATTTTACGATTGCTTAATCCTACTGGCACAAAACGTGTTTGCCTTTACCATAGAGCCATCATGATTATAGTGGTGGTCAAAGGTCACTAATTCTGACCTTGTTTGTTGACCTCTGCTTTTCCAAAGTTCAGTTTTTTATTTGGAAGACGGGGGATATAGTGATCAGCATGTCTGTCCATCCATCTGTCCCCATCTTCTCAATGCAACTTCTACATTATAGGTAACAAATTTTTGAAACTTGGTAAAACTAATCATTACCATGCTCTCCTGATGCCTGTATGTCCGCTCGTCTGTCTTGAATGTCCATCCATATGTCTGCCTGTACATCACTGGCAATCATTTTTTGTCAACGTAACTCCTACAGTTTAGTTGCAATGTTGTTGAAACTTGTTAAGTGTTATCATTACCACCTGGAGATGTGCATGTGCTCTCTGTATGCCTGTACATCCATCCGTCTGTCCAGAATGTCTGTCTGTCAATCCATCTCTGATAATCATTTCTTGTCAACGCAACTAGAGTTCCCAATGGATTAACATGAATTTCTGTGCACATTATCAGTATGATATGCATGTGCTTTTTCGCGGCCAGAAAATTTTTCATTACAGTTATCCCCCTTTAAGAAGCGAATGCATAACTTTAGAATGACTGCATTGCCAATCATTTCTTTTCAACGCAACTCCTACAGTTTATCTATGATTCTTTGCAAACTTGGTAAGTGCTATCAACTTATCATTACCATGTGAAGATGTGCATGTGCTATCGGTATGGCTGTTCAGAATGGCTGTCTGTCTGTCTGTCCATCCATCCATCTCTGACAATCATTTTGTATCAATGTAACTCCTTGTAAAGTCCCCAATGGATTAACCTGAAATTTGGTGCACAATATCAGTATCATGTGCAGATGCTTTTTTCGTGCCCGGGAACTTATTCATTACAAAGTTATCTCCCTTTAAATATCCTCAATACCTGCATGGATTAATGCAAAATTTCTTTATCATCTATCCATCCGTCCATTTGTCTATAATCATTTCTTGTCAATGCAACTCCTCATACACTTTAGTTGTGACTCGTGTAAAAGTTGGTAAATGTTACCAGTACCACCTGAAGATGTGTATGTGCCTTTTTCCGCAAAATCTATCCATATTTATCTCCCGAGACATAAAATTCATAAAAAATTTTCTTTTAGGCAAGATATTCAAGAATTTTGAAGCTATATTCACAATTTTTTTTCACTGTTCCTATTTCTTCAATACACAGTAATGAAATCTATCGATATTCTCCAGAGTTATCTCCCCTGATATACTTAAAATTTTTAAAAATGTCTTGTCTTTGCCAGATTTCGGAGTTTTAAACCTATGCTCTCAATTCTTTTATCACTGGACATATTACTTTAAGAATCAGTGCTATGATTCCATTTCGAAAAAATTCATACTTATTTGCCTGAGTTATCTCCCTTGAAATACTTAAAATTCACCAAAATTTTATTGTTCAGGCAGAAACTTGAAGAGTTTTGAACGGAATTGAACATGCACTTGAAAATTCTTTCTCAGTGGATATATTAAGGCAGGATGCTGTGTCAGGATTACATTTTTCATTGATTAGTTTTTCTAAAACATTGTCCTTCACAATTTACATTATGTCAACTCTTGATGTGTGTTTATCGGAAGCGTGGGGGGAATATGCCGTATTCTGATGGCTCTTGTTGCATTTAGCAAATCAATCACATTATATACACCTGTGCAAAAGTTAAGCACCACCCTATTTTTACGCACATGCGAGGGTATATTCATGTGCTATGAAGAAAGCAATAGCATAAACATTTATGTACCCATCCATCTTAGTGCAAGAGGTAATAATGCAACTAGAGGAATGCTGATTATGATGGTGGGGAAACACTGTATGTTTTTGTTTGAACTTGAAAACGAGGCCTGAATATGGTTACGTTGACACAACTGACAACTATTGCCCTACAGTTGACACACGTGGCTAGATTGTCATTAATGGTGTCTGAAAACGAAGTTTAACATCTGTGCACGAGTTTGAGACTGTCATTATTAATACCGGGTATATCCACCGTGTGCCTGGATGACGGCCTGGACACGACATCTCATGCTGGCCACCAACCGACTGATACGCCATTGTGGTATTCGTTGCCATTCAAGATGGAGTGCATCTGTTAATTCCTGTAGGTTCTGCACAGGAGGATCCCTCCTTCTCACCATGTTTCCCAGAATGTCCCAGATATGCTCAATAGGGTTCATGTCAGGGCTCCTTGCTGGCCATGGTAGGGTTTCGATGGCATTCTGGCGGAGGTATTCATGCACAGCTCTAGCACGATGTGGTCGGGCGTTGTCATCCATGAATATAGGGTGGGTTCCAGGTGCATGATTTACAAAATGAGGGACCACAACTCTATCCAGTATGGAATCTTGATATCTTTGTCCATTTAGTGTTCCAGGTACAGTCAACAGATCCAGCTTACAATCAAATGAGATGCACCCCCATATCATAACGGAACCTCCACCAAATGGAACTTCTTCCATGATGTTACGTTGGTCGTACGCCGTGCGTCTGGACCTCCATACACGAGTTCGACCATCTGTGGCATGAAGCAGGAACCGACTTTCATCGGACCAGTGTACCCGTCTCCAGGATCTCATGTTCCAGTGTCTTCTTTCGTTGCACCACCTCAGACGCTCCTCTTTGTGGTGTGCAGTGAGGAGAGGACGTCTGACAGGTCTCCTAGCTTTCATGCCAGCAGCATACAGTCTCCTTTTGACGGTAGACATTGACACTCTATTGCACGTTTCCCATTGCTGGCTGTTGGTGAATGGAGATCTCCTAACAAGGCGTACTAGGGCTCGATCATCACGGGCAGTAGTCTTCTTCGGTCTTCCAGATCTAGGCCTGTCCTTCACCTCGTTAGTTTGCCCATGTTTTGCAATCAAACGACTGATTACAGTATGGTTAATGTTCAGCTGTCTGCCAATCTCTCTGCATGACATACCAGTGGTATGCATGCCTATGATTTGCCATTTCACACGATCACTTAACCTTCGTCTTGCCATAGCGGTTCACAATCAAGAGCTAATTCTCTCTGTACAAATAAACCACAGTCATGAACACAAAATTCCTAATCTTGTCGCCTAAATCTGTATGTAATGTTCTACACCTCAAACTGGACTTTTACATAACTGAACACGTGTGCTGTTTCCCGCCACGCACGGACATCAAGCGGCGTGAAGTCATGCATGCATGTGCATTTCGTACTTGGAATTACGTCAGCTAACGCGGGGACAAAAAGTATGGCAGCCTAGTTGTACCATCATGTTTCTACATTCTATTGTTTTTGCTGGTGCTTAACTTTTGCACAGGTGTATATTTCAGGATTGGTTAATCCTATTGGAAATAAACTTGGATTAAGTTACCTATAATATTAGGAAGCAGCATGCTGACATGGAGGTCCATGGTCAAGGTCACTGCGACATCTACAAAACCTGGTTGTTTTAACTTTATCCTAAGTTTTTGCGCTTAGCCAATCTTATCAGTCTATATTTCATGATTACTTTAGCCTAATGGAACACAACTTGTTTATATGATTACTTATAACATCGTTGCAGGTTGGTGACAAGGACGTCACCCGATCAAAAGTTAACGTCACTCTGACCGCTAATACTACCAAAACTAATCTTGGACATATGGTTCCTTATACATTAAGAAAACTGTGTGCTGATAGTGCCATCACTAGGTCAATGGTTAAAATCATCGTAGCCTTGATATTTGACCTCTCATCTCTGTATTTCCAATGTTAAGTTTTTTATGTTTGCCTATATTTTAGAATTGCTTAATCCTACTGGCATTACGGGAACCAAACTTGGAAACATGCTTTCTTATACCATAATGAGGCAGCATGATGATAGTGAGGTTATTAGGTCAAAGGTCAAGGCCATTCTGACATATTTGACCTCTGTTTTTTCAACGTTAAGTTCTTTCCATTTAGCAAATCATTTGCATTTATATTTCAGAATTTACTTAATACCACCAGAACTAAACTCGGACCCATGGTTTGCTATACCAAAAGGAAGCTGTGTGCTGATAGTGAGATCACTAGGTTAAAGATCAAGGTTATCATAGCCTTGATATTTGACCTCTGTCATATCTGTATTTCCAATGTTACGTTTTTGCATTTAGCAAACCTCCTTTGCCTATATTTTAGGATGGCTTAACCCAACTGGAACCAAATTTCGCCACACTGTTGCCTCTACAATAAGGAGCCAGAATAATGAGAAACTATTTGACCTCTGCTTTTCCAATTTTAAATTATTGCACTTAGCAAATCATTTACATTTATATTCAGGATTGGTTAATCCTACTGGAACTAAACTTGGATACACGGTTACCTATAATGTTAGGAAGCAGCATGATAACATTGTCAAGGTCACTGCGATAAACAGGAAACAGGCGAGATATTTAACTCTGCAGAACTCGTTATGAGAAAATTTTAATATTCTTTTAGAAGTTTGAGGGTTAAAATCTACTAATCTCAGGAGCGTCATGAACAGAAATAAAAACATTGACAAATATTAAATAAGTTACTTTAATTTTGTACAAATTCAAATAAATAAGGATGCAATAACAGAATGGTGGACGGAATGACAAAATTATGAATTCATATAGTATCTAAACAGTACAATATATACTTGACCATGGACTAAGATTGACTGTAAACATCTCATCATGTTCACAAGTATAGTATAGAGAGGAAAACACTGCATGTTAATGACCCTCCAGGCAATATGACCAATGTTATTAATGATTCATTGCTAACAGTTTGCCTTTCTCATACACAACTCATGTGCTTTTAAATTATACCAACATAAAACAGATTTTAGAACAATTTTAATTTTTGGGGGAGAATGGGCAAATTTGTGCCTAGGATTATACAATGGAAAACCAGATCTTGATACAATTCTGCTGAATGTGGAGTCATTTCACTGAGGTCTTGTCACAAGATACATATATAGTAGACTTAAAAGTGAATGTGAAATGTGTTTGTCATCTGAACCATTTTACAGCTGATCTTTCAGAGCTCTTCTATTATACAATGTACTTTATTCTGCATGGTCAAACTGGTATTCATTTTGGAAATAATATTAAGTACTGTAAGCTGTTGTTGTTGTTTAAGCAATAGCTTTCAGCAACACTGTTTTCAAAATGTACACCAGGCTATCAATGAGCCTGTGCTAAAAATTCTGGTAATTTTCATGCAGTATGAATAATAAGCCATTCTACTTGAGCACTGCACCGCTATATTCATTTAAAGTCTAGAGTATAGGAATCTATCCTGTTTTTCACGAGTTTATTCTGCAGTGACACTCGTTAGCTTCGTCAACACCTGTCTTTTATGAGGTTATTCTGCAGTGACACTCGTTAGCTTCGTCAACACCTGTCTTATGAGGTCATTCTGCAGTGACACTCGTTAGCTTTGTCAACACCTGTCTTTTATGAGGTTATTCTGCAGTGACACTCGTTAGCTTCGTCAACATCTCTAGATCTTTAGCTGACTGTGATGTCAAATCATCACCTAGCTCAAACACGCACACTGATCCATGGCTGTCACCTGTTGCAAGCAGCCTCACTCTGAAATGCAGAATAATCAAATTATCCATCAATATAATACTAGAGTACTTAGTATTCGATTTCACTATGTACTTCATCAATGATAAATTGGTGTGGAAGATATATTTGCAGTGGGTAACCTGCATGAATTTTATTTATTGTGGGAAACTTGCAGGACTTTCAGTCATCATATAAAGGATCCTCTACAACCACTTAATCCTTTAATGATCAAGCAGGCAGAACGACTTCTATAGTGGGCTTAAACCTTTAACACAGAGCCAGTCATTACAGTGGTAAATTTTCAAAAATAGTCTTCTCTTTGTCTGGAAATGGACATTTTCTATGAGAAAATTGATATTTTCTTGAATAAATTCGAGGGTTAAAGGGTTAAGGACTGTGTCGACAGTAACCAATCAAGAAGACCGGCTCAATAAACACGCTACTGTTATATTCACTATAGTTTGTTTCCAATTTTCCATGTATAGGAGATATTATATTGCTAGTTAGTGTGATAAACACACAGAAATTATTAAGAGCTTCTAATACAATATTCAAATTTAACTGATATAATACATGCATTATTTTTTCAACAGCGAGACTATGTTGTCATTAGATAAGATCTAGACGTAAGATTCTGAATATCACATCAGTAATGGATGAATCCACTTTTAGCTATGCCCTGCCCATCTCTAGCTAAGCTCTGCCCATGCTTTGCGCGTGTTGAGATTGATTTATATACTTTCAATCCTGAATTCCCAGAATCACAATTTCATGGTAACTATACAGCTAACCTGTTGAATATTTTGACATTCATTTACTGGGGACTGTTATTGTTTATGGCAGTAACAGCGGCCAGTCAAATTAGTTTCAAAATATTCAATAGAATGTTTATTAAACATGGTAAAAACATACAAGTTGTACAACTGATGGACTATTCAAGGTTCATGTCAGATTCAGCTGTCATTCAAACAATATTTTGATTGTGATGTTGGTCTACATGTGAGGCCATCTTTAAAAGAAGTTTTGGTTGTCCTCTCCCGACCCCGACGGCTGGAGTAAGGCAGGTATGTAGGGGAATTCTTTTTTTTTAACGTCTGAAATATAACATTACAAAATTGAATTTAAATAACAAAACTTGTTTTTTATTTGAACTTGAAACAGAAACGATAAAGCAAACAGTTTCCAAAGGTTATATGTGCCAATTTTGATGAATGGAGTCAGTTAAATCTCCAAATGAACTTACATTAGAAAATTAAAAAAATTCTTCACAAGAAACTAGAAAAAAGATTTTGAGTCAGCAGGTATTATTTATGGTCGGTCTGGAGAGGACAATCCAAGCTGTTGTTTAAGGATGGCCTGACATATTTGATCATGACATCATATAGATGACTATCAGATTGGATTCATCCATTATACACGGAATAGAGGGATTCATTTCTAGCTGTGCTCTGCCCATTTCAACCTAAGCGGGCAACTTTTAAAGCACGTTGGAATCAATTTGAAACCGAGACCATAATCTAGATTTACAGGTAAGTTGTTGAATATTTCCTACGCCAGAAACAGCTTCAAATCAATAGGCTTGCTATATCTGAGCTCTTGGAAATGAGGACAAGCGCGTGAAATACGAAAGCCAAACCAGACAAGATCGGTGTCCTTCTCTGAAAAATTAAAATTTTTTAATGCTTTCACAAGGCATCGTCTGCATTTCTGAAGGTAAATATGATCCCGAGTTGGTTGTTAAATGGTCCTATTTCACCCATATTTGTCACTACAATTATTATTTCACCCGAAAATCATGGTCACCTATTTTTCGTCTTTTCCTGCATTGATACATTGCATCACAGAAATGCGAAAACTGGTGACAATGACAGGGCTGTAATAAACTGGTTGTAAATGACGTAATTATCCATTTAAATAAGCGAAATATGTTTCATAATATCACAAAATCTTAAAATTTAGGAAATGAGGTTATTATGACCACTTGGAAAGTGCAAAATCCTGGACATTTTTTCATATTCTTAAAAGCCACCATGATGGAGATTTAATGACCAAAAAAGAGGACGAAACTGGGAAAAAGAGGACGCATGGTAAACCTACCAATCAAATTAATTTTAAAATATTCAACAGAATGGTTATTAAATTGTAAATACATCAGAGTTATGTCATTTTGATTGTGATGTCATCTAACTGGTGAGGTAATTGATTATGACGTCAGATATTTGAGTGACAGGTCTGATCCCTTCATTCTCCTCCTGTTCTAGGCAAATGCCATCCATCCTCATTTAACTTTTTAATGGTCAAATTTGTCAAGAAAATTTAAACAAGTGCTCAGTAAATGTCCATTTGCAAGACAAGAGGACTATTTTTAAAATTCTGCAACTGAAATGACTGGCTTAGTTATCAAGTCTGTCATTCCAGTTGTAAAATTTAAACCAGAAATGTGGTTGCAATGCAACCATGAAGCTTGAGTTTACGACTTTGCAATGAACTATCAAGCTTGACTTATTATATGAAATAAATATAGAACACTTATCAATACACTTATCAGTGACCATGACCGTTGATCTTTTAAGCCCACCATCAGTGTTTCATCTACCCTTATTGCAAGGAAGCATGTGTTCAAGTTTCAGTGCAGTATGATAAACCCAACATGACATATGAACCTCTGAGTTCTGATAAACGCAAAATTCAGAACATCCAAAAGCATAAGATCCTTCCAGGATGATTAAACCAACATGAGATATGAACCTCTAAGTTTCAATCTAAGCGCAAAAACCGTAAGTTCTATCACTATCACACAGTCCTTGACCCTTTGATGTCAAGGTTAGTGTCCATGTTTAACTCAGAGAACCCCCGCAATCACTGGAAATACCTTTCTCTATGTAGCAGGTAGCAATTTAAGCGATTCTGTATATGGTGCTTACGAGGAAATTGACAAAGATTTTCACCCCAAATCCCCTATAAAGGTGAATTATTCAAAAGGCACATCTGCGTATCATAACTGAGGCAGACTCAAAAAAGCATCCGCTTTTGTTTCTACGAGAATTCTTAATACTTACCAGATGTACTATTATGATAATGTCTATTATCTAGTCTAGCTCAAAATAAACAATTAAAACTCCGCACTCTCCTGGTCCTGCCCCTACTGTGTCCGGGAATACCATAGCCGCAGGTACCGAGTCAATTCCCAATCACAGTCAGATTCGTCTTATGTTTGCCTTGGCAAACTGCGAAAGCAGCTCAGCCTCACCTCAGCGGGGCGGCTGAGGCAGGGCCATAGTACATCTGGTAAGTATTAAGAATTCTCGTAGAAACAAAAGCGGATGCTTTTTTGATTCTACTTTGAATAATACTTACCAGATGTACTATTATGATAAACTCCGGATTTCGACAGCCAGAAAATGCCGGTGGGAGGAGGTGAGGCTCGAACCAGCACTCAACTACCATCCAACAGAGAAGGTTGTGAAGAGACTAGAACCCTGGCATACGCTTGGGTTCTGCTATCTGACTCATAGAGTGCTAAACTTCCATGGTCTAGACCGCGCTCCCCCCCTCTTTTGTCCGCACAAAATTCAGAGGGCTGTCACTGGGGATGCAACACCCACCAGACCCGTGTCAGCCCCAAGTCTCAGCTAGGGCAGTCCAGTAGAGTGCAAAGAAGCTACTACAACTTCTAACTTTGAAAAAATATCAGTATATCGACTAGATTTTCAAATTGGAATGAGTCTAATGTCTGGTTGACAGGATAAGAATACTCTTGTACCAGACTATTTACCTAAGCAGTCTGGTATTTCGACTGTAAGTAAATATATTTATAGTTACTTAATTAATGTAAACACTCACCATTTTTGAGTGCTTGATTTTTTCTTGATCATCACAGGAGCTTGGCCCAATCCACGGTCGTACTCAGTCATGTGCATAGCGTTTGTTCAGTGTAGGCGGAAGACTTTAGTGATGTGTGCGAAGTAGTGGTCGGACGTGGCTTAGTTTAGGTTTGACAGATTGGCGACGGCTACCGGATTAAGTGAGCTGGAGATGTCGCGAAGGTAGAAATCAGTGAATGACGACTCGGCATGCCATTGTGCTACAGACATCACCTCCTCTAATGAGACACCCTTATAAAGGGCCGATGATGCTGCTAGTGCTCGGACCTGATGGGCATTCGCATGATCAATTTGCTTTCCTGTAGCGATTTTGTGTGACATCTTAATAGCGTCAACTATCCAACGAGAAATAGTATCTTTCGAGGCACGTAAATGGGGAGCTTTGAGACATAACCACAGAGATTTTGGGTCGTCCCTCCACTCATTAGTACGTTTCTTATACATTTTAAGACATCTGACAGGACACCAAACAGAAGAGTTTGGGTCATGTCTAGTTAAACTTGGCAAATTGATCGGCTGTCCTGGATATTTAAGTGACTGATTCTTTGACAGGAAACAAAGACGTGGAAGTAGTCGTAAACCTTCACCCGTGACGACAAAACGGTCTTGTTCGGCAGAAAGCGCATGAATTTCGCTTCTCCTTCTCGCCTACGCTGCTGCAACCAAGAAAACTGATTTAATAGTTAACAGTTTAATATCAATAGATCTAATCGGTTCAAAAGGAGCTTGTCCTAAAACCTGTAGAACAAGATATAGATTCCATGATGGGATAGGAATTGGCTGTCTAGGTCGCAGATTGCTCATTCCTTTGATAACTTCATTCAAGGTGTCATTCTCCACTCCTTCAATAGTGAGACTGGGAATGACTGAAGCTAATGCAGACTTATATGCTGCTAGGGTGGAAGGTACAAGTTTGTCAACTTCGTATAAATGACAGATAAAATCCGCTACGTGTTGAACAGATGCAGAAAAGGGATTAATATCTCCTCTCTCACACCACTGTGCAAATTTGTTGATTCTATAATTATATGTCTTTGTGGTTGAAACTCTTCTGGCTGAAGCAACAAACTTCGCTGCTTGCTCAGAAAAGCCACCCTCAATTGCACGCTGCTTGACAACATCCATGCAGTCAATTTGAACATTTCCGGTCTGTCGTGGAGGTACAGACCCTTGTTCTGAGAGATTAGATCTCTGGCGTCTGGCAGAGAGACTGGATTGCAGACCAGAAGGTCCAGCAGATCCGTAAACCATGATCGGCCTGGCCAATACGGGGCGATCAGTAGTACCTGGCACTCTCCCTCTCTTATTTTTGCCAGAACTTTCGGGATGAGAATTGTTGGAGGGTACGCATACGCGTACATCCCCTCCCAACTTATTGCCAGTGCGTCTACTGCTAAGGCTAACGGGTCCGGGATCGGTGACACGTAAGTGACCATCTTTGCGTTTTGACTCATCGCAAACAGGTCGACATTTGGCTTGCCCCATTGTTTGAATAAAACCTCCGCTACAGATTGGTTGAGCTGCCATTCCGTCGGACGACAAACCGTCCTTCGACTGAGAGCATCCGCTAGGATGTTCAATCTTCCTGGAATGTGTGCTGCCCGAAGAATAATATTCTTCTCTTGGCACCACAGCAGAAGGTTCCAAACCATCATACACAACTCTGGTGATCTCGTGCCGCCCTGGCGGTTCAAATAAGACACCACTGTCGAGTTGTCTGTCCTTATTAGGACAACTTTGCCTTGAATCAGGCTCTCGAACTTTCGAAGTGCTAATACCACCGCTAGTAGTTCGAGCACATTGATATGTTTCTGCGCATTGGTCCGATCCCATTCCCCTGACACTGACTGATTGTCCAATACAGCTCCCCAACCCGTCAACGATGCATCCGTAAAGATGGACATCTGAGGTTGAGGAGGTTGTAGCAGAACACCTCGCAGGAGATTCTGTTTGGATAACCACCACTGAAGGTGGAATATCAATGGTTCTTTGACTGGAATCCTCAGAGATAACGGATCCGTTTTCTGAGACCAGAATGACATTAGATACATCTGAATTGGCCTGCGCCTGAGTGCCGCATATGGAACCACCCTCTCCAGAGATACTAGTAACCCCAGTATCCTGAGAAACTGGCGCGCCGTCAGATAGGCTCCTAGAGAAACCGACTCCAGAACTGCAATCAGGCTTTTGACTCTGCTCTCCGCCGGAAAAGCTACGCCGTCCCTGAGATTGAAAAAGATTCCCAGATAGACAAACTCCTGGGATGGAGTCAGTTCTGACTTCTCTAGATTTACAATCCACCCTAGATCCTTTAATAAGGCTAGGACTACCTGCAGATTGCTGCGCAGAGTGACTGGATTCCCCGCCTTCAGCAGCCAGTCGTCTATGTACGTGTGAACAGCTATGTTTCTCCTGCGAAGTAAAGAAGTCATGGCGAGAACCACCTTGGTGAAGACCCTCGGAGCTGTGGTCAGGCCGAACGGGAGAGCATTGAATTCCCAAACATTGTCTTGGAATGCAAAGCGAAGGTACTTCTGAAAAGGAATTGACATTGGAATATGAAAATATGCATCCTTCAGATCTATCGACACTCCCCACATGCCTTTCCTCAGCCCTGTCATTACTGCTGCAACCGTCTCCATCTGAAATTTGGGAAAAAGAATAAACTTGTTCAACGGTTTGAGATTGAGAATTGGTCTCCATCCTCCGGTACGCTTCGGAACGAGGAACATGATCGAATAGAAGCCCGGAGAAGACTGATCCTTGACTAAATGAATGGCCTTCTTCTGATGAAGAGATTGTATTTCTGACCGAATGGCGTCTAGACGATCTGATTCCCTTGGAACAGGAGTCCATATTGGAGTCGAGGTTAACGGAACTAACGATTGATGGATGAGCCAGTCCGGATCGTAGCCGTTTCTTATCCACTGACAAACTAAACAGTCGCGCACGACCTGTTCCCATTGGTTTAGGAATAGCTGAAGTCTGCCTCCGACGGAAGGAATCTGCACACAATTGTCGGTCAAGATTAGCCGATAAGACGCTAAATCGCTTGGGTGAAGATTCTCGACTCCATCTGTCTCCGAAGCCATCGGTAGTGGTTCCGCCGGAAACCCGTCAGGAACGAGCCCCACGGCCGCCCCGCGGCTTCTTGTGGTACGACGGTCCGGAACCGCCGCCACGGCTATCCTTACGGTAGCCGCCTCGGCCCGAACCGCCACCCTTCCTGTCTTCCTCATACGGCCTCTTACTAGAGGGCTTGTATGAGGATGAACGGCCAGGTCCATGCGATCCGGATGACCTATGGGCATCACGGCCAGAAGGACGGAAGGGCGATCTAGGACGCTGCCTCTGCTGCTCCTGTCTATGCTGACGGTAGGACTGTTGCGGCTGAGTCCTCTCAGTCGACTTCCACGACTTGCCGACCACTTCTTGCTCCGCCACCATTGACGCAACCTTGGAGAGCGCTTGTCGTGCCGAGCCGCCGAACAAGCCTGGACCAATGAAGGGCGCAGAAGATAATGCAGCCCTCATTTCCGGTCCTGGTTCTACACAATCGAGAACCATTCTCCGTCGCTCTGCCAACGTTCTAGTGATTACCCTGGCCAGGCAATCCTGAGACAGGCGCATGGTGTCCCGAATAACTCCGGGAGCAGCCTCTGGCACCTGTCCGCCTTCCGTCGTGCAGTCCAGCATACCCTGCAAGACGGTACACCCGTGCGACAGTGCAGCCATGGCTGCCCTGGCCGCATCCTCAATGAGCGTAAGCTCATTGAATGGGTCTTTGTTGGTCTGCGAAACCAAGGGACGTGACCGCCCCTTAGCCTTCCCAGCCAATGGCCTATTCAGCGCCTCTCGTTCCGCAACGGAAAGCCGTGGAACCCGGGCATACTGATGATAGGCCAGCTCCGGAAAACGGACCCTACTCCTTATCCCCTTCGGGGCCTTTGGTAATGCATAGTCTGGCTGAACCAGACGGTATGCCGCAACCTCCAACATGTCAGAAGTCTGCGTATCCAATGGGAGTGTCGGCATGGCAGAAGAGCCACTTGACAGAGCGCTAGCCGCACGCTCTGACATCCGTTCCATCGCCGGATCGCGCTGAGATCCTAGATCAGATGCCAACCCGAGATGATTGGTCATCCCTCCAAGGACCTGCACCCATTCAGCTTCGGTGCAGAAAACGGACTCGTCCATCAAAGAACTGCCGTTCTCATCTTCCCTCTCTCCCTTAGATGAGAGGGCCACCGACGATCCATGCTGGGCGTTACGATACGCGTCTCTGCCAGGACAGAGCGCATCCATAACCCGACTACCGGCGGCACCGGTGTCTAGCGAATCGCCAGACACGGATTCCCTGCAATCCATCGGCTCCCGCACGGGATCCGGGACTACGACCGCCTTAACTACGGCTGGTACCGTCACTCCGATAGGAGCCGCACCTAACGCCGCCGGGATACCAGCAGGAACCGCAAAACACGGCTCCGCCGGCATTTCCGGTTGCACAAATAGCGGATGGAATATGCCCGACGGAATGTCGACATCACCATCCGCCTGGCAAACCCGTACAAATCCCGAGGGCGACCCCTGGGACGTACTAGGCATTGCCGTCATCGAAAGATCCGGCATGCCGGAATCCTCCATTAGCAGCAGATCTTCCTCCTCTACCGTCGGCTCTTGAGCCAAGGACAGAGAAGCGGCAGGTGCATGCCCCTCAGCAGAACTAGCCGGACCACCTAATGGTTGTCCTGCACCAGCTTGCCTCACCGGGACCGTGGACTGCAACGAGTCAAACATCGCCTTGAACTGGGCCGCCCATACGCCCAGCGCTGAATCCATTCGTTCATTCAGACGACCTTCAAGTCCCATAAGAGACGCCTGCTGCACCTTCGCTGCCTTGTCCTTCGCGATCCTCTCCAGCCTCGCACGTCGATCCCTGTCAAACTCTGCCACCATTGCCGACGACCACTTCACGCACACATCACAAGGGCTGCCGACCTTACACTGAGCGCACGCCACACAGTGATGTCCCAAGTACTTCCGCTTCATGAACCTGTTGCACTTCTGGCACAACGTGTCCGGATTCTTAGGTTTCTGCGAACACAGAGAAAAATTAAAACGCTGCACATGACAAATGATGACGAGAAACACGCACAATCGACTTGATAGTTAAGATTTCTTAAACACATTAACTTTCTCTTAAATTAATGATAATCAAGTTCTTAGGCAGGAAATATTTGAAACTTTTTTGAGTGAACATTTTTTAAAACACACAACTCAGCCTTTAACTAGCGTTAAATAACCAAGGCTACATCGCCGATCGCTACAAACACCCTCGACAATGAAGCGAAAGCTAAAAATCGGCGATAAACAGAGTGCATAGACACACCAAGCCAAGAACGACATAATACATGGGCGCCGCCATCTTGGCCAAGGGCGCATCCATCTTTAGAGGAACCGAGTCGCAAGAGAAAATTAACCGAGTACCCGAATTAAATTAAAAGTTAACGGGTACAGAAGCGACTCCAACAATGGCTAACATTTTAAAACAATGTGCCAATTTAAGGAAATTTCAAACAGTATTTATGGCACGAATGTATAAATTCTAGATTGATACAACCTGCCCCTGTGATGATTTTCCTAGTTCCTCCATGCAGCCACCGATGTAATCCTTCCTAACAACCGATAACCGCTTAAATTAACTAAAATTTGAGCACACTAAAATTGCGACTTGACAAAAACGCAAAATAGACGAATCTGACTGTGATTGGGAATTGACTCGGTACCTGCGGCTATGGTATTCCCGGACACAGTAGGGGCAGGACCAGGAGAGTGCGGAGTTTTAATTGTTTATTTTGAGCTAGACTAGATAATAGACATTATCATAATAGTACATCTGGTAAGTATTATTCGAAGTAGAAATTAAGTTTCATTAAAAAAGCAGTTCTGAATGATATGATGTTTACGATATATTGTGGATGGACAGAGAGACACAGTGATTACTATACGGCTTTTGCACCTTCCGGTGCGGTCCTAACGTAGGAAGGATGTGTCCAACTTTGAGCCTTGTATGTCTAACCAAACAGAAATATAACCTGCTAAGGTGAGCTAAATGCAAGATGTTAATGTTGAAAACAACTAAGTGTTAACAAAGACACAGTGACTGTGATCTTTTGACCCCAATGTATCATGCAACCTCAAGTTTGGGGCCAGTATGATGAAGCAAACATGAGATATAAATGACTAAGTTGTGCTAAACGGAGAATGCTAATGTTAAAAAAGGTTTTTACCAGCATCACAATGAACTTGACCTTTGACCCTGAATCGTGTCATGTCTGTGTTCAAGTTTGGGTCCAGTATGCTTAACCAAACATGAGATATGAACTGATATGTTGAGCAAAACACAAAATGGTAATGTTGAAGAAACCCAAAGTTTTTACCAAGGTCACAATTACCTAGAGCTTTTGACACCAAGTTCATTTTATCATGCCCTCTCATTATCAGGAAGCATGCGTCCAAGTTTGGGTCTAGTATGATTAACCAAACACGAGATATGAACTGATAAGTTAAGCTATACGCAAATTGAGTGACGATGCTGGCGGTGCCGCCACCATCGCCACCAGATGATTCAGAAGGCATCACAATAGCTCATTTCGTAAAGTTGAGCTATTTCTCAACACCACTGCAAAGGCAGGTTTTTATAAGATTTGCTTAATAAAGTGTTAATATCAACCTTATCATTCAAGTTTACTGGAGTGAAACCCATCCAAATGAGACTGCTATAGACCAAAAACCTCTCTGTAAACTGAACATATTTCTTAGAGCAAATTCTGTTCTTACATAGCGATTTAACCTCTGTAAACATGAAAGCTCTACAAGCCAAGCAAACTCTTCAGGCCCGTGAGGGTTGGTTTATTTAATTTTTATCTCGTTGATGCGTGTTCAAAATAATATTTGAAAGCATGTCGTAAAATAGATTATAGACAATTACATACCTATGAGGATTAAACTGCAATGAATAGACAGGTGCTTGCTTCGAACTTGCTTGAACTTTATGTACTGGGGAGAGTTTCCCTGAGCACACATCATACACCAGGAGATGTCCACTCTCTGTAGTGATTGCAAACACACTCGCCCTGACTGGCGACCATTTAGCCGAGAAGATATAGCCCAGTCCAGGTTCAAGGACGATCACTGGTTGAGCCTGTAGAATTAGAAACACACAATTTATGGAATATCTAGGTATATATCTAAAGATGAATGGACAGTATTTAAGAATTTTTTAAATAGTAAATAATTTCATATAATATGCAATTTCAAGTAAACATGCACTATCTTGTTTTATGGCTGCCATTTACCTTTCACCACCCCTCAGATAGTATGAAGGCGCTCGACAAATCAATTTATGTTCCCCGTTCACATTTTGATGCCTGGCTTGTAAGATATCTAGCACACACCCAAATACCAAACTTTCTTCAAAGAAAATATGGTGAATTGATGATCTGAGGAAAATCCTTATGATACAAATATATTTATATTGTGTAATTATGGACAAATATCCATCTTAAAATTGATGTAAACCTTGTAATTACTCTATCACAGATCAACTCTTTCACCTTGCACAGAATCCATGAAATTGAGCT